>CM035169.1:108232902-108408067 GCA_020205615.1 Panax quinquefolius
CTGTTCTCTTGAGCCAAGGTTGAATCTCTAATGGTTTCCAATTGCTTCAAATCTCCAATCCAATCAACTCTAGAAAATACCTACACTAATCTACTCTATTCTATTATTGAAATTAAAGAGAGAAGATGAAAGTAGCTTCAGCCCCCAAGGGGTGGAATATGCTTTTCATGATCATAATATGTCTAATATATAAGCCCATCATTGAATCCCTCTCTCCGTTATGCTTCAATTGCACTGTTTAATGAAAAGTCAGCTTTGGTCAACACTTAGAAGTCGTGATGGCCAAGCAAGAATTGGCCTAAGTTGGTAGCTGCGCATAAAAGCTGAAAATCACGCTTTTTGTTCTCAGTAAGTCGCATGTCCGCTTCAAGTTCAGCGCCCAAGCGTGGGTGATTTTCTGCTGCAGTGTGCTCTGGTAAAATGGCCATAACTTTTGATCCGGGAAGAGTTACGGGGCCTTCAACCTATCAAATCGAAGATATCAACGAGCTCTACAACTTTCATTCTTTGAGTACTGAGAAATAATGCACAGATGAAGGCTGAAATTGAGCTGGAAGGGACTGCTATGAAAATGGCTAACCAAAACAGCGAAGTTTGACGTCCGTTGGTACAACGATCATAACTCTTGCATCCGAACTCCGATTAGAGCGATTCAAGATGTTTCGGAAAGCTACGAAGACGCTCTACAATGTAGTCCAAGTTCCAAGCCAAGAACATGAAGTAACATGAAAGCCCAAATGATGTCCGGATTGCCTTTTCTTTGCATTTTCTTTGCTTTTCCTTACCAATAATCGCTCACACCGCTCCCAAACGTATAACCTACAAAATGAACACAGAATGCATGAAAAGTAACTAAGACACATGAATATAAGCAACTAATTCAAGTAAAAGATACCAGATAAGTGTATAAAAAATTCACTTATCAAATACTCCCAAACTTAAACCGTTGCTTGTCCCCAAGCAACATAATATAATGCAATCTACATGCTATGCAAGCTACGCTACTATGACAATGAATCCCCAGATTTCCAGCCATGTTAAGAATTCCAATAAGATATGCCTCATAGAAATATCAAGATTCAAGAACAAAGCATCAAACTAAGCTAAAGGCATAATGACATACAATCATATAATCCTAACCTACTATAAAGATGTTGTGTGTGTGTGATGTGTTTACATATAAGCTTGAAAAAGGTGAGGATACCACATTCTTTATTGCTTAAGGCAGAAAATTAAAGTTTAAATCAAGAACTATGCATACAAATGAAACAAGAACTACTCCAACACACCAGTACAAACTAAGGTTTAGCAAAGGGTTTATTCTAATTTATTTTTACTCGCGAGGGAGATTTTTGCACTTTTTCGTGGTGTTTATTGAATTTATATATATATATATATATCCCATGACTGTGCAATGTCTCATTCCATTAGGCTAACAGTGCTACCCCTTAGCGAGCTTTCAACCAACGACTCCCAGACCATTAAGACCTTAGGGCGCTAGGTGTAGAGACAATCTCCTCGGGCATACTTACTCAAGTAACAAAGGCCCCGAAACAAGACTAGCCACGGTAATTATTCAATATTTTTTTTTCTATTTTTTTTATAAAGCAAGCATACCCATGCGTTCCCCAAAACTTGAGTTTAAGTGTCTTCATAGTCATTACTCACTTTCTACACAATTCTATCATTAAAAATAACATTTTCCTCTCAGCAGACAAGCATGCTAATCTTAACCAACAAGCAAATAGGAACATTGTCGTGCTACCTGGTAACATCTAAACAGCAAGCATGAATTATATCTTGTATAAAATTATAACTAAGCTCAAGATATCCACTAAATTCAAAAATCTATCAAATTTCTATGTCATCATTGGCCAAATTAGAATTCAACTAACTAAAAGCCTGGGATTATGCAATGTTATGCAACTAAACACATACTAAGTAATCAAGACAAAAGAAAACTAATAAAAAAATTTATACTAAAATACCCCTACTATGCAACTTAAACATGCAATCAAACTATATGCAACTAACTATATGCAACAACTACTCATTACGACCCAATACCCCCAAACTTAAAATAAACAATGCCCTCATTGTAATTAAAAGTGAAAGAATACTCCCCTAAGTGGCAATGTCATCTCCGTTCGCCTCCTCATGATCCGATGGTATATCAGGCGATGGTTAAGTTTGAGATATTCTATGGTTAGAAACTGAGTATGGGCTTCTAACTGTCCGAATGCTTGAGTCAGAAATTCTAAAAATTTAGCATTTTTTTACGTGGCCGAGAGCTCTCATGGCGTCATGCATGTTTGTTTAACTTGTAGTTGGTATGCCATGACCACATATCTGGCGACTTTCGTTTTTGACTTACATTTGATCCTGAATGCTTATAGAAATTGGATTGAACCTAAGAGAAGAAACAATCAAACCATTATTAATACTTACCATTATCTAACATCTACTAAATATGGAAATGTAAATAAGAATTAAACAAGGAGGGAGAAAGATTGGATGGGGTGCCTCCCATCTAGCGCTCAGTTTATAGTCCGTTAGCTGGACTCTTTTCTTGACACCGCTATCCAATTCCTCTACGATAAGCTAGGAACCCTCCATCCATTAGAACCGCTATGTGTTTTGCTGGATTCCCCATCATGTGTGTCTGTGAATTAAAGCAACCTAGCGTATTTCCTGTCCATGATGTCTCTAGTACCATTGCATAGCTAGGTGTCTCATCCGTTGTAATTGGGAATAAATTATTGCGTTGAGGTATGGAAAGTACAACGGACTCTTCCTCTCTTATTTTCTCTTCTTCAGCCCACCATGGTTTATACAATGCATCTTTATCATACTGTTCATTTCCTTGAATGTGACTACCTAAAGGACATGGGTGTGCAAAACTCACTGGATTTTGTAACTCTGGTCGAGAAGGCACTTGGGGTATAATACAGGTGATATGATGTTCTTCATTTTCAAACCCCGATTGTATCCTCAACGTCCACTCCTTTCAGTTCATCCAGTGGCATGCACACTTCTGGCTTTCCATCAGTTTCATCATCTATGTCATAACACCAATTGTTTGGAGGGCGATTGCTCAAGGTTTCGAGTATTTGATCCATTTGATTCTGTAGATTCTGAATTGACCTCCCTTGCTCAATCATCTTCTCCTCAGTTGATGCTACAAACTTGAACCACAAATCCTCCATTCTTGAATTATCTTGTTCAATTTCGAAATCCATGCATTGAGGACCATTCATTGAGGAGTTAATGAGTTGTTCCATTTGTTTGTTAAGATTTTGGCTTGATAACTCCTGACTCATCATCATCTCGTCATGGTCTGATATGCTTTTTGACATGAACTCATTCAACCTTTAATTTTCCTCTTGTTGCATTGAAGGTGGATATGAAAAATCTGATGGATGTGTTGGACTTGGGATGCAGTATTGGTTGGGGTAGTTATAACTCCGTTCATAATCTGGGTGATACCCCCAACCTTGTTGATAATTAGGATAAGCATCGTTGTTGAAGTAATCACCCCCAAACTGCACTTGTCCAACCTTGATGTTGCACTGATAACTCGGATGCTCGCCATCACAGTATTCACATGTAACTACTATCTCTCGAGTGCGTTGGGCTGCAAGAATATCCAACCTCTCCGAAAGTGTTGCAATTTGTGCTGACAATGTAGAAAATACATTGAGTCCCATAGTGCTCGTGTCCCTTGGGTGAATCATCTTTGCATAAGGCCATTGATAAACAAAGTCATCCATGGTACCTGAAAAGAGAGAAATATAAGAAGATAGTTAAAACAAAATAAAAAATGTTTAAATTAAGACTAATTTGATTGAAATTAATGTTGGAAAAAATTATTTAAATAAATCCCCGGCAACGGCGCCAAAAACTTGTTGGGTAAATTCTAGTTACGCACAACACGCAAGTATACGTGGTCAACAAGTAATAAAGAGTAAGTAAAGTATCGTTCCCACGGAGAATTAATTACTAGCAGTAGTGTACGCCTTCGATAAATTTCGAGCTTATTTGATCGGCACAAAGGTGATAGTGTATACGGATCACGCTGCTATTCGACATTTAGTGGCGAAGAAGGATGCAAAGCCTCGGTTGATCAGATGGGTTTTACTACTGCAGGAATTTGATTTGGAAATCAAGGACAGGAAGGGCACTGAAAACCAAGTGGCGGACCACTTATCGCGACTTGAGAATCCGGAAAGGGAAACAAACGACAAGATGTTAATTAATGAATCTTTTCCATATGAACAGTTGTTTGTGGTGAAAGGGGAAGTGCCATGGTTTTCTGATTATGCGAACTATTTGGTAAGTAAATTGCTACCTTCCGATGTGGTGGGCTATCAGAAGAATAAATTTCAGCATGATGTCAAATGGTACATATGGGATGAACCTTATTTGTTCAAACAATGTTCTGATCAAGTTATACGAAGGTGTGTTCCATATAGCGAGACCGAGAGGATTATGCAGGATTGTCACTCTACTATATATGGTTGACACTATGGAGGTGAAAGAATAGCGACGAGAATATTACAAGCGGGATTCTATTGGCCGACAATTTTCAAGGATGCGTACAATTTTGTCCAGCAATGTAATAAATGTCAGCGAATGGGTTGCCTCTTTTTTACGACTAATAAAAGAGCTCTAACTCATGCAAGCATACATGCGTCAACAAGTAATATAGAGCAAGTAAAGTATCGATCCCATAGAGAAAGTTGTTTAACTTAACTATTATTCATTAATTAAATCACTATATTTATATGCTCACACTAAAGATTAAACTTGGTTGATTCTTGAATTGCAAATAACAACTAAAATAATATAAACGATATAATAAATGATATTGGAACTAATGGGATTCTAACTTCATTTACTATTTCATTCAATCGCCACTATCATGCCTGACTTGTTCACATATCATAGGAAAGTAGCCAAGAGCACTAAAAGAGTATTAGCCATTTTTCAATGCACTAAGACCTACTTACACAGCATCCACAGATGATAGACTCTATGTAATCATCAATATAACCAACGTCACTATATGTCTATGTGAAATTGCAACTATATTGATTTTAAGTTCAAGCTCTTATCTTAACTTATATACGGTGAAATAATATATATACTATCTTGTTCACGAAATACATAAGCCATATAACACGACCCTATATCGTATACTATCATGATTACGATCCATATTTGCATGTTCATTGTCAATTCCATACAAATCTTTGAAGCGAATGGTGATCGAAGCATTCATGTATGCAAAACAATCATGACGGACATCCCATATAATATGCAAAAACAACCCGACATTTAAGTATGCAATCAAACTACATAATAAAATCCGTTAGAATCCCATAATGGAGTTTAGTTCATGGTGAACCAAAAGCCGTTATGGGATCAAAGTTAAACATATGATCAATAAGCAACAATTGAAAGAGAAAGATGAAACTATCAAACCCAATTCTTTGAATACACATCAATATTCAATCCTCATAAGATTCCAGCAAAAACTAATATTCATAATCCGCTCTCGTAGAAAATCCCAAGAAGGAGTGGAAAAGTAGAGTTATAGCCTCCTTCTCCGTTGGAATCCTCTCTAGAGAGTAAAAACCCAAATTCCGATCTAACAATACGTAAAACACTAATAAAATGTCGAATGATCCCCCTGACACCAGTCAGGAATCGTTTTAAATCCCTTACAACCTTTAAAATTTGGAAATAAAATAAAACACATCGATGACATCGGACATCGCAGCGGTAGAAGCGCTCTTCTTCTAACATGATAGTCTCGCGGCCGCGAGACTTGCGATAGAATTCATATGTTCGTGCTTTGCTCTCGCAGCGGCCTTGCGCGCTCCATAAACTTATACATCTCGCTGTGCATGAGACTTGTAGTAACATCCAAGATCTGGCTTGGGTGATCGTCGGTGGTAGCGCTTTCTTAAAAAGTTTTTTGCTGTCAGCGCCGCGGCTTGAAATCTCTGCGAGTCTGGTTTACATTTTCCCTCTTCTACTTTGCTTGCTTGCTCCATTATGCTCTATTTCCTTACACCAATGCACCTTCATGCCATGCATATCCCATCCTTTTACCTCGTTTCAAGCATCCATTTGCCTTATGCTCCAAATCACCACCAAAACAGGCCATTTCCTGCACTTATTCACCAAAAGGAGTTTTAAGAACGTGCAATGCAAATTAACATGAAATGCATTAAACTAGACTAAAATGTACTTGAGATGGGCATAGTTAGCATGAATTGGTACTCCATAAGTAGGTAAAAATCCTACTTATCAAATACCCCCAAACTTGAACCATTGCTTGCTCTCAAGCAATGTATACTAATGAATAATGAAAGATGCAACTACATTACTATGCACTTAATTCTCACATTGTCCCAACCATTATAGGCATTCAGTCCAATTTGCCTCAGTGAAGTTTTTCTAGATTTGAGAATACAAATTCAAGCCAAACTGCAGGCATAATGTCATATCATGAAATAATTCACCAATCTTTATCTGAGATCTTGTGTGTGTGTGTGTGTGTTGTGTTATGATACTTGATTTAGGTGTAGAATGCTCATGCTATCTTGCTCAAACCAGAAAAATTATAGCATAAATCAAGACTTATGTTTATATATGCGACATGAACTATTCCAACATCTTAAAATAAACTAAGGTTCAACAATGAGTTTATCTGCTTTATTCTACTCACGAGGACGAATTTCGCTCTTTCTCGCGGTGTTTATTGCTATTTTTCTTTTTTTCTTTTTTCTACATGGTATGCGATGTCTTACTCCATTAGGCACTGCTTTGCTACCCCTTAGCGAGCTTTAGGACCAGCGACTCCCGGACCATGAAAGACCTTAGGGCGCTAGGTGTAGAAACAATCCCCTCGGTACTTACTCAAGTAGCGGGGGCCCCCAAAAATAAGACTAGCCATGCTATTTCTACTTTTTTTTTTTTTTTTTTTTTTTTTTTACACACAGATACCCATGTTTTCCCGAGTTTAAAACTCGATGTTTTATATACGTCTCACGACCACTTTTCACATATTTCTCTTTTAACACTATATTTTTCCGTCGAAGCAAAAAGACACGTGTTTCTTATACCTACAAGTACTTGTGAACCCATTTGTATGCAAACCCAGAGAGCATGTATCTGACATTATGAATTTCGTTGTATAAAACATTATAACTTCAGCTCAAGTTATCCAAAATATTGAAATTCATTTAAAACTTCACTTTCATCATTGGCTAGACAAATTTTTTTTTTTAAATGGCAGGGAGGCGTGAGGTAAGCAATGTAACAACATACTGCACTATGTGCTAAAATGTAGAACTAAACATGCACATAAAATTAAACTAATCATGCATAACTATATGAGTAATGTAAAACTAATCATGCTAAAAAATACTAATAACCTAATACCCTACTACCTAATACCCCCAAACTTAAAATATTCAATGTCCCAATTGAATGAAGGTAAAAGGTATAAAAACTCCCCTAATTATCGGTGGTGCCACCCTCCTTGGGTGGTGAGTCCGGTGGTGGATATGGTGTTGTTGTTCCAAACTAAGGCCATTCTTATGTTGTTTCTTGTTGCGCAAACGGTTCGGCTAGAGCCCTTGTGAGTCCCGTCGCAAATGTGCCCAAATTGTCGTACATGGCATCGACCTTGCGCTCCAACCTTCGGAGCTGTCGATCGCCATAGGTGGCACGCGCGTGTGTGGACGGGCCCGCTTTATCTGTTTGCGGGGGTTGTTGTTCTGGAAAAATAGGATGAATGATGAATCCTAGTCCGCGTGGATGCGGTACACCACCCGTCCATTCCTTGAAATTCGCAATAGTAGCATGAGTGATTACATAGTGTGAGTATTGCAGTGGCTCATTATGCCATTGGATTCCTTGTTGAGTACAGAGCATGGCTATCACTGACGCATGTGGGATAGTCCCATTTCTATTCCCACGCATATAATTTATCATGTTTCTGTGGATTAACAGGCCGATATCGATGTACTTCCCTTTGATGATTCCCCACAAAATAATCGCCTGCTCGGTAGGGATGGCATTATAATGAGCTGACGGAATGAGCTTGGCACAAATAAATAGGTTCCAGGCCTGGGCATACCGATTCAATGCGGATGACGGAAATGATTTTGGTTCCGTTGTTCCTGTTTTATACTTCCATTTGGTGCCCGGGATACACAAATCGATAATTCAGCACAATCAAGATCCGTCTCCAGTACTAGCCTTCTAACCAATTATCGGACCGGTGGGAGGTGCATCATATATGTTGAATACTTCTCACGATCACGGAAGGCGATAATTCACATTTACCTTTCGAGACAATAGTAATGCCTCTTGTTAGCAACTCCGTGGCATTAGCATAAAATTCTCGAACGATCCCCACCGGAATGGGCATAGGAGATGCCGTTAAACCAACCCAATCTCGTTCGCGTATCATCTTCCAAAGTTGGCCATCCTGTTTTGCCGGTTGGAATCCCCGTTCCTTCACAAGTGATTTGGCCATACTCCGATAATAGTCTTGTTGTGCTTCCAAACTGACAAATCTGCTCTCGTCCAAGACCTCCTCTTCCTGGTGATCGGAAGAAAATTTGGATGAAGAGGAGAGTGAGATTGCACGTGCTCGTTTTGGACCCATGTGGGGATAATAAAGACAATGGGAAGGACTTGTTGATGAATGCTCCTCAGATCTAGGGTTGCACACCCCACAAAGAACCCTAATTATGCCAGGAACGTGATGGTTGGGTATGAACTGGGAGAAAAGTTACTTAGCCGTCTGAATATGGGAAATATAATAAGATTGGTCTTTTATAGAGGAAGATAAACCCAACTCAGAACGCAACTCGGATTTGTGACTTAAAAATTTTTCCATGTCTGCGATCTGCGTGTGCGGTGACTTGACTATAGAAATCATCTTGCGCGTGCACGAATATAACTAGTTTGGTATGCTCGTGTGTTTTTGCAGGCGTATGATCGTGGGCTTTATACATCGCTATGCAATTAGCGATCCTGTGTTTTGCGATCTTTGAATGCAATTTGAAGGTGCATCAAGAGAGAATTGTGTACTATCCATTGCACATGCAATTCATCATAAGCGGCATCAGAACAGATTTTTATCACATACCTCATTTTATGTAATCCGAATACACGTTCCCCTATATTGTCAGTATTATGTAAATGTGTTAACTAAGGAAGTAAAAAATCAATGAAATAAACAAAAAGTGAAAGATAAATTTTAGATAAGAAAAACAATGGGTTGCCTCCCATCCAGCGCTAAATTATAGTCAATTAGCTTGACTGTCTCTGAAACTCATGTTGAAGAAAGAATTGAGGCGAATTTTTGTCTGTCTACCTCACCACCATAGTAATGTTTTAACCGCTGACCATTCACCTTAAAAGGCTTATCGGGCGACGTATCGAATATTTCGATTGCACCATGAGAAAAAATAGTTTTCACTGTGAATGGTCCTGACCATCTCGATTTCAACTTTCTAGGAAAAAGCTTAAGTCTGGAGTTGTACAACAAAACCCTTTGTCCTGGTTCAAATGCTCGCTCAATGATTTTTCGATCATGCCATTTTTTCACTCTCCTTATAAAGTTTCGAATTCTCGTATGCCTGCAGTCTGAATTCATCCAACTCATTGAGTTGGTAAAGGCGTTTCTCCCCAACAGGTGTTAAATCAAAATTTAGCTTTCGAATGGCCCAATATGCTTTATGCTCTAACTCCATGGGGAGGTGGCGAGCTTTTTTATATCTGAAATGAAAAGGTGACATTCTAACGATGTTTTATCTGTTTATCCTATAAGCCCATCTTGCATCATCTAGCTTCAACGACCGGTCTTTAAGTATGGGATTTTTAACTTTCTCGAAATTCTCTTGACCTCTCGATTTGACATTCCTTGGCCATTCGTTTGTGGGTGGTATCTTTGTAGCGATCGATGCTTCACCCCATATTTAGCCAACAAAGTATAAACTACACATTACAAAAGTGACTTCCTTAAATCACCGATGATAGCCCTTGAGTCCCAAACCTCGTGAAGATACTTTTGTGTAAAAATCTGAGGACAACCTTAGCATCATTTATCGGGAAGAGCGCCACTTCTACCCATTTCGAGACATAATCAACAATGAGTAGAATGTAGAGATTTTCGTGAAGAAGCGAAACGGCCCCATGAAATCAATTCCCCATACATCAAAGATTTCTACTTCCAAGATTGTATTTAAAGGCATTTCATTCCTTTTAGAGATGTTTCCCATTCGCTGACATTTATCACATTGCTGGACAAAATTGTACGCATCCTTGAAAATTGTCGGTCAGTAGAATCTCGCTTGTAATATTCTCGTCGTTGTTCTTTCACCTCCATAGTGTCCACCATACACAGTAGAATGACAATCCTGCACATCCTCTCGGTCTCTCTATATGGAACACACCTTCGTATAACTTGATCAAAACATTGTTTGAACAAATAAGGTTCATCCCATATGTACCATTTGACATCATGTAGAAATTTCTTCTTCTGATAGCCCACCACATTGGAAGGTAACAATTTACTTACCAAATAGTTCACATAATCAGCAAACCATGGCACTTCCCCTTTCACCACAAATAATTGTTCATCTGGAAAAGATTCATTAATTAACATCTTGTCGTTTGTTTCCCTTTCCGGATTCTCAAGTCGCAATAAGTGGTCCGCCACTTGGTTTTCAGTGCCCTTCCTGTCCTTGATTTCCAAATCAAATTCCTGCAGTAGTAAAACCCATCTGATCAACCGAGGCTTTGCATCCTTTTTTGCCACTAAATGTCGAATAGCAGCGTGATCCGTATACATTATCACCTTTGTGCCGATCAAATAAGATCAAAATTTATTGAAGGCGTACACTACTGCTAGTAATTCTTTCTCCGTGGTGGTATAGTTCAATTGTGCGTCGTCAGTAAGAGTCTTGCTTGGCATAATAAATAACATGGAACATCTTTTCTTTCCTTTGTCCCAAAGCGACCCCTCTGGCGTAATCAACGGCATCACACATCACTCAAATGGCAATTCCCAATGGAGGCGGTAATAATTGGTGCGATGTCAATTTTCCTTTTAGATGCTCGAATCTTGACACATGAAGCCTTATCGAAGATAAAGGTGCATCCTTCTCCAATAAACTTCATAATGGTTTAGTTATCTTGGAAAGTCTTTTATAAATCTGCGGTAGAAACTGCGTGGCCCGAAGCTACGAACACCTTTTCTTGGCGTAGGTGGTGGCAATTTCTCTATAGTTTCCAACTTTTCCTATCTACCTCGAGCCCCTTCTTGATACTTTGTGTCCAAGTATGATTCCTTCCTGTACCATAAAATGGCATTTTTCCCAGTTTAGTACCAAATTTGTTTCAACACATCGCTTTAACACCATCACTAAATTTTCGAGACAAAGGTCAAACGAGTCTCCGAAAACTGAGAAGTCATCTATAAATACTTCCACATTCTGTTATACCATATCTGAAAATATAGCCATCATGCATCTCTAAAAAGTGGCTGGAGCGTTGCACAATCCAAAAGACATCCTTTTGAAGGCAAATGTACCGTATAGACACGTGAAAGTTGTCTTCTCTTGGTCTTCTAGAGCTATCATTATTTGATTGTAGCCTGAATATCCGTCCAGTAGACAATAGTATTCATGACCTGCTAATCTATCCAGCATCTGATCAATGAATGGTAATGGAAAATGATCTTTCCTTATAGCTTTATTAAGCTTGCGGTAGTCCATGCAAACTCTCCACCACATGTCATTTGTTAGTGTTGGAATCAACTCGTTGTTCTCATTAGTCACTCTTGTCATACCACCTTTTTTGGTACACACACTTTTGGGCTCACCCATGAAGATATGCGAGATAGGATAGATTATTCCTACATCCAACCATTTTAGTACCTCTTTCTTAACCACTTCTTTCATTATCGGATTAAGTCTCCTTTCTTTCTCAACAATAGATGGTTTACTTTACGTCTTCCATCGAGTTTTATGCATACAAAATGAAGGGCGATCCCTTTAATATCCGCCATGGTCCATCCAATCGCTGATTTGAACTCTCGGAGCACTCGTAGCAGTTTTTTTTCCTAAAGAGATGTTAATGCAGAAGAAATAATAACAGGTAGCTTAGAATCTGTATTTAAAAATGCGTACCTGAGATGATCTGGAAGTGGTTTCAATTCAAGTTTTGGAGGTGTCTCCAGAGATGGTTTCAATTTTACGGTGGTTTCTTCTGCTTTTGTCAGTGGTTCAATAGGTATCCTGAATTTCCTGACTTGTGGAGTGGTATCCAGATATTGCACAAGTTCATCCAGGTTCCTCGTCCTCCACATCCGAATTTTCGGCAAATTACCTACTACGAAAGGTTTAACTACACTTCTTTGTACTTCATCATTTATGACTTGTTCCACCAACTCAACGAAAAACATTCCTCTTCATCTGCTTTGGAAACTTCATAGCTTTGAAAACATTAAAGGTGATTTCTTGATCATGAACACGCGTAGTGAGTTCCCCATACGCATATCTATCGAGTTTTTCACATGGCTAAGAATGGTCTTCCTAATATGATTGGTATATTTTGTCCTCCTCGTAGTCTAAAATGATGAAATTAGCAGGGAAAATAAACTTGTCCACCTTAACCAACACATCCTCAACAATTCCCCGTGGATATGTGATGGATCTGTCCGCTAATTGTAATGCAATGTTTGTGGGTTTTGGATCCGATAATCCCAACTGATTAAATACTGACAAGGGCATCAAATTTATGCTTTCCCCAAGATCACATAAACACTTACTGAAGTTCAACTTTCCTATGGTACATGGAATTGTGAAACTGTCTGTATCCTTCAGCTTTGGAGGTAATTTGTGTTGAAGCACTGCACTGCATTCCTCTGTCGCTATTGTCTCAAACTCATCTAATATCCTCTTCCTTGAAAATATACCCTTCATAAATTTGGCGTAGCTGGGCATTTGTTCCAATGCCTTGGCGAAGGGTATGTTGATCTGCAGCTTTTTGAACACCTCCAAGAATTTGCTGAACAGTTTATCTTCCCTTTTCTTCATTAATCTCTGCGGATACGGAACCTGAATGTACATTGGTGGTACTGGATTCTTAACTATCTCCTCTGAGCCTGCTTTATCTTTCTCTTCCTGCCGATCCTCAGATTTCTCCAAATTTTCCTACTCATTGGTTTGGTTCCTCTACGCCTTTCGCTGGTGCCTCTCCTCGATACATTCTCACGCAGGTAGCGCGCTTCTACGATGGTGACAGGTCTTTCCCAGATCTCAATGAAATCGCTTGGCATTGTTCCTTCCCTTCTCTTCTTGGATTCGTCTCCGTGTTACTTGGCAATGAACCCTGGGGCCTGTTAGTAAGCATGTTTGCCATCTACCCCATTTGAGTTTCCAGGTTCTTTATAGCCACTGCTTGGCTCTTGGTCATAACTTCTGTGTTTGCCATGTATTTCATCATCATCTCCTCCACTTCTGATTTCTTTTCTTGCTGAGGTGTAGCTGGAGTGTGATTTTGTTGTTGTTGTTGAGAAAATCCTGGCGGAAAGGGTGGTCTAGGATTAAATTGCGGCTGCGCTGGTTGCGCCTGAATTGATTGTTTGGTTGAAACTGAGCTTGCTGATTCCCTTGATTATTCGACCAACTAAAATTTGGATGATTTCTGTTGTTGGGATGGTAGGTGTTACGAAATTGGCCTTGGTCTTTTCTCATGTAGTTGCTCACATCTTTCGATTACGGTGATATAGCACATTGGTCCATCGAGTGTGACCCCGCACAAATCTCACATATGTAGGCAACCGTCTTTAACTTTCCTTCAGCCAAAGTATCTATCTTCTTTGCCATAGCTTCCATCTGTGCTGATAGCTGAGTAATGGCATCAACCTCCAATATACCTGCAACTTTGGTTTATGGCATTCGGGATGTAGGATTCTTAAAATCATTTGATGCCATTGTCTCGATAAGATCACAGGCTTCCTCATAGTTCTTTGCCCATAATGCACCTCCAGCAGCTGCATCTACAATCGGTCTCACTGCCATCCCAATCCATTATAGAACGTGTTAATTACCATCCAATCGGCGCATCTTAGTGATGTGGGCACTTTCTCGGCATTTCTTTGTATCTCTCCATGCTTCATATAACGATTACCTGTGTTGTTGCTCAAATTGAGAGATAGTTGTCCTCATCTTTGCAGTCTTAGCCATTGGGAAAAACTTAACTAAGAATTACTGTGCTAAATCCTCCCATGTAGTTATAAATCCTACTGGCAGAGAATGAAGCCAACTTTTTGATTTATCCCTCAATGAAAATGGGAACAACTTTAGTCGAATAGCATCCTCCGTCACACCGTTGTATCTGAATGTATCACAAATTTCAATGAAACTCAATAGATGTTCATTCGGATCATCCGTAGCATCACCCCCAAACTGAACTGTGTTCTGCACCATTTGAATAGTGCCAGTCTTGATCTCGAAGGTATTGGCTGCTATCGCTGGTCTTACTATGCTGGACTGTAGTCCGTTGATATTGGGCATGGAATACTCTTTCAGAGCCCGATGCTCTTCTCTATGATCTTCTCCTTGTGCCTCGGTTGCCGTATTAGTATGTCGTGTTTTCCAACTATTCTTGTAAATTTCTATGCACACGCTTTCCAACCTCTCCGTTTATATTATCTGAGCAATTATTAACTTCGGGGTTGGTTGACCGTGTCTTGCATAAAATTTATCAACTTCACTTAAAAAAAAAAAAAAGCTGAAATGAGATAAGACTAGAATTGTCTAAGTCATACAATATAGCTTAAAACTAATGATAATAATACTAAATTAAATGCCTTTCCCAAAGAATGGCGCCAAAAACTTGTTGCCTCTTTTTACGACTAACAAAAGAGCTCTAACTCATCTGAAGCATACATGCGTCAACAAGTAATATCTGAGCAAGTAAAGTATCGATCCCACGAGAGAAAGTTGTTTAACTTAAACTACTATTCATTAATTAAATCACTATATTTATATGTTCACACTAAAGATTAAACTTGGTTGATTCTTGAATTGCAAATGACAACTAAAATAATATAAACGATATAATAAATGATATTGGAACTAATGGAATTCTAACTTCATTTACTATTTCATTCAATTGCCACTATCATGCCTGACTTGTTCACATATCATAGGAAAGTAGCCAAGAGCACTAAAAGAGTATTAGCCATTTTTCAATGCACTAAGACCTACTTACACAGCATCCACAGCTGATTGACTCTATATAATCATCAATATAACCAATGTCACTATATGTCTATGTGAAATTGCAACTATATTGATTTTAAGTTCAACCTCTTATCTTAACTTATACGGTGAAATAGTATATGTCTATCTGGTTCACGAAATACATAAGCCATATCACACAACCCTATATACGTATATTATCATGAGTACAGTCCATATTTGCATGTTCATTGTCAATTCCATACAAATACTGAAACGAATGGTGATCAAGCATTCATGCATGCAAAACAATCATGACAAACATCCCATATAATATACAAAACAACCCAGCATTTAAGTATGCAATCAAACTACATAATAAAATCCGTTAGAATTCCATAATGGAGTTTAGTTCATGACTGAACCAAAAGCCATTATGGGATCAAATTTAAACATGATCAATAAGCAACAATTGAAAGAGGAAAGATGAAACTATCAAACCCAATTGCTGAATACACATCATTATTCAATCCTCATAAGATTCCAGTAAAAACTAATATTCATAATCCGCTCTCGTAGAGAAATCCCAAGAAGGAGTGGAAAGTAGAGTTCTAGCCCCCTTCTCCGTTGGAATTCTCTCTAGAGAGTAAAAACCCTAATTCTGATCTAACGATACGTAAAAAACTAATAAAATGCCGAATGATCCCCCTGACACCAGTCAGGAATCGTTTTAAATCCCTTACAACCTTTAAAATTCAGAAATAAAATAAAACACATCAATGACATCGGACATCAGCAGCGCAATGCTTCTTCCGACATGATAGTCTCGCGGTAGCGAGACTTGCGATGAGGTTCAAATGTTAATTTGCTCTCGGCGCAGCAGCTCCATATCTTGTCATCTTGCGGTAGCGAGACTTGTAGTAGCATCTAAGATCTGGTTTGGGTGATTCTTGTGGTAGCGCGTTCTTAAAAATTTGTTTTTTGCGCGTGGCTTGAAATCTGCAGGTCCTGGTTTTTGTTTTCCTACTGCTGCTGCTTGCTCCGTTATGCTCTATTTCCTTGCACCAATGCACCTTCATGCCATGCATATCACATCCTTTTACCTCGTTTCAAGCATCCATTTGTCTTATGCTCCAAGTCACCACCAAAACAAGCCAATTCCTGAACTTATTCACCAAAAGGAGTTTTAAGAACGTGCAATGCAAATTAACATAAAATGCAGCTAAACTAGACTAAAATGTACTATAGATGGGCATAGTTTGCATGAATTGGTACTCCATAAGTAGGTAAAAATCCTACTTATCACCAACCCCCAGAGCGTGAAATTGAATTTTTTATCGACCTTGAACCTGGTACAAAACCCATTTCCAAAGTCCCATATCGAATGGCTCCTATTGAACTTCAGGAGTTAAAGACCCAATTGCAGGAATTGTTAGACATCGGTTTCATTCATCCTAAATCGTCTCCTTGGGGTGCTCTGCTTCTATTCGTGAAGAAGAAAAAGATGGAAGTATGCGACTTTGTATTGATTATCGGGTGTTGAATCATGTCACCATCAAAAATAGGTACCCGTTGCCTCGCATTGATGACCTGTTTGACCAGTTGTAAGGCGCCAAATTATTTTCAAAGATTGATCTTCATTCCGGATATCATCAGTTGAAGATTAAAACTGATGACATTCCAAAGACTGCTTTCAGAACTCGGTACAGGCATTATGAATTCTTAGTCATGTCTTTTGGATTGACTAATGCTCCTGCTACCTTCATGGATATGATGAACCGAGTATTCAAGGAATATTTGGATCACTATGTGGTCGTCTTTATTGATGACATCCTCATATACTCGAAAACCCGTGCAGACCATGAGCAACACTTGAGGCTGATACTCTAAAAGCTTCATGAAAACAAGTTATATGTCAAGTTGAAGAAATGCGAGTTCTGGCTTCAGGAAGTTGCATTCCATGGGCACGTGATATCAAATCATGGGATATCTGTTAACTCGGCAAAGATTGAAGAAATTCAAAGCTGGGAGCAACCTAAATCAGTGACCGAAGTACGTAGCTTTCTCGGCTTAGCTGGTTATTATAGGAGATTCGTAGAAGGGTTTTCTCGAATCGCTACTCCATTAACTCGGCTAACTTGAAAAGATACAAAATTCAGTTGGAGCGAGGAATGTAAGAAGAGTTTTCAAGAAATCAAGAGGAGACTTATTTCAGCACCTGTTCTAACAATACCATCTGGCTCGGAGGGATTTGTCATCTATAGTGATGCTTCAGGCAAAGGGTTAGGATGTGTTCTCATGCAACATGGGAAAGTCATAGCTTATTCCTCACGACAACTCAAAGAATATGAGAGGAATTATCATACTCATGATCTAGAGTTGGCAGCAGTCATTTTTGCGCTTAAGATTTAGAGGAATTACCTGTATGGAGAGAAGGTGGAGATCTATAAGGATCATAAAAGCCTCAAATATTTCTTCACTCAAAAGGAACTCAACATGCGGCAACGACGATGGCTTGAGTTGTTGAAAGATTACGATCATACCATTCAATACCATCCTGGAAAAGCGAACGTAGTAGCTGATGCATTGAGTAGAAGATCATATACGGGTGCGAGTGCATTATTGTCAACGCAAAGACGCATTTTATATGACTTAAAAAGGATGGAGATAGAGTTAAAGACTCTAGGGACCCATGTGATGATGGTGAATATACGAGTAGAACCGACTTTAATCGATAAAGTTAAAGCTGCTCAAGCTACAGACCTAGAGCTGATGCGTATGAGGAAGAAAGTGCAAGAAGGTGCTATGCCGGAAGCAAGAATCGATGAAGAATGAATACTTCGAGTCAAATCCAGACTTTGTGTTCCTAACAACCCTGATTTAAAGTATAAAATCATGATAGAGGCGCACAACACACCGTTTGTAATCCATCTGGGGAGTACCAAAATGTATCGTGATCTTTGATATACATTTTAGTGGAGCAATATGAAGAGAGAGATAGCGGAGTTTATCTCAAGGTGTTTAACTTGTCAATGAGTCAAGGAGGAGCATCAAGTACCAAAAGGTCCATTGCAACCACTTGAAATTCCAGAATGGAAGTGGGAGCACATTACCATGGATTTAGTTACTGGTCTTCCCAAGGTTTCTCAAGGCATAGATGCAATTTAGGTCATTATTCATAGATTGACCAAGTCTGCTCATTTCCTACATATACGAGAAACTTATACACTTGAACGTCTTGCTCGTATGTACATAAATAAGATTGTAAGACTGCATGGTATGCCGATATCCATAGTTTCTAATCGAGACCCAAGATTCACTTCAAGATTTTGAGTTAGTTTGCAAAAAACTATGGGCACAGATTTACGATTTAGCTCGGCACATCATCCTCAGACGGACGGGCAGTCGCAGAGGACTATTCAAACTCTTGAAGATTTATTAAGACTCTGTGTCCTTGACTTCAAAGGAAGTTGAGACAAGTTCTTACCATTGGTGGAGTTTTCCTACAACAACAGTTATCAAGTAAGTATTGGCATGGCTCCATTTGAGGCATTGTATGGAAGAAAGTGTCGTTCTCCAGTATGCTGGGATAAGGTGGGTGAAGCAATGTTGTTGGGACCGGAGTTGGTACGTATGACTACGGAAAAAATTCAAACAATCCGACAATGTATAAAAACCTCACAAGATCGACAAAAGAGTTATGCTGATCTTCAACAAAAGGACGTGGAATTCGATATTGGAGATCATGTTTGTTGTTACGTGTTGCTCCACGGAAGGGAGTTACGAGATTTGAAAAGAGAGGAAAGCTCAACCCTCGATTCATTGGCCCATTTTTAATCTTCGATCGAGTAGGAACTGTGGCCTATAGACTACTTTACTGCTTAGTATGTCTCGTGTTCATAACGCGTTTTCACATATCTATGTTACGTAAATATGTGAAAGACCCGAACCACATTATTGAATTAGAACCAGACGAGATAGAGGAAGATTTAACGTATGAAGAGTTACCTGTTAAAATATTGGATAAGAATGATCATATTCTACGCTCTAAAGTTATACCTCAAGTCAAAGTTTTGTGGAGGAACCACGATGTTGAGGAAATGACCTGGGAGTTAGAATCTGAAATGAAATCAAGGTATCCTCACCTCTTCAATATACCAGGTATGTACCCTAATTTTGAGGACAAAATTTCATAAGAAGGGGAGGTTGTAAGAGCCCAACTTTTATGAATAAAGAACAATTTTCTCGAAATATATTTTTGAATATTATGGTGTGGATTTGATATAATTTTATAGTTGTGGGTAATATTTACAAATTTTGCAAAGTAAGCAAGTGGTTATATAATATTCGATTGGTCGGGGAATATTCGTTTTAACAGGGAATATTCGTACGACGACAGAATCATTAGTGGATCCCACAACGGAAGTATTGTCGTAGTTAAAAAATGACAGAATTATCTTTTATAAAATAACGGCGAAAGTATTACCGTTAAAACTATTGAAGTACCCGGTAGTAAAAGTACAGTAATACGCGTGGTTGCATTGTAGCACACGGTATTGATTATTGATGCTTACGTGAGAAGTCACTCAATTATTGCTACAGTAATTGCTGCATCATATCTCTCATATTATCGATTCAATTATTGTCACAGTATCATCTGCATAATATTTATTATTATTAAATTAATAATTGAGACGATAAAGTTATTCATATTATTATTTGAAATATTGACAATGTCTAGAAGTTCTGTCAAGGAGAGGTTTGGTCACATAATTGCGCACCAAAAAGGAAAAATCCTTATCGGAAAGCCCCTTCTTTCCTGGGAACGACCTGGTTGTTAAATATTGTGAGTTATAATATTAATGATGAATAAGTTATATTGATTAAAGATGAAATTGATAGTTCCATTGTGTTGGGATTATTAGTGTTAGTAGAAATCGACATTTATTTCGATAATAATTGATGTCTGGAGGTTATATTGACCAATCGGGTAATTAATCGGATAAATGAGCAATTAATTGCTATTATTTCACATGCTTATAACTATTTGTTCACATGTGTGTACTATTGATCTACATTCATGTACTATTAGGGGAGGTGGTGCAAGATTGATAATACTTGCATGACTAAATTAAAAATAGAGGTATAGTTGAAGGTACTATACTGTAATTAGTTTTTTCACATGATTATAATATTGAGTCACATGAATGAACTATTAATTCACATTATTTACTATTAGGGGAGGTGGTACAAGTTTGATAATACTTACAGGACTAAATTAAAAATGAAGAAAAAGAGGAAGGTACTATACTGTAATATTTTGAGCCCCAAAACGTGCAATTATCGGAACTATATTTTCTTATAAATAGAAGCTTATTCTTCCATCATTTCTCACCAATTCACAAAAGCTTTAGAGCAATTATTATAGAGAGAAATTATAGAGAGAAAGAAGAAGAAATTATCTTTACCTCACTATTCCAAAGATTATCCGAGTTTTCTAAGGTAAGGGGTATTATTCTTTTGTATTCATGAAGAGAATTATTTTCTTTTAATACTCGTAAGGGTTGTTATTTCATTCTTTATTATTATGTTGGAATAACCTGTCTATGCGAAGTACCGCATACATGGTGAAATTATTCTCATTATTCCATTCTTTATTATTACATTTGGAATATCACATGCATGCGCGGATTCTGGCGTGACACAGTTCTATTCTTTATTATTACATTGGAACATCACGCCTATGTGAATTACGCATAACTTTGATTTCATTCTTTATTATTCATTTGGAATAACTTTATGCATGTGTGGATTACATGCGCTAGTGAATTCTTACATTATTCCATTCTATATTATTCTGCTGGAATAATGCATACTGCGTGAATTACGACATGGCGGCAAAAAATCCATTTCGGTTTCATATATTCTATTATACTCGATTGATTAAAGTTTTGGCTTCTATACTCCATGAAATTAGTGGAATATCCTTGATATTTGCGCTTCATCCAATATCTTTTCATAGAAATATTCTTCTAAGCATTCTTGAATTTTACTCCACAAATTAGTATCATGTTGACAATTTGGACGTTATTGATTTCTGGATAAATTAAATTATAAATCTTTACAAATTTATCCTTGAACTTGTTTTATTGAATTCTTATATCATTGTCATCATCCTCATGTTTATAATATGTTGAAAGTCATCTACATGCACATGAGTGCATAGATTGGACTTGGTATGATTATGACCAGGGATTATTCGGTATAATCATGACTGTAATGTTACAAATGATGTGGTAAAAGTCTTCATTGGCCGTAGTGCATTGATGGACAGTTGTTGGCATGATCATGACCATTGATGAATACACGAATATCATTGGTCCGTAGTGCATGGATAATTTGTGGTCGTGATACTAATGAATATCATTGGTCGTAGTGCAGGGATGATGTGGTTTATTTATTAAGCTGAGTCTCAGTGATAAAAGTGATGAAAAACCTTTTAAATCATAGAAGATAGTAGATTTTATTCTCTACTTGACTCTTCTAATAGATTGCATGTTCCGCTGCAGTTAAACTTGATGTTTATTATATTTTATCAGTTTAACACTGTTGAAGGCTAATGATAATTTATTCTGCATTATCTTAGTCATAATATTTCTTACTGGGCTATTTGAGCTCACCCTTTCTTTCACTATTCTCTTGAAAATGAGAACGTGGCAGGGACTAGTCGGGAGAGTGGTGACGGTCCGGATGATAGCTTTAGTAGTCCTCACTATTCTGTTAAATAGTGTGACAATAAATGTAATGAGGACTCCATTGAGTGTGGATATTGTCTAGATGACAATATTCTTATTAAAACTCTTAGATTATGTTTTGTCGTATTTTACACTAATGTTGTATAATTAAGTTGTATTTAAATTTTGTACCATGTATTTGGCGACTCAAGATGGGTGATGTATACCTATTTTGGGGGCGTCACATGAATAATTTGTGGTCGTGATACTAATGAATATCATTGGCCGTAGTGCAGGGAAGATGTGATTTATTTATTAAGCTGAGTCTCAGCGATAAAAGTGATGAAAAACCTTTTAAATCATAGAAGATAGTAGATCTTATTCTCTACTTGACTCTTCTAATGGATTGTTTGTTCCGCTACAGTTAAACTTGATGTGTGTTATATTTTATCAGTTTAACATTGTTGAAGGCTAACGATAAATTATTTTGCATTATCTTAGTCATAATATTTCTTACTGGGCTAGTTGAGCTCACCCTTTCTTTCACTGTTCTCTTCAGGAAATGAGAACGTAGCTGGGACTAGTCGGGGAACGGTGTAAGACCCCAACTTATTATTAATGAAATTTAATTTTCTCTATTTTGAAATAGTAAGGGTTGATTTGATTAATGTGGATAGTTATGGGTAAAATACGCAAATATTTCAAAATAAGCAAGTGGTTATAAAATATTCATTGTTGTTGGGAATATTCGTTTGGTCGTGGAATATTCTTCACTTGTTGGGAATATTAAATGACTACGTAGTCTTTTGTGGGCCCCATAACTGAAAGCGATTGGATGAAGAAAATGACAAATATAAGTTGTTTAAAAATAACTACGTAGTTATTACCAATTAATACTATTAAAATACTTTCGGTGGTTAAAACACGAAGAAGACAATCGTATTGCACCAATTATTGATTCTTACGTAAGAAGGCACTACTCGATAATTATTACGATGAATTCTTATTCAAAGATATTTATTTTATTGATTCAATAATTGTTTGCGTTGATATTTTATATTACCGTTGTTTCAATAATTGTCACTACACAATATTTTCCATTATCAAAGTAATAAATCATATTATCTCGAATAATATTATTAGATAACATTATTGGCAATGTATAGAAAGTTACATACAAGGAGAGGTTTGGTCACCTAATTGCGTGCGATGAGAGAAATTCTTATTGAAAAGCCCCTCTTTCACGGGCCATCGGTTTGTCAATATTGTGATTCTCATAATATTATTTGTGAATAATTAATTATTGATTCATATGATGAGAAAAATATTGATTTTATGTGGATATAGATGGAGAAAATTTTTAATGTGACAATTGTTGAAAATTGAAAATTATCTTTTTCTGATAAAATAATTCATTTAAATATATTATTATATTTTAATAATATAATAATGATGATATTTTTACGATGAATGTGGGATATATGAGTATATGTGGAGGAGGAGTATTTTTGTTACAAAAAATATTTAAAGCATGTTTTATGTGTCGGTGGACCCCATTTCTTGACTGAAATTTGATTATAGCCTATAAAATCGCTCGTTTGTGGATTTCGGTCAATTTCTATTTGGAATTTGGAAAAACTTTCTTCTGTAAAGTTGTAGAGAATTGAATTTCCTATAAAAATTCGCGAAATTCAAATTTTCTGGCAAAAGGGCTATTTATTATGAATTATTGAAGTTCTGAAGCTCCAAAATAATTAATTTTTGAAGTTTTAAATATTTTTTTTACAAAAAACGTTTTTTGCATGTGTGAGGCATGTGTTCAATTGCTGAATTTCAGATTCAAAGGTGTGCGTGAAGATTATATATATATATATATATATATATATATATATATATATATTAATATTTTAATAAATTTTCTACTTTGGTGTTCTAAGCATTTTCCTATAAATAGGGTGCTTAGGTTAGAATTGAAAATCACACCAGAAACTGAAGTTTTCTCTCTCTATATTATAGAGTGTATTCTTGTGAGTATTTTGAGTATATTTTGAGTATTGCTATATCTGATGCAAGTTCAAGTCATAGCTTTATATCCTGTGTTTTAATTTAAGTAATGTCTTTACGAGGTAAGGGATATTATTTTTTTTTCGTAATGATATTATTTCTTCAATATCATTATCTTTGAAATATTGATCTGAAGTTTTATCAAATTTGGAACTTTTGGTGTCGGAGTTACTATTCACGTGATATCTGACCTTTATTCACGAATCTGAAGACTTATTCATCGAAAAATGAAAATTTTTCCTTTTCGCCTAAAATATCTATTGTGGATACTAGCTTTGATTGTATCCATATTTTGATCATTCTTGAATTTTACACCACTATGATTATTTTTGAGGTATTTTTGGACATGGATAAAACAAAGTACTAATCCTTAATCCTTAATCCTTGTCATTTTGTTTCACCGGATTCGTTTCTTTAAAATATTTTCATCATCCTCGGTCTTAAATGATGATATTATTGAATATCTTTGGCACAGTAGTGCAAAGATGAATGATTTCGATGAATATCTTTGGCCCATAGTGCAAAGATGAGCAGTGTTTAGATGAACATGACCAACCGATTAATATCTTTGGCACAGTAGTGTAAAGATGAATATTTGATTCGGATATATATTGATTGATGTTACAGGGGATAAAAGATAGAGCGATGAACTTTTAAATTCATACATAGAAGATAGTAGTTTGCATTCTCTACTTAACTCTTCTAATGAATTATTATTTTCATTGCGAATATTGATTTAAAACTTGTTGTCTATTGTATTCTATTAGATTTTTTCCTGTTGAAGACTAATGATAATTTGTTGTATATTATCTTAGTCATAATATTCTTTATTGGACTAGTTGAGCTCACCCTTTTCCTTTTTTTGTTCCATTTTTCTTCTCGGAGGCGAGAATATAAGCGAGTGCGAGTCGAGGTATATGGAATGAAGGTTCTAGAGAGTTGTTTTAGTAGTCCTCACCATTTTTGTAAAATAATGTATCAATAAATGTAATGAGGATTTATTTGAGTATAGATATTGTCTAGAAGATAATATTTGTATTCAAACTCATAATTTTACTATTGAAATAATAAAGTTGTAGTTGTTTATGTACCATGTATTGACAACTCAAAGATGGGTGATGTATACCTATTTTGGGGCGTCACGGTTGGTATCGAGCTTAGGGATATGATCTCCGGCGGAGATCGGGAATAGAACTAGGAGGGAGAGACGAGTAAATCCTTCGCTAGTGTGTCCTACCTAAGCTTATTTGTTAGTTAGTCGGTATATAAGGATATTATGTGATATATTGATTTCCTTAATTAACCCTTGTTTTATGATGATTTGAGAATTTTGGTGAGAATATTAACAATGGAAATGAGACCGTGGAGACGCTCAGTACTCACCAACGAGGAGAACGTGCAATGACTGCAATGTTCTTCCCGTGAACAACACCAATGAGCGAGATGATGAACGAGGGGATGTTTAGAAGCTTTTGCAATTCATGCAAAATCGGGGCATTTAGGAGACTTCGTGTTCAAAATCTGAGGAGGAAATGATAACAATTCACGGGTTGTCACAATGAAGCGATTCAAAGAGTTAGGACCACGAATTTAAGGGAAAAGCCGAGATCCGATCATGGCGGAAACATGGGTCAAACAAATTACCAAGATATTCGATGTCTTGGGATGCACGGAGGAAAGAAGGTTCCATTCGCCACCTTTATGTTCCGTGGAGAGGCAAAGTTTGCGAGTTATCCGTGTTTGCACCTCATTTGGTGGAGAATGAGGAACGTATGACGCGATGTTTCGAGAGGTTTGAAACCCGCATACGACAATATCTCATTTCTCATAAATTTTCTCTCTATTCGGATGTTGTTAATGAGGCTCAATTGTTAAAGCGAGATAACTTGAGTATGTTCAACCGAGGGACCATAACCAGGATCATACCGGAGATAGCGATCAGCGAATAATGATAACCAAATGGAGAAAGAAACAGACGGACAAAAATGGTAACCACTCTGGTGGTAATCATGCCATGAAAATAGAAGAAGCGAGTCGGGATGAGATTTTAAAAAGAGGAGATTTAACAACGACCATGTGAAGACGCGGCAGTCTTGGCAACAACCGGTTCTAAGGAGGAGAACGACCACCGGTCATATGCTATAAATGCGGAAAGAGGGACATATCGGTCAAAACTGTCCTACAACAGTTCAAGGTATGCTATAATTGTGGAAAGGAATGACATATCGCTCGAGATTGTCTTGTCAGAGCGAAACCTAGTTCAATGGGGACGGTGACTCAAAAAGATCGTCCCGAAAAAGTCAAAGTCAACGGTTTCGGAAGAAGCGTTTGTTGTGGATCGGGTCAAAATGCGAGAACCCAAACGAGGTGATCACGGGTAAGCTATTTATAAATTCTTGCGAAGTTTATACCTTACTTGATCTGGGTGCTACCCATTCATTTATCTCTCCCGCTTGTGCTCAACGTTTAAACTTGACTCGGGAGAAATTAGACTTTGACCTATCTGTGGAAACTCCGTTAGGAAAACTTTCATCACATCCACTGCTTATAAATCTTGTTTGATTCAAGTTGGCACCATCACCTTACTGCTGACCTTATCTCTTTAAAGATACTTGCTTTTGATGTGATTTTAGGGATTGATTGGTTAACTACTCATCATGCCAAAATTGATTGTTTTCGTAAGGTTGTTAGTTTTCATATTCCTAACCAACCTTGTTGTGCAATTCAAGCAACTAAACCATTAAAATCAATCATCATCATATCTAATCATAAAGCTATTCGTTTATTGAAAACGGATGTCAAGCTTTTCTTAGCCCATGTTATGGATTTGAATAAAGATACGTCAAATTTGAATAATATTCCTATTGTTATTGACTTTCCCGACGTATTTCTGAAGAACTTTCCTGGTCACCCCCGAACGTGAAGTTGAATTCTTTATTGATCTTGAACTGGTACAAAGCCCATTTCTAAAACCCCATATCGAATGGCTCCTATTGAACTTCGTGGAGTTAAAGGTCCAATTACGTGAATTGTTGGACATCGGTTTCATTCGGCCTAGTACATCTCCTTGGGGTGCTCCTGTTTTATTCGTAAAGAAGAAAGACGAGAGTATGCGACTTTGTATTGACTATCGGGAATTGAACCATGTCACCATCAAGAATAGGTATCCTCTACCTCGTATTGATGACTTGTTTGACCAGTTGCAAGGGGCACAATTTTTTTCAAAAATTGATCTTAGATTACGGATATCATCAATTTGAAGATTAAAAGAGGATATTCCAAACACCGCCTTGAACTTCGGTATGGGCATTATGAATTCTTAGTCATGTCTTTCGGATTGTGACTAATGCTCCTAACGCAACTTTCATGGATATGATGAACCGAGTATTCAAGGAATATTTGGATCAGTTTGTTGTTGTCTTTATTGATGACATCCTCATATATTCCAAAAGTCGTGAAGATCATGAGCACCATTTGAAGCTGGTACTCCAAAGGCTTCGTGAAAACAAACTATATGCCAAATTGAAGAAATGCGAGTTCTGGCTTGAGGAAGTAGCATTTCTTAGGCACGTGGTGTCAAAACATGGAGTATCCGTGGACCCGGCGAAGATTGAAGCAATACAAAGTTGGGAGAAATCGAAGTCGATGACCGAAGTACGTAGCTTTCTGGGTCTAGCTGGTTATTATCGGAGATTCGTGGAAGGGTTTTCTCGAATTGCTACTCCATTAACTCTACTAACTCGGAAGGATACAAAATTCGTTTGGAGCGAAGAATGCGAGAAGAGTTTCCAAGAGCTTAAAAGGAGACTTATTTCGGCACCTGTTCTAACAATACCATCCGGTTCGGATGGATTTGTTATCTCTGAACGATGCTTGAGCAAAGGGTTAGGATGTGTTCTCATGCAACGTGGGAAAGTCATAGCCTATGCCTCATGACAACTTAAAGAATATGAGAGGAATTATCCTACTCATGATCTAGAGTTAGCGGCCCGATCGTTTTAGCTTAAAGATATGGATGCACTATCTATATGGGGAGAAAATGGAGATATATTCAGACCATAAAAGCCTTAAATATTTCTTCACTCAAAAAGAACTCAACATGCGGCAGCGACGTTGGCTCGAGCTATTGAAAGACTACGACCACACTATTCAATACCATCCTGGAAAAGCGAACGTGGTAGCTGACACGTTGAGTAGAAGATCATATGCAGGAATGAGTGCGATGATGTCAAGTATACGCATAGAGCCAACTTTAATAGAAAAAGTTAAGGTTGCTCAAGCCACCGGCATCTTGAAATGATCGTATAAAAAAAAAGTACAAGAAGGAGCTATTCCGGAAGCGAGAATTGATGAAGAAGGAATACTTCGAGTCCACTCTAGACTTTGTGTTCCTAACGACTTTGATTTGAAGTACAAGATTATGATGGAGGCACACAATACACCATTTGCAATCCATCCTGGAAGTACTAAAATATATCGTGATCTTCGACATACATTTTGGTGGAACAATATGAAGAGAGAGATTGCAAAGTTTATCTCGATGTGTTTAACTTGCCAACGTGTAAAGGCAGAGCATCTAGTACCTAAGGGTCCGTTGCAACCACTTGAGATTCTGAAATGGAAGTGGGAACACATTACCATGGATTTCGTTACGGGTCTTCCTATGGTTTCTCAAGGCATCAATGCTATTTGGGTTATTGTTAATAAATTAACCAAGTCTGCTCATTTCTTGCCGATACGGGAGACTTATTCCCTTGAACGTCTTGCTAGTATATATGTAAATGAGATTGTGAGGTTGCATGGCATGCCAGTATCCATAGTTTCGGATCGTGACCCAAGATTCACTTCAAGATTTTGGGTTAGCTTGCAAAAAGCTATGGGCACAGATTTACGATTCAATTCGGCATACCATCCTCAAACGGACGGACAATCAGAGAGGACTATTCAAACTCTTGTAGATTTATTAAGACTCTGTGTCCTAGACTTCAAGGGCAGTTGGGATAAGTATTTACCATTGGTGGAATTCACCTACAACAATAGTTATCAGGCAAGTATAGGTGTGGCTCCATTTGAAGCATTATATGGATGAAAGTGTCGCTCTCCAATATGTTGGGATGAGGTGGGTGAAGCAACCTTGTTGGGACCCGAGTTAGTACGTATGACTACCGAAAAGATTCAAATGATTCGACAACGTATACAAATGGCACAAGATCGACAAAAGAGTTATGCGGATCTTCATCGAAAGGACGTGGAATTTAGTATAGGGGATCATGTATTGTTGCGAGTTGCTCCATGGAAGGGAGTTACAAGATTTGGGAAGAGAGGAAAGCTCAATCCATGATTTATTGGTCCATTTCAAATTCTTGACCGAGTAGGAAATGTAGCCTATAGACTTGCGTTACCTCTCCGAGTATGTCTCGTGTTCATAATGTGTTTCACATATCTGTGCCGTAAATATGTGAAAGACCCGAACCACGTTATTGAGTTAGAGCACCCCACGAGATAGCCAAGACTTAATGTATGAGGAGGTACTGCTTAGATCTTGGATAGGAAGGAGCATGTCCCACGCACGAAGGTCATACCACAAGTTAAAGTTTTGTGGAGGAACCATGCTATAGAGGAAATGACCTGGGAGTTAGAAACGGAAATGAAAGCGAGGTATCCTCACCTTTTCAAAACACCAGGTACGTACGTCAATTTCGAGGACGAAATTTCATAAGGAGGGGAGGTTGTAAGACCCCAACTTATTATTAATGAAATTTAATTTTCTCTATTTTGAAATAGTAAGGGTTGATTTGATTAATGTGGATAGTTATGGGTAAAATACTCAAATATTTCAAAATAAGCAAGTGGTTATAAAATATTCATTGTTGTCGAGGAATATTCGTTTGGTCGGGGAATATTCTTGCGGTCGGGGAATATTCGTACGACGGTGCAGTCTTTTGTGGGCCCCATAACGGAAAGCAATTGGATGAAGAAAACGACAAATATAAGTTGGTTAAAAATAACTTGGTGTAGTTATTACACAAGAATAATCTTTTGTTAAAATACTTTTGGTGGTTAAAACACAAGAAGATTACCAGGTATTGCACCAATTATTGATTCTTACGTAAAAGAAGCACTACTCAATAATTGTTCACAAGATGAGTTCTTTATTCTCAAATATTTTATTTTATTGATTCAATAATTGATGCGTTGATATTTTATATTACTGTTGTTTCAATAATTGTCACTACGCATTATTTTCCATTATCAAAGCAATAATTCATATTATCTGAATAATATTATTAGATAATATTATTGGCAATGTCTAGAAAGTTCTGCTCTAAGGAGAGGTTTGGTAACCTAATTGCAAGGCCAAGAAGGAGAAATTCTTATTAGAAAGCCCCTTTTTCACGGAACCGCTCGGTTGTCAATATTGTGATTACATAATATTATTTGTGAATAATTAATTATTGATTCATATGATGAGGAAAATATTAATTTTATGTGGATATAGATGGAGAAAATTTTAATGTGACAATTGTTGAAAATTGAAATTTTATCTTTTCCTATAAAATAATTCATTTAAATATATTATTATATTTTAATAATATAATAATGATGATATTTTTACGATGAATGTGGGATATATGAGTATATGTGGAGGAGGAGTATTTTGTTACCAAAATATTTAAAGCATGTTTTATGTGTTTGGTGGACCCCATTTCTTGACCGAAATTTGATTATAACCTCAGTAAAATCGCCCATTTGTGGATTTCTATCCAATTTCTATTTGAATTTGGAAAACCTTTCTTCAGAAAGTTGTAGAAATTGAATTTCCTATAAAAATTCGCGAAATTCTAATTTTCTGACAAAAGGGCTATTTATTATGAATTATTGAAGTTCTGAAGCTCCAAAATAATTAATTTTTGAAGTTTTAAATATTATTTTTACAAAAAAACGTTTTTTGCATGTGTGAGGCATGTGTTCAATTGCTGAATTTCATATTCAAAGGTGTGCGTGAAGATTATATATATATATATATATATATATATATTAATATTTTAATAAATTTTCTACTTTGGTGTTCTAAGCATTTTCCTATAAATAGGGTGCTTAGGTTAGAATTGAAAATCACACCAGAAATTGAAGTTTTCTCTCTCTATATTATCGAGCGTATTCTTGTGAATATTTTGAGTATATTTTGAGTATTGCTATACTCTGCAAGTTCAAGTCATAGCTTTATATCCTGTTTTTTTTTTAAAGTAATGTCTTTCGAGGTAAGGGATATTATTTTTTTTCGTAATGATATTATTTCTTCAATATCATTATCTTTGAAATATTGATCCAAAGTTTTTATCAAATTTGGAACTTTTGGTGTCTGAGTTACTATTCACGATACTGATCTTATTCACTTATACGACACTTTATTCACGAATCTGACAAGACTATTAATCAAAAAATAAAAATTTTCCTTTTCGCCTAAAAATATCTATTGTGGATACTAGCTTTGATTGTATCCATGTTTTGATCATTCTTGAATTTTACACCACTATGATTATTTTTGAGGTATTTTTGGACATGGATAAAACAAAGTACGAATCCTTAATCCTTAATCCTTGTCATTTTGTTTCAATTTGGATTCGCTTTCTTTAAAATATTTTTCATCATCCTCGATCTTAAATGATGATATTATTGAATATCTTTGGCACGTAGAGTGCAAAGATGAATGATTTCGATGAATATCTTTGGCCCGTAGTGCAAAGATGAATGTGTGTTTAGATGAACATGACCAATCGATGAATATCTTTGGCTGTTAGAGTGCAAAGATGAATATTTGATTCGTATATATATATTGATTGATGTTACGAGGGATAAAAGATAGATTTATGAACTTTTAAATTCATACATAGAAGATAGTAGTTTGCATTCTCTACTTAACTCTTCTAATGAATTATTATTTCCGCTGCGAATATTGATTTAAAACTTGTTGTCTATTGTATTCTATTAGATTTTTTCCCTATTAAAGACTAATGATAATTTGTTGTCTATTATCTTAGTCAAAATATTCTTTACTGGGCTAGTTGAGCTCACCCTTTTCCTTTTTGTTCCATTTTTCTTCTCAGGAGGCGAGAATATAAGCGAAATGTAGTCTGGGGTATGGAATGAAGGTTCTAGAGAGAGTTGTTTAGTAGTCCTCACCATTTTTGTAAAATAATGTATCAATAAATGTGATGAGGATTTATTTGAGTATAGATATATTCTAGAAGACAATATTTGTATTCAAACTCATAATTTTACTGTTGTAATAATAAAGTTGTAGTTGTTTCTGTACCATGTATTGACAACTCAGAATGGGTGATGTATACCTATTTTGGGGGCGTCACAAATGGAGTGACGTCCCAGATGATAGCATTAGTAGTCCTCACTATTCTGTAAAATAGTGTTACAATAAATGTAATGAGGACTCCATTGAGTGTGGATATTGTCTAGATGACAATATTCTTATTAAAACTCTCAGTTATGTCTTATCGTATTCTACACGACAATTGTATTATTAAGTTGTATTTGAATTTTGTACCATGTATTTGGCGACTCAAGATGGGTGAAGTATACCTATTTTGGGGGTGTCAGAGTGCAACCACGCGTATTACTATATTTTAACCACCGGGTATTCCAACAGTGTTAACGGTAACAATTAAGCCGTTATTTATAAAAACTCAAACTTGTCATTTTTTTTTCATCCAACCGTTTTTCGTTATGGGGCCCACAAATGGATGCGCCATCGTACGAATATTCCCCAACATTAAGAATATTCCACGACCAAACGAATATTCCCCGATAACAATGAATATTTTATAACCACTTGTTTATTTTGCAAAATTTACACATTTCACCCATAACCAAAGTATTATATCAAATTATCACATTATTATTTCAAGATAATGAATAGAGAAAATTTAATTTTATTTATTAAAAAGTTGGGGTCTTACCGCTCAGCCCAAAATAAAGGTAGCCCAATATATTTAAAATATTATGGCCCAACACCGACTATAAATAAACAAGGGTCCTTAACACTAATATACAACAATTAGAAAGTAATTACAAAAATAAAACATACACAACATAATTACAAAAATAAAACATACACAATAATACGTGCTAAAATCACGTGTCATTAACTCCTACACGTCAGTTACCGACTTTCATATTTGCAATTAACCGCACCTAAAATCATGCAAGTTTGAATTCGGAACAACAAATCAACGACAAATCTATCGGAGAAGACAAAAACTTCTGTCGCGACTCTGAGATCGGAGAAGACGAAACATTTTGTCACGACGCAACTCTGAAATCGGAAATATCATACATCATCAACAACTTCTTCAAGTTCAGTAACCGAAAACTTACAACAACTGAGTGATTGTTGATTACAAGATCAACAGCCCATTCGATACAAATTTGAGTATTGAGGTGTGTGAATTTAAAAGTTATATGCATATAGTTACATATGGATACTACGAATTCCTTCCTGCAACATGATGGTTACTGTCTAATGATGTTTCGGTTATTGTGTAGCATTATGTTGTCTTGGTTACTGCATGATATTATTGTCTAATGCTGACTTGGTTACTGACTAATGCTGAATTCGTTACTTCGAAAATTATATTGGTTACTATCTAACGCTGACTTGGTTACTGTCTAATGCTGGCTTGGTTACTGCATAATTGTACTTACTAATGCTGACTTGTTTACTGTCTAATAATGACTTGGTTACTGTGTAACATTACATTAGTTACTGACTAATTCTGACTTTGCTAATGCTGAGTTGGTTACTTCGAAACATTATATTGGTTACTGTCTAACGCTGACTTGGTTACTGTCTAATGTTGGCTTGGTTACTGCATAATGGTACTTACTAATGCTGACTTGTTTACTGACTAATAATGACTTGGTTACTGTGTAACATTACATTGGTTACTGACTAATTCTGACTTTGTTAATGTGTAACATTAAAATACTGCATAATCGTAATTACTAATGTTGACTTGGTTACTGAATAATAATGACATGCTGCATGAAAGTAACCAATGTAAATTGGTTACTGCTTAATGATGTCTTGGTTACCTCCACGCAACATGTTGGTTACTTGGTTACTGTCTAATAATATTATTACATTAACCAGCCTGTTGCAGGAAGGTAACCAATGTATATTTATATTAATGGTTACTCATCAAATACATTGGTTACCTTCCTGTAACATGCTGGTTACTGTCTAATGCTGACTTGGTTACTGACTAAAACTGTTTTGGTTATTTGTTTATGTTGTTTTGGTTACTGCATAATATTACTGACTAATGCTGACCTAGTATCACATTACTCATCAAATACATTGGTTACCTTCATGCAACATGTTGGTTACTATCTAATGCATTAGTTACCAAGCATGTGGTTACCGAGCATTAAGGACTAATATTATGTAGTAACCAATACTATCTTGGTTTATGCATAATATTACTGACTAATGATTACTTGGTTACTGACTAATGCTGAATTGGTTACTATTTAATGATGGCCTTGTTACTGCATAATTGTACTGACTAATGCTGACTTGGTTCTTTCCAATACTTATTCTGTCAACAGACAATGGAGATGATTCCAGTTGTACTTTATTTCAACGGCACATGGGCTGATAGTAACCAATACACCAAATTTGAAGTTACTGGCATACTAGTTCCATCAACTAGTTTGTTCAAAGAAATGCAAAACAAAATATGCAGTGCATTACGGCTAGACACAAACGTAACAACATTGTCGATCAAATTTCAGATTAGAAGCGACATTCCACCGATCAGTATATCAGATGAAGCAACATTCTTTCTTGAAATGAGTAGAAAATCTGATGAACAAGGTAAATTCCCATTGATTATAGATATTGATCACATAATGGGACGCACAATAATCTTGCATAACTTGACAAATGTAGAAGAATAAATTTTATAGAGACCTATTTGTTTACAAAATATATGAAATTTTATAGAGACCTATTTGTTCACTATTGGTTACCTGTATATGATGATAATTTTAACAACATTAAAAATAACTGCAATTATTACTGACTAGTACTAACTTGGTTACTGAATAATCTTAACTTAGTTACTATGCAACATTATATTGGTTACTGACTAATACTGAATTGCTTACTGTGTAACAATATAATGGTTACTGATTAATGTTGATTTGGTTACTGTGTAACATTATACCGGTTACTGATTAATACTGACTTAGTTACTATGTAAAATTATAATGTTATTGTGTTTTATAATTGTTTCTTTTGTATTGGTGGTTACTTATTGACTACGTTGGTTACCTTCATGCAACTGTTAATCTGATTGTATACAATGGGTGTTGTGTACTAATTATTTGCTTACTGTATATTTGGCATGCAACTGTTAATCTGATTGTATACATTGGGTGTTCTGTACTAGTTAATTGGTTACTGTATATTTGGTTGCTAAAGCATATTAATGTACACTTGTACTGATGTGCAAGTGGTTACATTTTTATATTCATGATTACATATTAGGTACAAATGGTTATTGTTCTGTAATATGTATGTACAAATGTGTTTTATGTTCTGGTTGAAAGTAGTATGCATACAAGCCAATCATGTTTGATGATAAAGCATGTACTTTGTAACAATCTTATTCATTTATTGATAAAAAATATTAATTTATTAAAGGCTTTTAATTATCTACATGATGCTGTTTTATAATATGTGATAAACCCATAGTTTTAAGCAATGCTTTTAGAATAATGATGATGATCATTCTAATGAGATCTAAATTCTTAGAAAGCTTAAAACTAAAATAGTTCCCAATCATTGGATTACTAAATTGGGGATTAGTGAATCCGGATAGATTGGTACATCGTTGCTTGCTTTCATTGGATGAGGATGATTGATCTCATGATCATTTGCGTGGAGACACTAAAGCAAGTATGTAGGTGCTTATTAGAGAATAAGTTCACTTGAACGTGGCTCGCTAAGGAATACCTAATGGAGTTTTACTTGCACTGTCAATAGGAATTCTGAAGTGATAGTAAAGACAAGTGATCCTTGGACTTGAGATCATCATAGTATCTTGTATGATGAGTTATACTTTGACTTATTCCTTAAGTCCCTTAGGGTATATCAAAGGGTATGCTTGGGTATAACAAGTTGTACATGGAGATAATATATGATCAATAAAGAATCTACCACTTCTAATAAAAGAAGAGAAATGTCCTATGTGATTCGATAAATGACAACCCAGTAGTCCTTGGCCAAGGCAGAATGAAATTAGAAAGGAGTTTCTAATTTGCATTATTTGGAGTTGTGCATTTAAAGATCGAAATACATATAATTAAATAAAATAAGACTTGACAGTAATTCCATGTCTTAATTTAATTGGGACATTGTATGGTGGAAGGATTGAATTGTACGGTAACTATTTACTCAAAGGTTCTTTTATGATTAATGTTGAAATCTATATTATCTAGAAAGTCGTTGATCGCTAGGGAGGCTTATCCCTATTGTAGAATAAATATTATTTATTTAAATAAATTAATTATTTAATTTATTTATTTAAATAAGATTAGAATTGTTCTAATTGATTTATTCACAATAGGGTTTAATATGGAGAACCTAAAAGGTCACACCATAAAAGGAAGAATAATTATTTAAGAAGTTAATGGCATAATCGTAATAATATATTATGTATATTTAATTTAATCTATGGTGATAGAATAAATTAAATAGCTTAATATTATTATTTAATATTTTAGAAATATTAAATATAAATTAATAAGAGGAGTCTTATTAATATTATTACAATTATTATTATTATTTTAATTTCTAAAAGAGTTTAGGAATTAATTTAATATAAGTACTCTCATTTATTCCTAATTGGATTAGGAAGGAAAATTAGTTAAAGGAGTTTAATTAATTATCTCTAATAAGATTAGGGGCCCTTTTAATTAAAAGGGTTTAATTAAATAATACCTTTTTTTTTAATAGGGTTACTTGATATCTTTATAAGAGGAGTCTTATATCGATATCTATACTACTGTGATAATTCCAATTTGTTGGAGGGTGCGCTCTTTTCTATAGAGATAGAAAAACTAGGGTTTAATGAACCACCCATCTTCTTGAATCCTTCTTCTTCCTTGGTGGATCACCTCTGAAGCCAAACACATGGGTGGCTAACATTGATCAAAGGAAGGAACCAAACCCGGTGAATTCAAGTTGAGCGAAAAAGGATTGAGGTGAACTTGTACTGAGGGAAGCTTCGGATCTTCAAGGTATGTTTGTTCTTCATATCTTTTCGTTTAATTAATAATTGTGCATAAAGGGTGATCCGGGTTTATGGTTTGTAAATTTTTTAAAACTCTGATTTTTACACGCTTCCGCTTATTTATGCAATTTGATTGCATTCTTGAATAATACAAACCTAAAAGTGGTATCAGAGCCAAACCTTTATGCAAATTATTAATTGTTCAGATTTAATTTGTATATTGATATGTGTTTAGAACAATTTAATTGGGCAAAATTTTTTATTGTATAAAATAAAAAAAAAAAAAAACGGTACAGTTTTTTTTTTTCTGGCCAGATCCGTGATATTGCTAACTCTGTTACTTCACGTGCTTGGAGTATAATTAAACCTTTTAAAAATTCGGCAGAAGCTTTACATGTTACAGGATTCCTGTTGCTTCAATAAGTGGGAATCAATAAGGTGGTTAAAAAAAAAAAAAAAAAGTACACGTGCTAAAAAAAAAAAAAAGGGAGCCGATTTGTTATACTGCACGGATTACATATATATATGTTAACAAGACATTTGTCAAAAGTAATCTTATGATTACTTATATATTATATATATAATATATATTTTCGTTTCATATATATATTATATATAATATATATTCTTAATAATTTTATAATTAAAATAAAAGGTTTATTTTAATTTTAAAATTAGATTTCATTCTAATTAATTAGAGTTGGAATTGGATTCCATGATAACTAATTGGAGTTGAAATTAGATTCTATGTTTCCTTAAATAAAAGAGTTTATTTAGATATGAAATAAGATTTTATATTATTCAAAATAAAAGAGTTTATTTGTGAATAGGAAAGAATCCATGTTTCCTTAAATAAAGGAGTTTATTTAGATATGAAATAAGATTTCATATTATTCAAAATAAAGGAGTTTATTTTTGAATAGGAAAGAGAATCCTAATTTTCTTAAATAAAGGAGTTTATTTAGATATGAAATAAGATTTCATATTATTCAAAATAAAGGAGTTTATTTGTGAATAGGAAAGATAATCCGTGTTTCCTTTAATAATTTTTTTTATATATGGAATTGGATTCCATAATTAATTAAAATAAAGGAGTTTATTTTGATTAAAATTTTGATTAAAATAAAATAGTTTATTTTATTCAAAATTGGATAAATTAAAATAAAATAGTTTTATTTTGATTTAAATTTGGATTAAAATAAAGGAGTTTATTTTGATTCAAAAATAGATTTTATACTAACTAAATTTGCCCATTAAATGATATCAATATATATATTAAATGTTTATTATTCATAAGATGAATGTTATTTATTGATGCGTATGATGATGTGTATGATAATAAATGGGATTGATTATGGACTATTGACCCGATGCGATTGGATTTTATTTTAGTTGGATGAATGAATGTATGGGTTTTTATTAAATGGGGATTCACAGATTGTCGCCTCGTCTTCTCTAATTTTTCTTAATGTAAATTCTATCTCTCTCCTATGTACTTCCCCTTGACTGCTGATCAAGGTTTCTATTTATTTTAAATAGTTTTGTAATAGGAATAGTTAGAATTAATTTTGAAAAATTTGAGATCAAGGAGCAAGGAGCGCTTGAAGACCCGTTTGTAATGGAGCCCGGGTTTAAATGTAATAGTTATATTATAATATTATTTCTTGCACCCCTAGGGTTTGACCTTTTGGTTCACTTGGTGGCTCTAGTGAACCGAACTAGAATAAAAGTCCATAATCAATCCAAGTAGAATATAGTATTCTATATGTGCATGCTTATACTATATATATTATATATTATGCAAACATGCTTCGCATGTTCATTAATATGATCGTATTTTATATATATATATATATATATATATATATATATATATATATATATATATGTGTGTGTGTGTGTGTGTGTGTGTGTGTGTGTGTGTGTGTGTGTGTATGCGCTAAACAAGATGAGATAAATTAATAACAAACCCCTCAATTTTTATATTAAGTCCTAAGCGTTCAAAGATATTTGGAATATCGAACGTCGCCTTCCAGCATGATAAAATTAATAGAGTATTAAATATTTAATATGAGTTTGTTGTGTCACCACAAGGCAAGTATTAAGTATTTAAGATGTTAATTTATCACATTTGATGCTTATAAAGAAAATTGAACAATATTATTTTGTTGTGTCACCACAAGGATGATATTTTTTTTTTTTTGAATATATGGAGTGCTAGGTCGGACTTAACTTGGATAATTTTGATTCGGATGTGCCACCACTTGATCAAAATAATCTAAGAGGCAAAATACAGGAGTTGCATAGTTGATGTAATTGACAAAAGTTGTCTACCTATTTATTTATATATAGTTTGTTGTGTCACCACAAGGCTATATACATTTTAAATGGGATCCTTATTCTCACTAGCAAATCTTTAATTAGATTTTCTTTGAACTATATAAGTGAGGTAATATAGTTTGAAGAAAATAGTGGGAGATACCAATTTAAAACAAGACCTAATTTATTTTGGTAATTAATAAAAGAATGTATGTTAAAATGTTGTTAATTACAAATTCATTTACTGAAATTTTACAATGTCTAAAATTACTATCATCTGCGAAGCATATTAGATGTTATTTAATCTGATCCAAATTAAAGCGGATTGGTTAAGGAATTTGAGAATAGTTCTCATAGATGAAAGGCTATCTTATGTCCTTAATATCGCCTATCCTGCAATGGTTGCGCATAAATGCCTCGAGGAAGAGATTGCTACTTTTAGAAAGTGGCAAGATGATGCACTGATTGGCTCAATGCATAATGCTCAGCATCCATGAGTAACAAGCTTGACGTCGACTGAAACTATGGATACTCCTACTATATTCTGCACATCAAGTAGTTGATGGTGAGGAAAGTAGGGGCGATAGATATCGAGATATCTAAGGAGCTCTTCCGATCTAGAATGGCCAATGACACTATAATACGAATAAAAGTCCTTAACATAATCAATTTAATTGATCAATTAGGACAACTGGTTTTGTCATGGATGGAGAGTTGAGCCAAGATTTGATCTTGCACTCACTCCCTACTCCTTTCACAATTGTTGTGAATTTTCATATAAACAAGCTAGATATCGACTTTGGCGATTTGCTTAACATATTGAAAAATGTTGAGAGTCACTTTCCAACCAAGAAAGATCAAGTCTTCTTGGTAGGGGCCAAAGGATCTTCCGAAAAGAAGAACGATTCAAAGAAGGTAAATTGAAAGGCGTAAACAAAGGATAATAAGAACAAAAGCGTCACGGATAGCAAAGGAGTTTGCTTCCACCGCAATAAGCTTTGGACACTTTGAAAGAAAGCTGCGAGAAGCATCTTGCGAGAGGCTAACCAAAGAAGCTTAGTGAAGTTTCGATTACAATACGATTTTGTTTATGATTGAAATAAATTTTCTTTAAGTCAAGGTTCTACTTGGGTATTGGATACTGACTTTGGTTATCATAAATATAGATTTATGAAGGGACCAAGCGAAGTAGTAAAAGCTAAACAAATATAAGTAATCCTATATGCGGAAATGTAGCAAAGGTTGCCATATTAGCCATAGAAACTTATAGTTTAGCAATGCCTACGGGCAAATCTATTAAGTCAATAAGTTGTTATTGTATTCCAGTTCTTGTTAAAATATTATTTCCATTTTATTGTTGAACAATGAAATCTTTGGTATTATAATTAAGAACAATTGTTGTTCTATTTATAATAATAATGTTTTGTATAGAACTGGAATATTACTTAATAAATTTTGTATACTTAACTTACATAAAAATAATTTTGCATATTGAACAAATTAGTATAAGAAAAAGGAGATGATCATTCAAAGAGTTGAATGTGTGTATTTGCTGAAATACAAGTGTGAATTATTTGAAAGGTTCAAAGAATTCAGAAGTGAAACAAATTAGCAATGTATTAAGATTTTTTGATTAGATCAAGGAATAAATACTTGTGTAATAAGTTTCTAGATCATCTCAAATGGTTTTCTCATAATGGACACATCCTGATTCGCAATAATTGATTGATGTATCTGAATGAAAAATCGTACCTTGTTAGACATGGTGCGGTCCATAATGATTTTACCGACATTCCAGTATCCTTCTGGGATAATGTCCTAGAAATGGCTGCATATCTACGAAAAGGTAACCTCAAAATCCATTTAAAGACTCCATAAAAGTTATGGACAAGGAGGATTCCTAATCTTAAGTATGTTAAGATAAGGGGTTGTCCAACTTAAGTGAAAAAGGTTTCAAAGGATAAGCTTGGGACAAAATTTGACATGTACATATTTGTGGGACATCCTAAAGTAAGTTTAGGGCATATGTTCTATAATCCTACATAGCAAAAGGTGTTTATTCATAAACACCACCGCTAAGATAAAGGTGTTTATCATTAAAAGGGCTAGTGGGAGGATAATAGATCTTGAAGAGTTCAAGAACCACAAAACACTATAAGTCAAATAAGAGGAACCTATAGATGAACCTATTGTACCACAAATCAACCAATCAGAAATGGAATAGTACCAAGATATACCTAGGAGGTATGGATTCATCATAGATGATGATGATGAGGTACACATCATAGAAGATGATGATCCAATTACATACGATGAGGTAAGAGTTCTAGTGTGTACAAAAGGGACAGTGGGAGCGCCGTGACATTCCTAATATTATATGTTGATATACTACGGATAAGGAATGACATACCAATGCTACAATCAGTAAAGATAAAGTTGTCTATACATTCCTCCATGAATGATTTGGAAGAGTATCTTAATTGGGGATATAAATCTATATAGATAGATTTAAAAGGATCCTCGACTTAACCCAAGGAACGTATATTCATTTGATGCTAAAGTCGTTTAGCATGGCAAACTCCAAAAGATGTCTCATGTTGATGAGCTATGGAGTGTATCTCTCTTTATAGTTCCCACAGACTCCTGAGAAGAGAGGTCACATGAGTAACAATCATGTATGCAATGAAATGTACGAGACCTATTGTTGATCAGTCATATTATGGAGAGGTTCACTATGAGTCGTTGAAAAACATCTTAAAGTGCTTAACCCAAGCACTAAGGATGTGATCATATTCATGGTGGGTCTAAATTAAAACTAGAGGGCTTAGCAGACTCAAGTTTTTCGACGCACCAAGATGATGAAAAAATCCACTTTAAGGTAAAGCGTTATCTTGAACAATGGTGCGATTGAATTGAAAGGTTCCAAACAAAGAAAGAGTTCTTTGGTTTAGTGATAAAGACAAAGTATATAGCTATAAATGAAGCTGCAAGTTGATTGTTTGGATTAAAAGTTTATTACAGAACTAGAAATAGTTCCTAAGTCTCATCTTGGATCTAAACATGTGTTGTGGCACTTTCATTTGATTATAAGAATCATTGAAAGATGGGAAATCACTATAGTGATGGTGGACTCTCAAGAACAACATTACATATCCATTAACTAAAGCTTATCCAACAGCAGGATAATCGTCACTTAGAGAAGAAGAGTATAAGATACAATGACGATTGGCTTTAGTGCAAGTGGGAGATTGAAAGTAGTATGCATATAAGCCAATCATGTTTGATGATAAAGCATATACTTTGTAACAATCTTATTCATTTATTGATAAAAAAATATTAATTTATTAAAGGCTTTTAATTATCTACATGATCTTTGTTTTTATAATATGTGATAAACCCATAGTTTTAAGCAATGCTTTTAGAATAATGATGATGATCATTCTAATGAGATCTAAATTCTTAGAAAGCTTAAAACTAAAATAGTTCCCAATCATTGGATTACTAAATTGGGGATTAGTGAATCCGGATAGATTGGTACATACATTGCTTGCTCATTGGATGAGGATGATTGATCTCATGATCATTTGTGTGGAGACACTAAAGCAAGTATGTAGGTGCTTATTAGAGAATAAGTTCATTTGAACGTGGCTCGCTAAGGAATACCTAATGGAGTTTTACTTGCACATCGATAGGAATTCTGAGTGATAGTAGTAATCAAGTGATCCTTGGACTTGAGATCATCATAGTATCTTGTGTATGATGAGTTATACTTTGACTTATTCCTTAAGACCCTTAGGGTATATCAAAGGGTATGCTTGGGTATAACAAGTTGTACATGGAGATAATATATGATCGATAAAGAATCTACCACTTCTAATAAAAGAAGAAAATGTCCTATGTGATTCGATAAATGACAACCCAAAGAGTCCTTGGCGAAGCGAAATGAAATTAGAAAGGAGTTTCTAATTTGCATTATTTGGATTTGTGCATTTAAGGATCGAAATACATATAATTAAAGAAAATAAGACTTGTGAAAGTAATTCCATGTCTTAATTTAATTGGGACATTGTATGGTGGAAGGATTGAATTGTACGGTAACTATTTACTCAAAGGTTCTTTTATGATTAATGTTGAAATCTATATTATCTAGAAAGTCGTTGATCATTGGGGGAGGTTTATCCTTATTGTAGAATAAATATTATTTATTTAAATAAATTAATTATTTAATTTATTTATTTAAATAAGATTAGAATTGTTCTAATTGATTTATTCACAACCTAGGTTTAATATGGAGAACCTAAAGGGTCACACCATAAAAGGAAGAATAATTATTTAAGAAGTTAATGGCATAATCGTAATAATATGTTATGTATATTTAATTTAATCTATGGTGATAGAATAAATTAAATAGCTTAATATTATTATTTAATATTTTAGAAATATTAAATATAAATTAATAAGAGAGTCTTATTAATATTATTACAATTATTATTATTATTTTAATTTCTAAAAGAGTTTAGGAATTAATTTAATATAAGTACTCTCATTTATTCCTAATTGGATTAGGAAGGAAAATTAGTTAAAGGAGTTTAATTAATTATCCCTAATAAGATTAGGGAGCCCCTTTAATTAAAAGGGTTTAATTAAATAATACCTTTTTTTTAATAGGGTTACTTGATATCTTTATAAGAGGAGTCTTATATCAGATATCTATACTATCCAATAATTCCAATTTGTTGGAGGGTACGCTCTTTTTCTATAGAGATAGAAAAACTAGGGTTTAGCCAACCACCCATCTTCTTGAATCCTTCTTCTTCCTTGGTGGATCACCTCTAGAGGCCAAACACATGGGTGGCTAACGTTGATCAAAGGAAGGAACCAAACCCGGTGAATTCAAGTTGAACGCGAAAAGGATTGGAGGTGAACTTGTACCTGAGGAAGCTCGGATCTTCAAGGGTATGTTTGTTCTTCATATCTTTTCGTTTAATTAATAATTGTGCATAAAGGGTGATCCGGGTTTATGGTTTGTAAATTTTTTAAAACTCTGATTTTTACACGCTTCCGCTTATTTATGCAATTTGATTGCGTTCTTGAATAATACAAACCTAACACTGGTTACTAACATTATGTAATTTGGTTACTGGCTAACATTGATTTGTTTACTTTACTATATTTATTCTGTTTTTAGACAATGAAAATGATTCCAAATAACACACTTAATTTGTGTTGTTGGTTGAGACATCAAACTTAGTGATTTTCACTGTTTACGATGTCTCTAAACAATATATTGTGGACATCGAACAAAAGACATGCACATGCCGTAAATTTCAATACCATGAGATGCCTTGTCCGCACGATGTTGCTGTTATGAGCAAGCAAAATTTGAGCTGTTATGATTTTTGCTCAAAAAATTACACTAAAGCAACTTTGGTCGAGACATATTCAGCTTCCATCATGCCGTTAGATGACAAAGAAAACTAGGATGTATCAGAAGAAGTAAGAAACATATGTATAAAACCACCTAACATAAGAAGACCAGCAGGAAGACCAAAAAAAGGGAGGTACAAACACGGATCTGAAATCAAAAATCAAAACAAATGCAGCAGGTGCCAAGAAAAAGGACACAACAAGAAAACATGAAATAATCCCCCGGTTTTAAGACCCAAAAAAAGGGATTGATATAGTGTAGTTAAATTAATAGTGTAAACACATTAATGTATAATTGTTTACTTTGAGTAACCATTAACCACTTGGTTGGTAACATTTTTTATTGTGAACACTAACCAAAATTGTTATTCATTAATATTTTGATTTCTGATTTCATTATGAGTTGCCAATATAAAGCAAACATATCAGTAATTACATAACAGTTTTTAATGGTAAGCATGTATAATAAACATCCATCTTAGGCAAGCATGTATAATAAACAAATAATTACATAACAGTTACCATAACAGTAACCACATAATTACATAACAGTAACCATACCAGTTTTTAATGGTAACCAAAACATAAACAATCTGTATATCCAGCAACATGTACTGAAAATGATATTGAAGTTTAGGCAACCCATGTATACTCAAACATGTACATTTAACAATTGATATATGTCCTGATACAAGCATTAACTTTCTGGTTACTATCAAAACGTTGTATGGTTACTATGAACAGTTTTTAATGGTAACCAAATAATTACATAACAGTAACCATACCAATTTTAATGGTAACCAAATACATAACAGTAACCATCACAGTAACCACCTAATTTCATAACAGTAACCATACCAGTTTCTAATGGTAACCAAAACATAAAAAACCTGTGTATTCAGCAACCTATAATAAAAATGATATTGAAGTTTATGCAACCCATGTATACTCACACATGTACATTTAACAGATGATATATGTCCTGATACAAGCTTGTAACTCTCTGGTTACTATCAAAACATTATCTGGTTACCCTTTTATACATAATTGGTTACTAACTGTATATTTCAAAATAATGGAGCAAACACAACTTAAGAGAAACAAATACCAACCAACAAATAATATCTCTTTCATTACTGCTAATATAATCATTTATGTAATCCCATCTACATAAGATCCAATGAACATCACAAAATTATAAAACATACAAAAATGTTGTGAATATCCCCAAAAAAACAAAAAAAAATCCCAACACAATTCATAAAGACAAAACAACGAAATCCAAACTAATCAAAATCTGGACAAAATCTTCCTGGAAATTCTCTATCAGTCTCATATCCCTCCAATTGTTTGTTCCTTGCATAAATATATAGATTTGTGCACAACTTCTTCTGATACTGCGCAATGGGGAATGGAATAGAAATTTGATCAAACTTCTGGTGAATGACATGCTCAACGAAACAAATTGTGAACATCCCACAATCACTGTACAAACAAACAAAATATAACAAAAATAAAAAAAAATCAACCTATCCCTTACCCCTCAACTTGTTCAGGAACCGCCTTTGCAAATTCCAACTCAATTATATCATTTTCCTCTTTGTTGCGATACGGTTCACTGCTAAAGTCAATATCAGACCTATCCCTCCAAAAACCACTCTTACGCAATAAAGTTGGAAGAATGAAGATGTACGGCTCACAAACATCTGATATTTTAGTTTGCATGGATTTCCTTTTTGGTTGTAGAGAATTGTAAACAGTTAAACGCCTACGATGCATATCAAAAGTCAACAACAACAAATAGTCCGGTGATGACATATGAATGGGGAACAACACATAGTCAATGTTCTTCCATGGTGTGTTGACATCCATAAACAGCCCATGTATGTATTCAGCAACATCACCCTCCCCAGACAGAACAATTTTGTATGCATGTTTTTATGTATACTCCTCATAAAGAGCGGTGATCTTGCTATAAAACCAACAATCTGTGGTCGTTACCCTTATAGGAACACTTTCTAAATGTCTTGCCAGTTTACGAAAATAATACAACGCAACATTGATGTGCTGAACCAAAAAAAAATTAATAGGATATTAACAGTTGCTGAAAATTGTAAGTATGTAATTAATGTAACTAAATAATGTAAACATAACTACAAAAACATAATTTTAAAAAAAATACTCACATCGTCGTCTTACCACTGCCCAGGAGTCTTTAATTTATAGAACCACATTTTCGATGATATTACGATAGACCCAAATACAAAAGAAGGGATGATAATATCGTTCTTTTCGGGAAATTTGTTCGTCCTTCAATATAAAATCATAATATTAGTATACACGCTAACATTAAAAATTACCGTATTAGTATACACACTACTAAAAATCAAACTTGCACAGTCAATAATTAACATACTAATCAACAAACTTAATTTTAAACAGTAACCTGCTAACCAACAAATATTAAAATCATAACCATAATCAAATAGTAACTAATACATAACTAATAGGTAATCAAAACATAAACTAATAGTAACCAGAATATAAAATAATAGTAACCATGACATTTATTTAATAGTAACCACACCATTTATTTAATATTAACATTTATTTAATATTTAATATTATGCAGTAACCAAAACAGCATTAGCCAATAACCAATTAAGCATTATACAGTAACTAATATAATGTTACACAGTAACCAATACAACATTAGATGTAAAGCCCCCAAACTCGGGTACTTGAAACCCGAACTCGGTGCTTCACGATACCACTTATGACACCCCCAAATCCGGGTACTTCAATTCCACGGGATTTAGTGTTCACTGTACAAATATCATCTATCTATATACCCATAATAAATACAAGCCATGCAATAAATAGAATAAAAATCTTCCCCTTATGGGTTACAACATCTGAATAATAATGATACAATCTCAGGTTAAACTAACCTTAAACATCTGTGCGGAATCATAAACAAATAAGTCTTAAACAACATCATTAACTCAAGTCTTAAGCATAAATACATCATCTAATAAAAATAACAAGTCTTCATCACTTGCTAACTTTTCCCTTGCCTTTACTAGTGGAAGGTTCTTCGGTTCTTTCGTTCTTAACTGCAATGTTATTATTAAGCAAGAGTGAACACTATTGCCCACAAGTATAATAATGAAATAACAATATAATAACATGCGAGTAAATCAAAGACATCTGAATAAAAGCTCAACTTTTGAATCAAGAATGAATAACAAGAATCAAAAAAGAATTACGATGGTCATAAGACCTTGAACTATGTCCCTAGGTTATCAAGGGTTATACTTGAAACCTTTAACGATCATAAGACTATGGACCTTTCTACTCGTGCTTAGGGGATCACCCTTAGTACCATACTGTGCACAATATCTTAACACTAACGCATAAGTAAATCCCTTTGCAGGGTTGTTCATCTCAATTTAACATTCGAGTCCGCACCAAAGGAAGTTTGGCTTGAATAATTCAATAAGGGTTCTAAAATTTAGAACGTTCATCAACTAAGGACTAGTTAAATCAATAAAGTTCACTAGTCTAATAAGGTACATCCTCTGGCCTCACCTTCAGTTGATGATAACCTCTTCTCAAGTCTATCTTGGAAAAGTATTTCGCTCCCTTTAATTGATCAACCAGGTCGTCGATCCTCGGTAATGGATATCTATTTTTAATCGTGACCTTATTCAGTTCTCTGTAATCAATACAGAGCCGCATCGTTCCATCCTTCTTCTTCACAAACAATACTGGTGCTCCCCACGGCGATACACTTGGTTGAATGTACTTCTTGTCTAACAATTCTTGTAGTTGTACCATTAATTCCTTCATCTCTACTGGTGTCATTCGGTATGGTGCCTTCGATATTGGAGCAGTTCCTAGCGCCAAATCGATCACGAAATCTACCTCTCTATCTGGTGGAAGTCCTGGTAAATCGTCTAGAAATACGTCGATGAAGTCCCTCACAATCGGTATCTCTTCGACCTTCGGATTCTCTTTTCGTCTGTCAACTATGTAAGCTAAGTATCCTACACAGCCTTATCTTACCAACTTCCTGGCCTGCATCATCGTCAGACAACTCGCTTGTCTAGGCGACTTGCTACCATAAAACACAACCTTTGACAGAGTTATAAGGTTAATACGCTTCTTTTGGCAATCAATTACAACACCGTAATTGAATAACCAGTCCATTCCCAATATAACGTCAAATTCCCCAAGTCGAATAGGGATAAGATCTACCTTCATGATATTACCCTTAATATCCACTCTACAATTCTTATGTATGCGTTTCAACAGGATTATTTCTCTATTCGTAATTTCTATGTTCATGGGGTAATCCAATTCATTCTTAGGCAAATCTAAATTCTTGGCAAAATCATCGGATATAAAGGAACAAGTAGCACCCGAATCAAATAAAACATAAGCATTAATTTTATTGATTGGAATGATACCGACACCACATCACGGATTGAATCGCATCTTACGCCCGTCGTGTTGAAAGTTCGGCGATTACGGTCGGTTTGTTGCGGTTGGTCCGGTGATGGTTAAGTTATTTCCACTGTTATTTCCCCGGTTTCCTCTTGATCCTGACCCTCCCGATCCCTTCTTCGGACAGTCTCTTGCCAGATGGTCTTTTGAACCACAAGTAAAGCAAGCACCCTTCTTTAGGTTTGGACAGTTTAGTGTTATGTGGCCTTCCTGACCACAATTGTAGCACACTCTTTTTCCTTTCATACAAACTCCCGGATGGGCTTTCCCGCAAGTCGGGCATGCTTCGATTCTGTTCTTCTGATTACCTTGCTAATTTCCCGATGATGAGCTGTCATTCCATCTTTTCTTCTGATCGAAATTTCCACCTCCTGTGCCACTTCCACTGGTCTTGTTATTAATTTCACCTTCACTCTTCTTCTTCTTCTGATCTTGATTGTACTTGGTCACCGCATCGCATCCACCTTCAGTGAGGATGGCCTTTTCCAATACTCCAGCAAACGTGTTTAGCTGAAACATTGATACCTTGCTGTACACCCAAGGCTTTAGTCCTTGTTCGAATCTTCTGGCTTTTCTTTCGTCCGTGTGTACTTGATACGGGGCGAACCTCGCTAACTCGTTGAATTTAGCCGCGTAGTTAGGTACGCTCATGTTTCCCTGTTTCAATTCCAGAAATTGAACTTCCATCTGATTCTGCGAACTAGTTGGGAAATACATTTCGAAAAACATCTTTTTAAATCTCTCCCACGTAATTACACCTTCACCTCCTTGCACTTTGTTTGCTTGCCATCAGTAGCTAGCCTCAGACTTCAGCATAAACGTTGCAAAATTGGTCTTCTGGTCTTCTCTAACCCTACCAACGTCCAAAACCTTTTCCATTTCCATAACCCACGTTTGAGCCTCGATTGGGTTCATGGAACTTTTGAACTCTGGCGGTCCCACCGCCTTGAAGTCTTTAAACGTGGTGTTTGGTGGAGCTTGAGGTTGATTATTCATTCCTCCAGTCATTAAGTTAACTAACTATTGAACGGGATTTGCGTTAGCATTATTGTTATTAATTGTTGACTCTTCCTGAGCCGGTTGACGCTGTTGTCTTCTCTTTGGCGGCATATTTCTGTTAAATAAACGCTTATTAGAACTTTATTTATTTCTCTAAATAGTTAAGGCATTACTCAACAATTTAAAATATCACTTAACACATCATTTCAAACAACTTGATATATTTTCATTCAAATCAAAAGTTTTAACATTAAACGATAGCATAACTGCTATTTACATCAACTAACCTGGAATAAAGAATCCACGGGATTTAAAACATTCAAATATTCTTTTGTTCATAAACACGTCAGAATTTACATCTAAAAACTAATTAAGTTCTTCAAATAATTAAACAAATCATATCACTGTCGGTCAAGGTATTGATTAGCCTTGCTACGCTCCTCTTCTAAGATGCGATACATCGTTCTGCGATCCATCATATACAATGGTAGTCCTTCGAATTGGATTGGGTACCTCAAAACTCGATCTTGGGTCTCATTCGTTTCCTTGTTAAGTGTAACATATGTCTCCCCAATCTTTGCCTTCTTTGCACGACCATCATCTTCTGCACGATCAGCTCGACATGATTCTCTTACCCAGCCTTCCTCTGCTATTTTTAGTCTTTCGTAGGTTTCCTTCAATTCCTTCTTCAGCTTCTCTATCTCCTCGATCTTATCTTCGGTTTGACCCTTCTCATAGACCAAATCCCATTCTACATTTCCCAGTCATGAGTGAAGAGTCGAAATCTCCCTCTCCTTCTCCTCTAGAGTAATCTATTTGAATAATAGTCGATCCTCAGACTCATCTCAGAACTCCACGTTACGGTCATATAATGTGTCGTACATCTCAGCATCAACGGTGTACCGTGGTAACTCCTCTTCTTCCTCTTCCTCAACAAATTCCTCCTCAGGATCAGTCTCGGGCTCATGCTCCTGACCAACAACGGTGATCAATGGAGATGACTCCTCTCTGTACCACCGCTCCCTAACGACATGAATGTCTCGAGGCTCCTCCTCCGCTTTGCATTCTTATAGGTACACTGGGTTCTTCCTCCCCCGGCTTGACTAGCTTCACCAACATTCGACATCCCCGACAACAAAATTTTAAGTTTTAGTTACTAAGTCGTATCATCTAACGATACTTTAACATATAAACACATAAGGTCTTTTATTATCTTCAATGAATTACATAAATTCATTTCTTATAACTCGATAAGAGTTTTCCATCACTATCTTCTTTCTATAAGGCTACTACCTAAGGTTGTTCCCCTACCTAAGGTTCATAACCTACAGCTTTGATACCAACTTGTGACACCCCCAAATCCGGGTACTTCAATTCCACGGGATTTGGTGTTCACTGTACAAATATCATCTATCTATCTACCCATAATAAATGCAAGCCATGCAATAAATAGAATAAAAATCTTCCCCTTAAGGGTTACAACATCCGAATAATAATGATACAATCCCAAGTTAAACTAACCTTAAACATCTGTGCGGAATCATAAACAAATAAGTCTTAAACAACGTTATTAACCCAAGTCATAAGCATAAATACATCATCTAATAAAAATAACAAGTCTTTATCACTTGCTAACTTTTCCCTTGCCTTTACTAGTGGAAGGTTCATCGATTCTTTCGTTCTTAACTGCAATGTTATTATTAAGCAAGAGTGAACACTATTGCCCACAAGTATAATAATGAAATAACAATATAATAACATGCGAGTAAATCAAAGACATCTGAATAAAAGCTCAACTTTTGAATCAAGAATGAATAACAAGAATCAAAAGAATTATGAAGGTCATAAGACCTTGAACTATGTCCTAGGTTATCAAGGGTTATACTTGAAACCTTTAACAGTCATAAGACTATGGACCTTTCTACTCGTGACTTGGGGATCACCTTTAGTACCATCATGCACAATATCTTAACGCTAACGCATAAGTAAATCCCTTTGCAGGGTTGTTCATCTCAGTTTGACATTCGAGTCCGCACCAAAAGAAGTTTGGTTTGGATAATTCAATAATGCTACGTTTGGATCGATGGAATAGGAGGGAGAATGGAATGAATCATTCTATTGGAATGATAAAAATGTTGTTTGGTTTGCTTATTCCAACGGAATAATATATTCCTAGTGGAATAGGTGTTAACTTAAAATTATAATTTTTATTCCTGGAAGGGGGGTCAGGAATAACTTATTCCATCTATTATTTTTAAGTAATTGACAAATATGCCCCTTAAAAATAAAATAGGGTTCCATGTTCTTTCATTCAATCAATCTATCGATCTGCGAAAGAGGAGGAGCAGAGGCGAGCGAAAGACGAGCAGAGCCACCCCCCACCCCAACCCACACCCTCACCACCCCCCCCCACCCCACCCCACCCCACCCCCACCCCCCACCCCACCCCAGCCCCACCCAAAAAAAATATTATGTGATTATGTATACACCCTTACCATCACCCCACCCCACCCCACCCCCACCCAAAAAAATAATATTATGTGATTATGTATACACCTCTTACCCCCACGCACCCCACCCCACCCCCCACCCCTACCCCTCACCCCACTCCACCCCCTCCTCACCTCCCAAAAAATAATATTATGTGATTATGTATACACCTCTTCCCCCACCCAAACCCAAAAAAAAATTATATGAAAAAGTATATGAAAAGTATATAAAAAATTATATGAAAAAGTATAGTAAAAAAAAAGAAGAATATAATTATTAAAAAATTTAGAGAAATATGTGTTAATTTTTAATATAAATTGAATTTAAGTTAAATTTGAACATTTGGGGGTATTTAGGTCACTTTCTAATTATTTATTTCATTCTTAGATGTATTCATAACATCAACCAAACATGTACATGGAATATTAAAAAATCATTTCATTCCCTTCCTTATTCCATTCCCTCATCTATTCCATTCCCTACTCTATTCCATTCCTTCAATCCAAACGTAGCATAAGGGTTCTGAAATTTAGAACGTTCATCAACTAAGGACTAGTTGAATCAATAAAGTTCACTAGTCTAATAAGGTTCAATAATAATGATATTCAATTTGAATAATAATCTCAAGAAGTATACAATAGGACAATTATTGTATAACTGAATCATGTTTTGAAAAGATAATCAATCTTTAATATAACATTTGAACTTGAATAATATTAATGATAGTTTACTCGAGGTAAATAATAAACTTGAACAATAATGACAACTAGGGTTAGGAAACTTGCCTCGTGCGTAGATTACACTTTAACTAAGCACGTTCTTTGAATTTAATCCTACATACCATTCACATTCACAATACCAGTTAATTATAACTTAACTAATCATCAAAACTCATTCTCTTTGTCTACTTTGATTATTGACTATACTTAGTCAAATTACCACTTTGTCACAGAATTTGTACTTCATGAATATCAAGCTAATTATGTATTCAATAATTCAATCCACATGAAATTATGTTATTTACATGTTAAACAACTATTTTAACATCTCATTATACTTCTAACATGTTTACATGTTCATTAAATTAATTTACTAACACATTGTTAGACTTAAACATTTAAAAATTATATTTCTGAACTTTACGAGAGAGTGGTGATTGCATTTATTCGTTACACTTTGTCTTCTTATTTGCAATGATGGCGCTTCTGGCTTTGGACTCTTAAGGCCAAGTGATGTTGCAGCAACCGTGGTTTTCGAGACTTGGCATAGTCATGGGACTTCGATTCTGAGTTGGCACTGCATGGCGCTAAACTCTCTGACTTTGATTCCCGATTCATGAAGAACACGAGTTCAAATGAAAGGACACTAAATCATCATTAATTTCACTAAATTAACATACCCACATGCTATGATTTATACATAATCATTACCCAACAATAATAGAACGATTTTAACCCATTAAAACACATAATCACAGAACTAAAATATGTGAATTTCACTAACTTTGATGTTCTTGGAGGTTTTGAAAATAAAACATGAAAATTATCACTACGGATTCGTTATAACACCGAATCCATTTATTTAAACTTTGGTCTCTTCGTATCAACATGCATAATAATATACGAGTGTAAAATTTAGGGATAATATACGATCAATACATAAAATATCATGTATAAGGCCATAAGGCCAAAACCCATACTCTGTAATTTTGTAGAAATCATATACGATGTAATATTATGAAACTGATGATATGGAATCATGCAATATATATATATATATATATAAAATACGATTTGATACATCTTAACCCATAAATAACTCATAAATATTACTCCTTTCTCAATCACAGACGCTTTACAGAAACTTTGAAAGCCATTTTCTTATAAAAACTTAATGACGTAAAATAGAATTTGGGAAGGAGAATTACCCAGAGTATAATTAATGGACGATGAATTCCTTCTCAGATGACTCTCACAATCCTCTTAACAACTCTAACTTCTCAACTCTTTCTTTGTATTTCTCCCTGTTATGCTTTCTAGACTTAGGCAAATAATGAAGAAGAAATAAAAGAATACGTAAACTAAATAATGAACAACTGACGCGTTGGTGGTCAAATCCCTTTAGTGCCATGTTTGTCTAGCTAGAATAGGTTTCAAAAACAATTTAATTTAATAAAATTTTATCACATAGTTAATTCATGTCACACCCACTTGCACAATAATTCATATATCTTATTTAATATAAATAAAATATAATAACTTCTCATAAATTCACATAGTCATATATTCAATTTTCTCATTAATTAATAAAGTCAAATTATTAACTCTCTAATTAATAATTAAATTAATTAAAATACCAATAGGCTTATTAAATATTTTTTTTAATACAATAAGCTCACATAATCACATACTTCGATAATAAAATTCTCTACATTAATTTAATAAATGTAATACATATAATTAAATTAATCTACCACAATTGCATCAATTAATTATTTAATCCAATAATTAAATCATCAAAAAATATTTATTTAATTCAATAAATATTAAAATAAATTTATAAAATCTCGTTCGTCACATCTTTCCCCCCTTAAAAGGATTCTGTCCCCAGAATCACGACTCAATAATTTCGACCCGTTACATTCTCCCCCCTCCCCCTTACAAAGATTTTATCCCCAGAATCGCTTACACATAATTAAGTAAATAAATGAGGGTAGTTCTTCATCATATTCTCTTCGAGTTCCCACGTAGCTTCTTCAGCGTTGTGGTTCCTCCAAATTACCTTAACAGAAGGTATTACTTTATTTCTGAGAACTTGTTCTTTTCGGTCGATAATTTGGACAGGAATTTTTTCGTAAGATAAGTCTTTCTCAAAATGCAGGGGTTCGTATTTAATTACATGCTTGTAATCGGCTTTGTATGGTCGTAATACAGAAACGTGGAAAACGTTGTGGATATTCTCGAGTGTTGGAGGTAAGGCTACCTCGTACGCAACTTCTCTAATTCTTTTCAGTACTTCAAAGGGTCCAATGAATCTTGGGCTCAATTTTCCTTTCTTTTCGAACCTGATTTTCCCCTTCCAGGGAGAGACCTTCAAGAAAACATAACTACCTAATTCAAAATCAATATTTTTACGATGTGGATCAGCGTATTTCTTCTGTCGATCTTGAGCCGCTACCAGTCGTGCTCGGATCACTTTGACTATTTCGCTACGCCTTACGTACTCAATTACGTCCTAGCAATTGTCTCTCACCAACTTCATCCCAGTAAAGCGGAGTTCTGCATTTTCTGCCATATAACGCTTCGTAAGGCAGCATGCCAATACTAGCGTGGTAACAATTGTTGTTGCCGAACTCTACTAATGGTAGGTGATCATCCTAATTTCCTTTGAAGTCCATCACACAGGCTCTTAGCATATCTTCTAATCTTTGAATTGTTCGTTTGCTCTGTCCGTCTGTTTGAGGGTGATAAGTTGTACTCATTCTCAACTGCGTACCCATGCATTCCTGAAGACGTTTCCAGAAATTTGATGTGAAGCGCGGATCCCTATCTAAAACAATTGATACCGGAACTCCGTACCTCGAAACAATCTCTTTTATGTATAGCCTCGCCAACTGATCTAGGTTGAATCTTAATTTGATTGGAAGGAAGTGTGCAGATTTTGTCAATCGGTAAACGATAACCCATACTGCGTCGTAGCCTTTCTGAGTCGTCGGAAGGCCAACCACGAAGTCCATTGTAATATGTTACCATTTCCATTCTGGGATTTCTAACGGTTGTAGCAACCCACTTGATCTTTGATGTTCTGCTTTCACTTTCTGACAGGTAAGACACTTGGCAACACATTCTACAATATCTCATTTTAAATTTGGCCACCAAAAATGTTGTCGAAGATCTTGGTACATCTTGGTACTACCAGGGTGAATCGAATATCGTGAACTATGAGCCTCGCTTAAAATATCTTCCTTAATCTCTGTGACTGGTAGTACCCAAATTTTACTCTCAAATCTCAGTATTCCTTCCTTATCCATCTTAAATCTTGGTTCGGTTCCTTCAGATATCTTCTTTGTCACCTTTTTGCATTCATCATCCTGAAGCTGAGCCTCCTTTACTTTATCTAGTAGAGTTGTACTAGATTGCATCAGAAATAGCTTCTCATTGATCTTCATAGGATACTTCACTTCCAACTCTAGTTTCTCCATTTCTGTAATTAGCTCCTCCTGAGCAGTCAACATCGTCAATTTCTCCCAACCTTTTCTACTTAAGGCGTCGGCAACCACATTTGCCTTACCCGGATGGTATAAAATCTCACATTCGTAGTCCTTAATTAACTCCAACCACCTTCTTTGACGCATATTCAAATCCTTCTGCGTGAAAATATATTTCAGACTCTTATGGTCCGTATATATTTCATACTTCTTCCCATAGAGGTAGTGCCTCCAAATTTTCAAAGCAAAAACAATTGCAGCTAACTCTAAGTCATGGGTCGGATATCCCTTCTCGTAATCCTTCAATTGTCGTGATGCATACGCAATGACTTTGCCGTTTTGCATCAGCACACAACCAAGTCCTTTATGCGACGCATCACTATAAACAACAAAATTTCAGATCATCCGGAAGAGATAACACAGTAATCAGACTCAACCTCTTCTTCAATTCTTGAAAACTTTCCTTACACTTATCCGTCCAAACAAATCTCACCGCTTTACGAGTTAAATTCATTATCGGAGTTGTGATTTTGGAAAAGTCTTGTATGAATCTTCTATAATATCCTGCTAATCCAAGAAAACTTCTTACTCCGAATTTTGTTCTCTACCGATCCCGCTTAATCACAACTTGACTTTTAGATGGATCTATCGAAATTCTGCTTTTGTCGATCACGTGACCAAGAAATTGTACTCGCTCGATCCAGAATTCGCATTTCAAAAATTTAGCATACAACTTCTCCCTTCTCAATACTTCCAACGTTAACCTCAAATGTTCTTCGTGTTCTTCTTTGGTTTGGGAATATACCAAAATGTCATCTATAAATACCACTACGAACTTGTCCAAAAACGGCTTGAATACACCATTCATTAGTCCCATAAATGCTGCAAGAGCATTCGTAAGACCAAACGACATTACTAAAAATTCGTAGTGACCATATCACGTCCCTAAACACCGCCTTCTAGACATCCTCCGCCTCACCTTCATTGATGATAACCTCTTCTCAAGTCTATCTTGGAAAAGTATTTCGCTCCCTTTAATTGATCAAACAGTCGTCGATCCTCAGAATGGATATCTATTTTTAATCGTGACCTTATTCAGCCTCTCAGTAATCAATACAGAGTCGCATCGCTCCATCCTTCTTCTTCACAAACAACACCGGCGCTCCCCACTTGGCGATACGCTTGTTGAATGTACTTCTAGTCTAACAATTCTTGTAGTTGTACCATTAATTCCTTCATCTCTCTCGGTGCCATTCGGTATGGTGCCTTCGATATTGGAGCGCCTCTCGCGCCAAATCGATCACGAAATCTACCTCTCTATCTGGTGGAAGTCCTGGTAAATAGTCTGGAAATACGTCGATGAAGTCCCTCACAATCAGTATCTCTTCGACCTTCGGATTCTCTTTTCGACTGTCGACTATGTAAGCTAAGTATCCTACACAGCCTTGTCTTAACAACTTCCTGGCCTGCATCATCGCCAAATAACTCGCTTGTCTAGGCAACTTGCTACCATAAAACACAACTTTTGACGAAGTCATAAGGTTAATACGCTTCTTTTGGCAATCAATTACAGCACCGTAATTGAATAACCAGTCCATTCCCAATATAACGTCAAATTCCCCAAGTCGAATAGGGATAAGATCTACCTTCATGATATTACCCTTAATATCCACTCTACAATTCTTATGTAGATACTTAACAGGGATTATTTCTCTATTCGCAATTTCTATGTTCATGGGGTAATCCAATTCATTCTTAAGCAAATCTAAATTCTTGGCAAAATCATCGGATATAAAGGAACAAGTAGCACCCGAATCAAATAAAACATAAGCATTAATTTTATTGATCGGAATGATACTTGACACCACATCACGGGATTGAACTGCATCTTGCACCGTCATGTTGAAAGTTCGGGCGGTCGGTCGGTTTGTTGTGGTTGGTCCGATGATGGTTAAGGTATTTCCACTGTTATTTCCCCGGTTTCCTCTTGATCCTGACCCTCCCGATCCCTTCTTGGGACAGTCTCTTGCCAGATGGTCTTTTGAACCACAAGTAAAACAAGCACCCTTTTTTGGGTTGGACAGTTTGGTGCTATGTGGCCTTCCTGACCACAATTGTAGCACACTCTTTTTCCTTTCATACAAACTCCCAGATGGGCTTTCCCGCAAGACGGGAATGCTTCGATTCTTTTCTTCTGATTACCTTATTGATTTCCCAATGATGAGCTGTCATTCCATCTTTTCTTCTGATTGAAATTTCCACCTCATGTGCCACTTCCACTGGTCTTGTTATTAATTTAACCTTCACTCTTCTTCTTCTTCTGATCTTGATTGTACTTGGTCACCACATCGCATCCACCTTCAGCGAGGATGGCCTTTTCCAAAGACTCCAAAGAAACGTGTTTAGTCAAAACATTGATACCTTCTTTGTACACCCAAGGCTTTAGTCCTTGTTCAATCTTCCGCTTTTCTTTCATCCGTGTGTACTTGATACGGGGCGAACCTCGCTAACTCATTGAATTTAGCTGCGTAGTCAGGTACGCTCATGTTTCCCTGCTTCAATTCCAGAAATTGAACTTCCATCTGATTCTGCGAACTAGTTGGGAAATACATTTCGAAAAACATCTCTTTAAATCTCTCCCACGTAATTACACCTTCACCTCCTCGCACTTTCTTTGCTTGCCACTAGTAGCTAGCCTCAAACTTCAGCATAAACGTTGCAAAAGCGGTCTTCTGGTCTTCTCTAACCCTAGCAATGTCAAAAACCTTCTCCATTTCCATAACCCACGTTTGAGCCTCGATTGGGTTCATGGAACCTTCGAACTCTGGCGGTTCCACCGCCTTGAAGTCTTTAAAAGTGGTGTTTGGTGGAGCTTGAGGTTGATTATTCATTGCTCCAATCATTAAGTTAACTAACTATTGAACGGGATTTGCGTTGGCATTATTGTTATTAATTGTTTACTCTTCCTGAGCCGGTTGACGCTGTTATCTTCTCCTTGGCGGCATATTTCTGTTAAATAAACGTTTATTAGAACTTTATTTATATCTCTAAATAGTTAAGGCATTACTCAACAATTTAAAATATCACTTAACACATCATCTCAAACAACTTGATATATTTTCATTCAAATCAAAAGTTTTAACATTAAACGATAGCATAACTGCTATTTACATCAACTATCCTGGAATAAAGAATCCACAGGATTTAAAACATTCAAATATTCTTTTGTTCATAAACACGTCAGAATTTACATCTAAAAACTAATTAAGTTCTTCAAATAATTAAACAAATCATATCACCGCTTATTGAGGTACTCGATTGGCCTTGCTACGCCCTCTTCTAAGATGTGATACATCGCTCACTGATCCATCATGTACAATGGTAGTCCTTCGAATTTGATCGGGTACCTCAAAACTCAATCTTGGGTCTCATTCGTTTCCTTGTTAAGTGTAACATATGTCTCCCCAATCTTTGCCTTCTTTTTGCACGACCATCATCTTCTCGCATTTATCATCACCGACGTGATTCTCTTACCCACCTTCCTCTGCTATTTTTTAGTCTTTCTGAGGTTTCCTTCAATTCCTTCTTCACTTTCTCTCTCTCCTGGTCTTATCTTCTGGTTTAACCCTTCTCATGTACCAAATCCCATTCTACATTTCCCGCACACGAGTGAAGAGTTGAAATCTCCTCTCCTTCTCCTCTCAGAGTAATCAATGAATAATAGTCGATCCTCGCACTCATCTCGTAACTCCAATGCTACGGTCACCATATAATGTGTCGTACATCTCAAAGATCAATCTGTGTCACCGTGGTAACTCCTCTTCTTCCTCTTACTCAACAAATTCCTCCTCAGGATCAGTCTCGGGCTCATGCTCCTGACCAACAACGATGATCAATGGAGATGACTCCCCCTGTACCAGTTGCTCCCTAACGATATGAATGTCTCGGGGCTCCTCCTCTGAAGGTACTATAGGTACACGGGGTTCTTCCTCCCCAGCTTGACTAGCTTCACCAACATTTGACATCTTGACAACAAAATTTTAAGTTTTAGTTACTAAGTCGTATCATCTAACGCATACTTTAACATATAAACACATAAGGTCTTTTATTATCTTCAATGAATTACATAAATTCATTTCTTATAACTCGATAAGAGTTTTCCATCACTATCTTCTTTCTATAAGGCTACTACCTAAGGTTGTTCCCCTACCTAATGTTCATAACCTACAGCTTTGATACCAACTTGTGACACCCCCAAATCCGGGTACTTCAATTCCACGGGATTTGGTATTCACTGTACAAATATCATCTATCTATCTACCCATAATAAATGCAAGCCATGCAATAAATAGAATAAAAATCTTCCCCTTAAGGGTTACAACATCCGAATAATAATGATACAATCCCAAGTTAAACTAACCTTAAACATCTGTGCGGAATCATAAACAAATAAGTCTTAAACAACATTATTAACTCAAGTCTTAAGCATAAATACATCATCTAATAAAAATAACAAGTCTTCATCACTTGCTAACTTTGCCCTTGCCTTTACTAGTGGAAGGTTCATCGGTTCTTTCGTTCTTAACTGCAATGTTATTATTAAGCAAGAGTGAACACTATTTCCCACAAGTATAATAATGAAATAACAATATAATAACATGCGAGTAAATCAAAGACATCTGAATAAAAGTTCAACTTTTGAATCAAGAATGAATAACAAGAATCAAAAGAATTCTGAGGGTCATAAGACCTTGAACTATGTCCTAGGTTATCAAGGGTTATACTTGAAACCTTTAATACCATAAGACTATGGACCTTTCTACTCGTGATTTGGGGATCGACCCTCAAGTACTATCATCATGCACAATATCTTAATGCTAACGATAAGTAAATCCCTTCATAGGTTGTTCATCTCGGTTTGACATTCGAGTCCGTACTCAAAAGAAGTTTGGTTTGGATAATTCAATAATGCTACGCTTGGATCGATGGAATAGAGGGAGAATGGAATGAATCATTCTATTGGAATGATAAAATGTTGTTTGGTTTGCTTATTCCAATCTAATAATATATTCCTAGTGGAATAGGTGTTAACTTAAAATTATAATTTTATTCTGGAAGGGGGTTAGAATAACTTATTCCATCTATTATTTTTAAGTAATTGACAAATATGCCCTTTAAAAATAAAATAGGGTTCCATGTTCTTTCATTCAATCAATATATCAATCTGCGAAAGAGGAGGAGCAAAGGCGAGCGAAATACGAGCAGAGCCACCCCCACCCCCACCCACACCATCACCCCCCACCCCACCCCACCCCAAATTTCACCAAATTTCCCCCACCCAAAAAAATAATATTATGTGATTATATATACACCCTTACCATCACCCCACCCCACCCCCACCCAAAAAAATAATATTATGTGAATATGTATACACCTCTTACCCCCCACCCACCCCACCCCACCCCACCCTACCCCACCCCAAAAAATAATATTATGTTATTATGTATACACCTCTACCCCCACCCACCCCACCCCCCCCCCTCCCCTCACCCCACCCCACCCCACCCCCCCCACCTCCCAAAAAAATAATATTATGTGATTATGTATACACCTCTTCCCCACCCCCTACCCCCCCCCCACCCAAACTCAAAAAAAATTATATGAAAAAGTATATGAAAAAGTATATAAAAAATTATATGAAAAAGTATAGTAAAAAAAAAAGAAGAATATAATTATTAAAAAAATCTAGAGAAATATGTGTTAATTTTTTAATATAAATTGAATTTAAGTTAAATTTGAACATTTGGGGGTATTTAGGTCACTTTCTAATTATTTATTTCATTCTTAGATGTATTCATAACATCAACCAAACATGTACATGGAATATTAAAAAATCATTCCATTCACTTCCTTATTCCATTCCCTCATCTATTTCATTCCCTACTCTATTCCATTCCTTCAATCCAAACGGAGCATAAGGGTTCTGAAATTTAGAACGTTCATCAACTAAGGATTAGTTGAATCAATAAAGTTCACTAGTCTAATAAGGTTCAACAATAATGATATTCAATTTGAATAATAATCTCAAGAAGTATACAATAGGACAATTATTGTATAACTGAATCATGCATTGAAAAGATAATCAATCTTTAATATAACATTTGAACTTGAATAATAGTAATGATAGTTTACTCGAGGTAAATAATAAACTTGAACAATAATGACAAGTAGGGTTAGGAAACTTGCCTCGTGCGTACATTACACTTTAACTAAGCATGTTCTTTGAATTTAATCCTACATACCATTCACATTCACAATACCAGTTAATTATAACTTAAATAATCATCAAAACTCATTCTCTTTGTCTACTTTGATTATTGACTATACTTAGTCAAATTACCACTTTGTCACATAATTTGTACTTCATGAATATCAAGCTAATTATGTATTCAATAATTTAATCCACATGAAATTATGTTATTTACATGTTAAACAACTATTTTAACATCTCATTATACTTCTAACGTGTTTATATGTTCATTAAATTAATTTACTAACACATTGTTAAACTTAAACATTTTAAAAGTTACATTTCGAACTTTTCGAGAGTGAGCCATACATACCATCGTTACACTTTGGTCTTCACAAGCAAGACGACTTTGATGCGTTCTTTACGACTCTTGGCCAACATGGCTTAATCTTAAGGTCATGGTGAGATTTCGCCTGGAGTTAGCGCCACATGGCCAAACTCCAGACTTTGATTCCCGGTTCACAAAACACACGAGTTCAAATGAAAAGGACACTAAATCATCATTAATTTCACTAAATTAACATACCCACATGCTACGATTTATATATAATCATTACCCAACAATAATAGAATGATTTTAACCCATTAAAACACATAATCACAAAACTAAAATATGTGAATTTTACTGACTTTGATGTTCTTGGAGGTTTTGAAAATAAAATATGAAAATTGTCACTACGGATTCGTTATAACAATCTAATCCGCTTATTTAAACTTTGGTCTATTCAGATCAACATGCATAATAATATGCGAGTGTAAAATTTAGGGATAATATACTGATCAATACATAAAATATCACGATAAGGCCATAAGGCCAAAACCCATACTCTGTAATTTTGTAGAAATCATATACGATGTAATATTATGAAACCGATGATATGGAATCATGCAATATATATATAAAATACGATTTGATACATCTTAACCCATAAATAACTCATAAATATTACTCCTTTCTCAATCACGGGCGCTTTACGTAAACTTTGAAAGCCATTTTCTTATAAAACTTAATGACATAAAATAGAATTTGGGAAGGAGAATTACCCGTAATATAATTAATGGAAGATGAATTCTTCTCGATGACTCTCACAATCCTCTTAACAACTCGACTTCTCAACTCTTTCTCTCAGTATTTCTCTCTGTTATGCTTTCTAGACTTAGGCAAATAATGAAGAAGAAATAAAAGAATACGTAAACTAAATAATGAATAATCGACGCGTTGGTGGTCGCCACTCCGATACGGGTTAACTGCCCCAACTCCCTTTTAGTGCCATGTTTGCCTAGCTAGAATAGGTTTCAAAAACCATTTAATTAAATAAACTTTATCACATAGTTAATTCATGTCACACCCACTTGCACAATTCATCATATATCTTATTTAATATAAATAAAATATAATAACTTCTCATAAATTCACATAAATATATATTTAATTTTCTCATTAATTAATAAAGTCAAATTATTAACTCTCTAATTAATAATTAAATTAATTAAAATACCAATAGGCTTATTAAATATTTCTTTTAATACAATAAGCTCACATAATCACATACTTCGATAATAAAATTCTCTACATTAATTTAATAAATATAATACATATAATTAAATTAATCTACCACAATTGCATCAATTAATTATTTAATCCAATAATTAAATCATCAAAAATATTTATTTAATTCAATAAATATTAAAATAAATTTACAAAATCTCGCTCAATCACACCATTTCTATGAGCGGAATAATACAAATAATAATAACAATAATATAAAAATCCAACTTAACTTACATTTATCAGATTCTAATCCCAATTACGCAACCTTTACTATAATTCTTTACATGATATATAATACATATCATTGTCTATATATTGTCTAACTATTACAAAAGACAACATTAAACATGTTTTGTTTGCTTTCCTTTTCACTTGTTCTTGTCTGAACCTTCGGATTGGTCATGCCTAGCTGAAAACATTTAAATTGAAGCAAGGGTGAGCATTTGAGTACCCAACAAGTAATAACAATTAGAAATATAATTAGCTGAAAGAAATAAATATTTTCTTTGTACATCACTTCTACAACGAATTTATAGTTGTGAAGTAAACTGAACCGATAATAATAACATAACAATTATATCTCAACTTTTTGAAACTACGTACTGACTATATATATAGGGTAGTTGACATACTATGAACATTATTTTTAGTTTTCGCTAAGGTTTAGCAGAACTTCATCTGCAAACCGTCATAACTTACGGGCGTTAGGTTGTACTTCCCATTGGCCCTGTATTGATTAATACTACATTACAAGAACGATAGGATCGTTCACTCTGTCTGCCTTGGGCGCATAAAAGTTTTCCCGTGATCGCGATGTTCATACTTAGCTTGGAATCCGAACCAAAACAATTTGATTGAATACAAAAAGATTTTAACTTATTCAACGATATTTCTTAATTTGTGTCTAGCTGGGTCAAATAGCTTAGACGGCTTTATATGTATATATATATCAACATGTGATTAAATACAATGATTATCCAAGTGGGGTCACTTGTATAACCATGCTTAGAAATTAACTAACAGAATATATATCTGAATTACCATATACTAACATGTTGATAAACCATGATCGGATATAGAATATATCACAATAGGGTTAATAATATAGCATAATAATAATATAATTCTGAAACTTCTTACTCATGTCCATTACATAAAGGAAATGCAAAGGTAAGATACTTGCCTGATGCGCTACTTACAGTTCGTAACTTAGTTCTATCTTTATATCGAAACCTATCATTAATAAGATCATTTGATCGATTAAAATAACATACTATAACACATAGCAATGCTTATTGCAGTTAGCACATAACTTAATCACATTGTCACATATGTTCCACAACCATTGAATCACAAATAAACACATATCTAATCAAATTATCTAAGTCCAAATCAATTTACAAACATACGCTTGTGCAAACCGACTTTTATCGGGTAATTATCGAGTCTAAGACTCTATCCTATAGTTCAATATCTGTAAATATCAGTCATATTATTTTTAAATGACTTATAATAATTTTTACACATTTATTATAATTTATCATGAATTTTCAAACACCGAAATCATTATTAAATGATTTAAATATTAAACAATTCTATTATCATTAATATTTAATTAATATTAAACTATTAATGAAATCATTGCTAAAAGGTTAAAGTTATTTATAATAACTCAAAATACTTTTAAAGTATTAATATTACACTTAAATGATTTTTTTTAAAAGAATTAAAATCATTTTAAATAATTATCATTAATATTAAAGTATTAATGCATTATTTATCAAAATATTAAAAGTCATTAATTATAACTTAAAATATTTTTATTTCATTTATTTCCTTTTAAATGATTTTAAAACCATTTTTAAACTATTTATTTAATATAATTATTAAATAAATTTAATTCCATTAATATTAAATTAATATCATTTAAATAAATTATCCTTTAAATATTAAAAGTTATATTTTATAACTTAAAATATCCTTAAACAATTTATTATCATTTAAAATGATTATTATAATATTAAAATCATTGTTAAACTAATTTATTCAATATAATTATTAAATAATTTTAACATCATTAATAGTAAATAATTAATGAATTTTATCTTTAAATATTGAAAGTTATATTTTATAACTTAAAATACTTTTAAAATCTTTATTTTCATTTAAAATAATTTTTCTAATATTAAAATCATTTTTAAATTAATTTGTTTAATATAAGTATTAAATAAATCTAATATCATTAATATTAAATTATTAATATTTTTCATGACAAAATATTAAAAGTTATATTTTATAACTTAAAATATTTTTATAACCTTTAAATCATTTTTTATAATTTTTAAATTATTAATTCTATTTTTCCTAATTTATTATATTCAATAAATAATTTAACTATAATTAATATTAATTAATTAAAGAAATTCATCACAAAATATTAAAAGTTATCAAAATAACTTAAATTATTTTATTATACCAAAATATAATTTTAAATGATTTTTCATGTATTAAAATTATTTTTAAATAATTTATTTAATATTGTAATTAAACAAATTAAATACTTTTAATATTCCAAAATATTAAATATTTATGAAATATATTTAAAATAATTAAAATATAATTTTCTAATTTTAAAATAATTTTTTAATAATTTATTTTGTATTTTTATAATTTAAAACTATTTTTTTCTATTTATTTAATTAAAATAATTAATTTCTTAAAATAAGTGTCGCTAAAGACCGCTTATAGTGATGTAACTGTCGCTATAGGTGTTCTTCATGTTCTTGACAAAACCTGAACACCATGTATAGCTTTTAGTGGTCAGGTTTGACCAATGCAGAGATCTTAGCTCGTTACGCTTCGGGAATTCTCGCTTTCATCATACCTTGTAGTACTAGTAACATAATACATACTCCAACAATAAACATCATCACAAAGAAACTAACAAAGGAGATCTAAGCCTCCAAAGTACTGTTGAAGTCGTTTTTCATTTCGGGTTGCCCGAAATGAAGAAACAGCTCGATCGCTTTTACTTTCGAGCTTCTACAACTTGCAATCTTGTTACTGATTATGTGATTTAATACTTTCAGGTTATAGAACAGGTGTAGTACTACAGATGTATCACAAAATAATATCATAACAACAACAAATCAGGCAGATACGATCCGGTCAAACCATGTCAGAAATAAGGTTCAACCGGTTTCTGGAAATTCCAGAAACGCCATTTGTGATCGACAGGCTTAGTTTGACCATTTACTATGCTCGATATACTGACTATTTATGGAACTTAAAGTCATTTACATAGAGTCCACATGACACACTACAACCAAGATGCAATAAAATCAACCAATCAATTAACATCCAACAGATCAAAACGATCAAAAACGTTGTCAGTCACTGAAATACGATTTATGGGTTACCCAGAAATCATTTGGTCATGCCCGGTCAACGGGGTTTGACCATGAATAACTTCCAATCGGTTCATGGTCTGACTTTTATTCTTGTACTAGATGAAAGAGCTCATACCAGACTACAACTACAAACTTTTAAACAACAAAAATAACTAACGATCACAAAGATATAATGCCTGACATTCGTTGTCAGACTTCATTTTTAAACTTTTTCCTGAATTTGAAAAACATCAATTTCGAGCACTTTGATGTTATGGATCTGGGATCTAACAACCCAGATCACTAAATAACATCTTATGACACAACTTTAAACAACAAACAGCAAGATCTAACATCAGATCATAAAATTTTTAAATATCTAGGGTTTATACCTTTATGCTTTGATTTCTTGAATCTGATCCTTTGTTGCTGATCATGTAGAGTTAATATATGATATTAGCTTTATATATGTCTCTCTCTCACTTTAAATTTTCGGATTTAGAGAGAGAAGAGCTTAGGCAAGAATGAAAAAATAAAGTGGCTTCTCTCTCTCTCTTGATCAATATATATGTGTTAGATACATTGTATAAGGCTGAGGTGCTGCTGATATTGCTGAGATTTTTTTGTCACAAGGTCAACATGTTAGGTCACCAACTAAAGTATTGGTAAATTTTGCAAGCAAGCTCAAATAATACAAGAGGGGCAAAAATGTCATTTGGCTTTTAAAATTAAGGACAATCTTGTAATTTTTGCAAACCCTTAGGGTTTAGGGTTAGGGTTAGGGTTTAGGGTTTGAACCCATTAGGATTTAAAAATAATATCTAGAATTTCCAATTTAAGGTTTGTAAAAAATAATAATAATAATAATAATAATAATAAAATTTTAGTTTCTAAAATACAAAATTAAGGTTTCTTAATTAATTAGGTTTCCTAATCACATAGACTTGATAATTAGGTTTATGTTGTACTAATTATCATTAAGCATGCCCAATTAGCAATTAGGGTTTACAATTAGCAAATTTAGGGTTTATAATTTAGAAAAATTAATAATAAGGATTTATACCCTTTAAAAAATTAGGGTTTTGAAAACAATTAAGATTCTCCCTAATTAGGGTTAATATCTTTAATACCAGACATTACAAACATTATCATGATTACATAACTACATAACAAATTCTTAAAGTCATAAATGGCCATTGAATTAGGGTTTCAAATCAATTAGGGTTTATAATTTAAATATTAGGGTTTCTAAAATTAGGATTTCAAATATTAATTAGGATTTCTCTAATTAACATTAAATTCTATAATACACCACTTAAATCACATAACACAGCTTATATAACAGCTTTCTAACTCAAATTGAGTTTTAAATTAGGGTTTTCAAATTTAGAAATTAGGATTTTAAATTATTAATTAGGGTTTTCCACATAATAATTAGGGTTTTCCTAATTAAAATTAAATTCTAATAATACATATCATTATTCATATAACATGTTGACTTAACATATTTTAAAGTCTTATTTGATCGCAAAACTAGGGTTTATCAAGAATACTTAGGGTTCGGGTCATAATACACCATAATTAACTCAACCATCATTCATCCACAAACATACAAAGATATATTTATAGCACTCGAAAAATCAAAATATAATATTATTATATTATTATTCTTATCTATTGATAAAAATCCAAAATTAGGGTTTGGATTCCATATCCAATTATTCTTCATATATAACATTATTAATTAAGTTAAAATAATTAACTTAACTAATCTTGCATAAATTCATATAATAAAATAAATAATTATTATAATAATTCAAAAAATCATTTCATATATTATTTAAATAATATATAATCATATTTTCATAGAAAATAATTAATAAAAACATTTTTGCTATAAAATTAATTATTATAAGAATAAACTTTATAATAGTCAATAATTCTAAAATAAAATTATTTGTAAACATTCATGTAATAAATATATTTTTATTTATTACATAATTACATACATACATTATCTTGTACAAATCCTCATCCTTAAAATAAATAAAAAAATTTATATGCAAAATTTCTGATTTATTTATACAGAAAATATCGGGTTGTTACATTAGATGTAAACAATACATCATTAGATAGTAACCAAAACAGCATTATACAGTATAATGTTGCCCAGTAACCAATACAGCATACCAAAATCAGTAAACTAATCAAAAACTTAATATCTTCAATATGTTCAATAATTAACATACTAATCAACAACTTAATTTTAAACATTAACCTGGTAACCAACAAAAATTAAAATCATAACCATAATCAAATACTAACCAAAACATAAACTAATAGTAACCAGAAAACTAATAGTAACCAGAATATAAAATAATAGTAACCAGGATATAACATTTATTTAATAGTAACCACAATATTTATTTAATATTAACATTTATTTAATATTTAATATTATGCAGTAACCAACACAGCATTAGTCAATAACCAATTAAGAATTATACAGTAACCAGTATAATGTTACACAATACCCAATACAGCATTAGACAGTAACCAATACATTATTAGACAGTAACCAATACATCATTAGACAAGATAATGTCAGCCCAAAGAATCAAAGACATCATACCAAAATCAAGAACTAATCAACAACTTAATATGTTCAATATGTTCAATAATTAACATACTCATCAACAACTTAATTTTAAACATCAACCTGGTAACCAACAAAAATAAAAATCATAACCATAATCAAGTAGTAACTGAAACATAACTAATAGGTAACCAAAACATAATCTAATAGTAACCAGAATCTAAAATAATAGTAACCATAACATTTATTTAATATTAACCATATGTTACTACAATAATACAAACTTATTTGTTTCATAAAAAACTATAGCATTGTTAACAACAAAAAACAAACATTTTTCTGTTGTTTAATCCAATTTTGAACCATTGTTCAAACAATGCCTCTTCAAATTTTGAGGGCATATCCATGCATGATTTGGGAAATGCAGTTAGACGTGCAAGTGTTTGACTAGCACCCACTGCAGTAGATGATGAACCAGCCAATCCAAAAGCTGCTGTATATGGAGACCGCAAAATGGCACTCTTTACAGGTTCACGGACAGGTCTACCACCGGCTTTGTGGACACTCTTCTCTAACTCATCACACTTAGCTATGTCCTGTGTGGTCAGAACCATATAATCAAGTGCATACCTGCTTGCTACCTCACCTTTATTCCCCTTTTTCAATTAAAATAAAAAGGTAATACATACGATTAGATTTTCAATCCAAAAACATGCAATTAACTAATATATGCAATAACAAACTGACTATACAACAGCCAACAAACTAAAATGAACATGTTATACTAGTAACCTGAATAACATAAACTAGTAACCAAATCATAATATAATAGTAGCCATAACACATATAATAGTAGCCAAATCACAATATAATGGTAACCAAATCACAATATAATAGTATCCAAATCACAATATAATGGTAACAAAAACATAGAGAGCATGTAAAAAAAATGATGGCACGTAATTATAACACTAACCTTATCAGCATCATACACAACAATCTCTTTCCCAGTACATTGGCTTAATATGTCAAAGATGGCATGTCATTATTATTGTCAATCTGTGAAAAATAAAGAACCATTTAATCATTAAAACAAAAGACAAATATCACATAACAAAACAAACAAATATGTCTAACCTTGACATTTTCTTCATCATCATTATTTTTTATTTCATGAGGTTCTACAACCATAACATCACATTCAAACTCATTAAAAATTTCAATTACATTCACATCCTTCTTCTCAAAGAATATTAACACATCATCACCATCATTATTTTTAATCAGTTTTGAACCATCATCAACATCTTCGTCAACACGTTCAACTTCATTACCAATTTCAATTTCATTCCCACCCTTCTTCTCAACGTCATTTAACACATCATCACCATCATTATTCTTATTCACTTTTGAGCCATCATCAACATCCTCATCAACATGCAGCTCCTCCACCATGGCATCAGCATCCTCATCAGCAGCTTCATCACCTTCATCACCTTCATCGTCATCATCATCATAATTATCATCATTATCATCACCAGCATTGTCAGAATCAGAATCAGAATCATCATCAGAATCACCATCAACCTTTTTGTCCCCAACGTCTTTGATCGCGCGTAACTCATCCCTAATAATGGACATAAGGTCCCTGCATAACTGAACATATAAAAGTTGCATTTCATCTTTAATATCAGTTCGCAACTTTCCAACTTCTTTCTTCAATTCAGAAACTTTCTTCTCAAACGGCCTAAACCATGCATCAATTACCTCTTTCACAACAGATAAATCAACACCAATGTTGTCAGCCTTCACTTTTTTTTCAACTTTCTTATCACCATCCTTCCCATCAAAAAAGTGAAGCCCGCCTAAATCAAGTTGTTGCCTCTTTTTTTAGTCTTAACAAAAGAGCTCTAACTCATGCAAGCATACATGTGTCAACAAGCAATACAGAGCAAGTAAAGTATCGATCCCACAGAGAAAGTTATTTAATTCAAATCATTATGCATTAACTAAATCACTATATTTATATGCTCAAACTAATGAATAAGATTGGTTTGTTCTCTAATCGCGAATAATGACTAAAATAATAATAACGACGGAATAAATCAAATCTAGAAACAATGGGATCCTAACTTCATTTAATATTTCATTTAATCACCACTATCATGCATGACTTGTTCACATATCACAGAAAAGTAGTCAAGAGAACTAAAAGAGTCATAGCCATTTTTCAATGCACTAAGACCTACTTACATAGCATCCACAGATGATAGACTCTATGTAATCATCAATATAACTAAAATCACTATATGTCTATGTGAAATTGCAACTATATTGAATTTAAGTTCAAGCCCTTATTCTAACTTATACGGTGAAACAGTATATGTCTATCTGGTTCACGAAATACATAAGCCATATAAAACAGCCCCATATACGTATACTATCATGATTACAATCCATACTTGCATATTCATTGTCAATCCCATACAAGTACTAAAACGAATGGTGATCAAGCATTCATACATGCATAACAATCATGATAGACATCCCATAAAATATGCAAAACAATCCAGCATTCAAGCATGCAATCAAACTACATATTAAAATCCGTTATAATCCCATAATGGAGTTTAGTTCATTACTGAACAAAAAGCCATTATGGGATCAAATCTAAACATGTTTAATAAACAAACAATTGAATGATGAAAGATAGAACTATCAAACCCAATTGCTTAATAGAATCCACTATTAACATTCAAATCCGCATAACAATCCAGCAAATACTAATAATAATCTACTCTGGTAGCAAATCCCAAGAATAAGTAGAAAAGTAGAGTTTTGGCCTCCTTCTACGTTGGAATCTCTCCCAGAGAGTAAACCCTAGTTATTATAATGAAAAATACGACAAAAGATGAAAAGATCCGTCTGACATCAGTCAGATATCATTTTTAATCACTTAAAATCATTTTAATTAAAAAATAAAATAAAACAAATCGCCAGAAGACTTTTCAGCCAAGGCTTTTTTCAAAGACATCCTCCGTCGCTATGGCGCGAGACTTGCAAAGAAGTTATGATGTCCGTAATGAAGCTCTCACATGCGCGTCGCCCCCTAAGCTTGTCATGCTCATGGCCACAAGAACTTGCGATGGTAACATTGTCTAGTCGGTACTCACATGCAAGACGCGTCTCCAAGCTCATCTTGTTGCGCGGCTTGCATTTGATGAATTCTGGTTCTGCTCCTGAGTTTGGTTCTCGCATTGTTGCAAACAAGCATCAAGTGTCCTATGTCCATCCATGCTCCACTCAATCCTCAGCCATGCATATCCTTGCTTTTGCCTTTCCTCATACGTCCATTAGCCTCGTGCCCTATAATACCACCAAATTAGGCCGATTCTTGCACTTATTCAGCAAAAGGAGTTTTAAGTATATGCAATGCAAACTAACATGAAATGCAGCTAAAACATACTAAAATGTACTTGAGATGGACATAGTTCGTATGAATTTGGTACTCCATAAGTAGGTATAAAACCCACTTATCAAATACCCCCAAACTTGAACCGTTGCTTGCCCTCAAGCAATGCAAATTAATGAACACTAAAAATGCAGCTATATTACTATGCAACTAAATTATGATGTATCTAATCTCACATTGTTCCAATTATTATAGAAATTCAGTCCAATTTGCCTCAGCGAATTTTTTCTAGATTCAAGAATACAGATTCAAACCAAACTGCAGGCATAATGTCATACACTTAGATAATTCACAAATGTTATAGAGATGCTGTGTGTGTGTGTTGTGTTCGCCAAAACTTGATTTAGGCACAGAATACTTATGCTATATTGCTCAAAATAGAAAATTATAGCTTAAACCAAGACTTATGTATATATATGCAACCAAGACTATTCCAACATCTTAAAATAAACTAAGGTTCAACAATGGGCTTAACTGCTTTATTTCTACTCACGAGAGCGACTTTCGCACTTTCCCGCGGTGTTTGTTGCTAGTTCTCTTTTCCTTTTTCTTTTCTTTTTTTATACATGATTGTGCAAAGTCTTACTCCATTAGGCAACACTGCTACCCCTTAGCGAGCTTCCGACCAACGACTCCTGCACTCATGAAAGACCTTGTAGCGCTTAGGTGTAGAGATAATCCCCTCATGCGCATTTACTCAAGTAGTCAGTATTCTGAAATAAGACTAGCCACGTTATTGCTATTTTTCTTTTCTTTTTCTTTTTCTTTTTTTTATATACATAGCATACCCATGTTTTTCCAAAGTTTAAAAATCAATGTTTTATACAGTCTAAACTCGCTTTTCACATATTTCCCTTTTAAAACTACATTTTTCTATCAAGCAATGCAACACATACTTCTTATACCTACAAGTGTTTGTGAACACATTTGTGCAAACCGAAAGCATTTAAATAACAGTATGAATTGCATTGTGTAAAACATTATATCTCAGCTTATATTATCCAAAATACTCAAAAATCATTTAAAAACTTCACTGTCATCATTGGCTAGACAAAAATTTCTATACGGCAAGAACTGTGAGATATGTAAACTAAACATGAAACTAAAGAATAGACTACAAAAATATGCAACAATAACTATATGATGTAAAAATTTAAACTAATCATGAAAAACTACATGCACTACACTACTCCCCCATACCCCCAAACATATCATATTCAATGTCCCATTGAATGAAGGTAAAGGGTAACGAAAAACTCCCCTAATTGTCGATGGTGCCACCCTCCTCGGGTGGTGAATCTGGTGGTGGATATGGCGATGCGGTTTCAAACTGAGGCCATTCTAGCGTTGTTCCTTGATGCGCAAAAGCTTCGGCCAAGGCCCTTGTGAGTCCCATCAGAAATGTTTCCAAATTATCGTACATGGCATTGAATTTTTGCTCCAACCTTCGGAGCTGGCGATCACCATGGGTGGCACGTACGTGCGTGGATGGGCCTGCCTCATCTACCTGAGGGGGCTACTGTGACGACTCTAGAAAAGTGGGTTGCATGATGAATCCTAGTCCGCGTGGGTGTGGTACACCTCCTGTCCACTCCTTGAATCTTGAAACAGTAGCATGAGTGATGGCGTGGCTTGGATACTGCAGCTGCTCATTATTCCATTGGACTCCTTGTTGGGTACAGAGCATGGCTACCACAGATGCATGTGGAATAGTCCCAGTTCTGCTCCCTCGCATATAACGCAGCATATTTTGATGAATTAAAAGGCCTACATCAATGTGCTTGCCTTTGATGATTCCCCACAAAATAATTGCACGCTCAGTGGTTATTGCATTGTAGTGAGCTGACGGAACTAGCTTGGCACAGATAAACAGGTTCCATGCTTGGGCATATCGATTCAATGCGGATGATGGAAACGATTTTGGTTCAGTTGTCCCTACCTTATACTTCCATTTGGTGCCCGAAATACACAGATCAGTAATCACAACTGCTAGATCCATTTCTAGATATGCGCCTTCTATCCAATTATCAGACCCGGTGGGTGGTGCGTCATATATGTTGAATACTGCTCTGATCGCTGAAGGTCAAAAATTCACCTGCTCTACTCGAACCAGTGTTATGCCTCTTGTTATCATCTCCTCAACATTCGCATAAAATTCTCTAACAATCCCCATGGGGATAGGCATAGGAGATGCAGTCAAGCCAACCCAGTCTCTTTTTCACAGATCATATACCGAGTCACCATCCCGCTTCTCAGGTAGAAGTCCCCGTTCCTTCACAAAATATTTGGCCACACTTCGATAATAGTCTTGTTGGGCTTCCAAACTGATAAATTTACTCTCGTCCAAGACGTCCTCTTCTTGGTTATCGGAGGAAGACTCTGATGAAGAAGAGATGGAGATTGTGCATGCTCTTTTTGGACCCATGTGCGGTTGATAGAGAGAATGCAGAGGAATTGTTGATGAGCGTACCCCCAAACTTACTGCTACACAACACAAGCAGAACCCTAGTTTTATGCCAGGAAGGAGATGTATGGTATGAACTTCAATGAGAGTTGATGAGTCTTATGAATATGGGAGAACGGAATAAGACGCTTCTGTTATATCAGCTAAGAGACCCAAATAGACTACGACTTGGATTTTGTACTTTTTAAAAATATTTCCACGTCTGTTGTCTTGCGAGATTTCAATGTGTTGAGCGGCGCTGCAAGCTGAATTTTTTGTATCGCTTATTATCTGCATGCATGAAATGATCTCGATATTCTCAACAACGATGTTTACTCCCAAACTGATTACATGAGATTTCACATTAAGATTCCTGCAGCACACCATATACCAGTATCACTGTGTGAATGCTAAAATAAACATAAATGATAAGTAGATTCTATACAATACTAAAACAATGTCCCATGCATACTCTATTACACACTTACTTATGCTCATATGGCTTCTCTATTACGAATGAAATAAAGATGAACTAGCTAAATATATTATTGAATAAATAAAAAGTAAATAGAGATAGAGATAATGGGTTGCCTCCCATCAAGCGCTAAGTTATAGTCAGTTAGCTTGACTGTCTCGGATGCTCATGTTGAAGAAAGAATTGAGGCGACTTTCTGTCTATTTACCTCACCACCAAAGTAATGCTTTAAGCGCTGTCCATTCACCTTAAAAGGCTTGTCTGGCAGCGTATCGAATACTTCATTTGCACCATGCGGAAATACAGTTTTCACTGTAAATGGTCCTGACCACCTCGATTTTAGCTTCCTAGGAAAAAGTTTAAGTCTGGAGTTATAAAGCAAAACCCTTTGTCCCGGTTCAAATGATCTCTCAATGATTTTTTGATCATGCCATTTCTTCACTTTCTCCTTATACAGCTACGAATTCTCGTATGCTTGTAATCTGAATTCATCCAACTCATTAAGTTGGTGTAGGCGTTTTTCCCCGACAGCTTTCAAATCAAAATTTAGCTTTCAAATTGCCCAATAAGCTTTATGCTCTAGCTCCATAGGAAGGTGGCAGGCTTTTTTATACACGAGCTGAAAAGGTGACATACCCAACGGTGTCTTATATGCCGTCCTATAAGCCCATACTGCATCATCTAACTTCAATGACCAGTCCTTCCTCGTGGGATTCACAACTTTCTCCAAGATTCTCTTAACTTCTCGATTCGACACTTCATCTTGGCCATTTGTTTGTGGGTGATATGTTGTAGCAATGTGATGATTCACCCCATATTTAGCCAACAAAGATGTAAACTGCCTGTTGCAAAAATGACTGCCTTCGTCACTGATGATAGTTCTTGGAGTCCCAAACCTCGTGAAGATACTCCTGTGTAAAAATCGGAGGACGACCTTAGCATCATTTGTCAAAAGAGCTGCCACTTCTACCCATTTTGAGACATAATCTACAGCGAGCAGAATGTAGAGATTTCAGAAAGAAGAAATGAAAGGCCCCATGAAATCAATTCCCCATACATCAAAAACTTCTACTTCCAAGATTGTATTCAATGTCATTTCATTCCTTTTAGAGATGTTCCCCACTCGCTGACATCTATCACACCACCGACAAAAAAAGATGTATCCTTGAAAATTGTCGGCCAAGAGAATCCTCGCTTGTAGTATTCTAGCCGTTGTTCTTTCACCACCATAGTGACCTCCATACGCAGAGAGAGTAACAATCCCATCAAATTCCCTGGCCTCGCTTATACCTAAATACACCTTCTTATAACTTGATCAGAACACTATTTAAACAAGTAAGGCTCATCCCATATATAGCATTTGACATCATGCAAAAATTTCTTCTTTTGATAACCCACCAAATCAGAAGGTAGCATCTTACTCACCAAATAGTTTGTGTAGTCTGTAAACCATGGCACTTCCCCTTTCACCACAAATAATTGTTCATCTAGAAAAGATTCATTCATTAAAACCTTGACATCTGTCTCCCTTTCCGGATTTTCAAGTCAAGATAAGTGGTCCGCCACTTGGTTTTCAGTGCCCTTACTGTCCTTGATTTCCAAATCAAATTTTGCAGTAATAAAATCCATCTGATCAACCGAGGCTTTGCATCCTTCTTCGCCACTAAATGTCGTATTGCGGCGTGATCCGTATACACTATCACCTTTGTGCCGATCAAATATGCTCGAAATTTATCAAAGGCGTACACCACTGCCAATAACTCTTTCTTCATGGTGGTGTAGTTTAACTGCAGATCCAGAAGTGTCTTGGCGGCATAATAGATAACATGAAACATCTTCTTTCTTCTTCCCCCCAGCGCACTTACTACGGCATAATCACTCGGCATCACACATCACCAAATGGAAAATCCCAACTGATGCGCAATAATAATCTTGCCGATGTTAATTTCCTTTAGGTGCTCAAATGCCGACACGCAAGCCTCATCAAAGTTAAAATGCGCATCCTTCTCCAATAAACTGTATAGTGGTTTAGTTATCTTGGAGAAGTCTTTGATGAATCTGCGGTAGAAACCTGCATGTCCCAGAAAGCTGCGAACACCTTTTACCGAAGTAGGTGGCGGCAATTTCTCTATAGTTTCCAACTTTGCCCTATCTACCTCGAGTCCCTTCTTCGATACTTTGTGTCCCAGTATGATTCCTTCTTGTACCATAAAATGGCATTTTTCCTAGTTCAATACTAAATTTGTTTCAACACATCGCTTCAAAACCATCACCAAATTTTCAAGGCATAGATCAAACGAGTCCCCGACGACTGAGAAGTCATCCATAAATACTTCCACATTCTGCTCCACCATATCTAAAAATATAGCCATCATGCATCTCTGAAAGGTAGCTGGAGCATTGCACAACCCAAAAGACATCCTTCTGAAGGCGAATGTGTCGTAAGGACATGTGAAAGTTGTCTTTTCCTGGTCTTCTGGAGCTATCATTATTTGATTATAACCCGAATATCCGCCCAAAGAGTATATAGTACTCACGACCGCTAATCATTCCCAACATCTGATCAATGAATGGGAGTGGGAAATGATCTTTCCTTGTAGCTTTGTTGAGCCTGCGGTAGTCCATGCATACTCTCCACCCTGTCACTGTTCGTGTTGAAATCAACTCATTATTCTCATTAGTCACTACGGTCATACCACCCTTTTTTGGTACACACTGCACTGGGCTCACCCATGAGCTATCTGAGATCGGATAGATTATGCCCGCGTCCAGCTATTTTAGTACCTCTTTCTTAACCACTTCTTTCATTATCGGATTAAGTCTCCTTTGTTGCTCAACTGACGGCTTACTTTCATCTTCCATCAGGATTTTATGCATACAGAACGAAGGGTTGATCCCTTTGATATCCGCTATGGTCCAGCCAATAGCTGATTTGAACTCTCTAAGCACTCATAGCAATTTTTTTTCCTGAAAAGATGTTAATGCAGAGGAAATAATCACAGGTATCTTTGAATCTTTATTTAAAAATGCGTACCTGAGATGTTCTAGAAGTGGTTTTAATTCAAGATCTGGAGGTGTCTCAAGAGATGGCTTTAATTTTACTGAGGATTCTCCCGCTTTTGTCAATGGCTCAACAGGTGTTCTGAATTTTCTGATTTGTGGAGTAGTATCCAGATATTGCACAAGTTTGTCAAGTTCCTCGTCCTCTAAATCTGAATTTTCAGCAATGACACTTCTCAAAGGTTCATCATCCACTCGACTCCGTACTTCATCATTTACAACCTGATCTACCAAATCAACTAGGAAACATTCATCTTCATCAACTGGAAACTTCATAGCTTTGAAGACATTAAAGGTGACCTCTTGATCATGAACACGCATAGTGAGTTCCCCCTTCTGCACATCTATCAGAGTCTTTCCTGTGGCTAGGAATGGTCTTCTCAGTATGATTGGTATATTTTTGTCTTCCTCGTAATCCAAAATAATGAAGTCAGCCGAAAAGATAAATTTGTCCACCTTCACTAATACATCTTCAACAATTCCCCGTGGATACGTGATGGATCTGTCAGCTAACTGCAAGGAAATGTTTGTCGACTTTGGAGCCGACAATCCCAACTGATTGAATAATGATAAGGGAATCAAATTTATGCTCGCCCTAAGATCACACAAACATTTTTCAAAATTCATCTTCCCGATTGTGCACGGTATTGTGAAACTACCCAGATCCTTCAACTTCGGGTAATTTCAACAAGCATCAGACCGCATTCTTCCGCTCAAGGCTACTGTCTCAAATTTATCTAATCTTCTCTTCTTTGACAGTATACCCTTCATGAGCTTTGCATAGCTTGGCATTTGTTCTAATGCCTTGGCGAAAGGTATATTGATTTCCACCTTTTTAAATACCTCCAGAAACTTACTGAATTACTTATCTTCCCTTTACTTATTTAATCTCTGCGGATACAGAACTTGAAGATGAATTGGTGGTACTGAACTCTGACGTTTCTCCTCTGAACCTGCATTATCCGCCTCTTCCTGCTGAACCACAGATTTTTCCAAACTTTCTTTCTCGAGAGTCTCCTCCTCTTCGCCTCATGCAGCAGGCAAGGCCTCCTCATCGCAATCTCGCGACGGTGCGCGACTTGTAGTTGTAGTGTATGCAATATTCTTCCTAGATCTTAATGTGATTGCTTTACACTATTCTTTCCCTTCTCTTCTTGGATTTGTCTCTGTATTACTTGGCAATGAACCCTGGGGCCTGTTAGTGAGCATATTCGCCATATGCCCCATTTGAGTTTCTAGATTCTTAATAGCCACTGCTTGGCTTTTGATCATAACCTCTGTGTTTGCCATGTTTTTCATCATTATCTCCTCCATTTCTGATTTCTTTTCTTGTTGAGGTGCAGCTGGAGTGTGATGTTGTTGTTGTTGTTGTTGAGAAAATCCCGGTGGAAAAGGTGGTCTAGGATTAACTTTGGGTCGCTACTTGTTGTGTCTCAAATCGATTATTTGATTGAAACCGATTCTCACGATTCCTCGGTTATTCGACCAACCAAGTTTGATGATTTCGGTTGTTAGGGTGGTATGTGTTCTGAAACTGACCTTGGACTTTTCTGTAGTTGTTCACATACTGCACTGACTCTGAGCTAATAGCACATTGATCCGTCGAGTGTGACCCCACACAAATCTCACATACGAAGGCAACCGTCTTTGTTTTACCTTCTTCCAAAGTATCTATCTTCTTTGCCATGGCTGCCATCTCATTGATAACCGAGTAATAAAGATCTACCTCCAACACACCTCCGCAACTTTGGGTCAGGCATCCGAGATGTAGGATTTTGAAAATCGTTCGATGCCATTGTCTCGATAAGGTTATAGGCTTCTTCATAGCTTTTTGCCCATAATGCCCCTCCAGCAGATGCATCTACAATCGGTCTCGACTGCCATCCCAATCCATTATAGAACGTGTTGATCACCATTTAATCTGGCATACCGTGATGTGGACACTTCCTTAGCATTTCTTTGTATCTCTCCCATGCTTCATATAAGGACTCACCCTGTTGTTGCTCAAACTGAGAGATAGCTATCCTCATCTTTGCAGTCTTAGCCATTGGGAAAAACTTAGCTAAAAACTTTTGTGTTAAGTCCTCTCATGTAGTTATATATCCTGCTGGCAAAGAATGAAGCCAACTTCTTGCTTTATCCCTCAATGAGAATGGGAATAGCCTAAGTCTGATAGCATCCTCCGTCACACCGTTGTATCTAAATGTATCACAGATTTCGATGAAACTCAACAGGTGTTCATTCGGATCATCTGTAGCGGCACTCCCAAACTGCATCGAATTCTGTACCATCTGAATAGTGCCTATTTTTATCTCGAATGTATTGGCTGCTATCGCTGGTCTGACGATGCTAGACTATAGTCCATTAATATTGGGCATAGAATATTCCTTCAGAGCCCTATGCTCCTCTCTTTGCTCTTCTCCTTGTGCCTCGACTGCCATATTAACTGTTGTACTTTCTAACTATGCTTGTAAATTTCTACGAACACTCGTTTTCCAACCTCTCTCATTTATGTTGTCCCGAATGTGTGTTAAGTCTGGTTGGATGATCATGGCGTCTTATATAAAAAGTTATCCAAATTCCTGAAACAAAAACAAAAACTGAAATGAGATAAGACTAGAATTGTCTAAGTCATACAATATTGCTTAAAATTAATGATAATAATACTAAATTAAACGCCTTTCCCCGGCAACGGTGCCAAAAACTTGTTGCCTCTTTTTTTAGTCTTAACAAAAGAGCTCTAACTCATGCAAGCATACATGTGTCAACAAGCAATACAGAGCAAGTAAAGTATCGATCCCACATAGAAAGTTATTTAATTCAAATCACTATGCATTAACTAAATCACTATATTTATATGCTCAAACTAATGAATAAGATTGGTTTGTTCTTTAATCACGAATAATGACTAAAACAATAATAACGATAGAATAAATCAAATCTGGAAACAATGGGATCCTAACTTCATTTAATATTTCATTTAATCACCAGTATCATGCATGACTTGTTCACATATCACAGAAAAGTAGTCAAGAGAACTAAAAGAGTCATAGCCATTTTTCAATGCACTAAGACCTACTTACATAGCATCCACAGATGATAGACTCTATGTAATCATCAATATAACCAAAATCACTATATGTCTATGTGAAATTGCAACTATATTGAATTTAAGTTCAAGACCTTATTCTAACTTATACGGTGAAACAAAGATATGTCTATCCGTTCACGAAATACATAAGCCATATAAAAAAATTCCCATATACGTGATACTATCATGATTACAATCCATACTTGCATGTTCATTGTCAATCCCATACAAGTACTGAAACGAATGGTGATCAAGCATTCATACATGCATAACAATCATGATAGACATCCTATAAGATATGCAAAACAATCCAGCATTCAAGCATGCAATCAAACTACATATTAAAATCTGTTAGAATCCCATAATGGAGTTTAGTTCATGACTGAACCAAAAGCCATTATGGGATCAAATCTAAACATGTTTAATAAACAAACAATTAAAAGATGAAAGATAGAACTATCAAACCCAATTACTGAATAGAATCCACTATTAATATTCAAATCCGCATAACAATCCAGCAAATACTAATAATAATCTACTCTGGTAGCAAATCCCAAGAATAAGTAGAAAAGTAGAGTTTTGGCCTCCTTCTACGTTGGAATATCTCCCAGAGAGTAAACCCTAGTTATTATGATGAAAAATACGACAAAAGATGAAAAGATCTGTCTGACACCAGTCAGATATCATTTTTAATCACTTACAATCATTTTAATTAAAAAATAAAATAAAACAAATCAGCAGCTTCAGACCCCGCGCGCTTTTCCAGCACATCCTGTCGCGCGGGCGCGAGACTTGCAGTAAGTTATGATGTCCAGTCGAGCTCTCGCGCGGGCGCGTCCCCTAAGCTTGTCATGCTCGCGGCCGCGTAACTTGCAGTAGGTAACATTGTCTAGCTGGGTACTCGCACGGCGCGCGTCTCCAAGCTCATCTTGTCGCGCGGCTTGCATTTGATGAATTCTGGTTCTGCTCCTGAGTTTGGTTCTGCATTGTTGCAGCTGCTACTGAAGTGTCCTATGTCCATCCATGCTCCACTCAATCCTCAACCATGCATATCCTTGCTTTTGCCTTTCCTCATACGTCCATTAGCCTCGTGCCCTATAATACCACCAAATTAGGCCGATTCTTGCACTTATTCACCAAAAGGAGTTTTAAGTATATGCAATGCAAACTAACATGAAATGCAGCTAAAACATACTAAAATGTACTTGAGATGGGCATACTTCGCATGAATTGGTACTCCATAAGTAGGTATAAAACCCACTTATCACAAGCCGATCCTTCTCCTCGGCCGTGGGAATCAAACTATTTATCCTCAGCTGAAAAACAATAAGTACACTTTAGTATATCATCTAACAAACAATGTACAATTACAGTAAAATAAACATTAAATAAAGAATCATAAAACATAATCAGTAACCAAATACATATATACAGGTAACCAAAATGTATAATAAGTAGTAACCAAATAATTGTATAAAGGTAACCAAATATGTATGGGTAACCAACAACATTGTTATTAGTAACCTGAATGTAATCTAATCAGTAACCACATGTGAATATACAAGTAACCAAAAACATTGTTATTATTAACATGCATATAAAATAATCAGTAACCAAACGTGTACATAAAGGAAACTAACTGTAAGACCCCGAAATTTTTAAATAAAAAGGAATTTCCTTTATTTATTATTTTGAAATAGTAAGGGTTGATTTGATTAATGTGGATAGTTAGGGGTAAAATACGCAAATACTTCAAAATAAGCAAGTGGTTATAAAATATTCATTATCGCTTGGGATTATTCGTTTGGTCGTGGAATATTCGCATCGCTTGTGGGGAATATTCGTATGACGGCAGCAATGACGCATGTGGGCCCCATAACTTGAAAGCGATTGGATGAAGAAAACGACAAATATAAGTTGTTTTTAAATAACTGTAGTAGTTGTTACCAAAGTATCTACTGTTGGAATACCCTTGGTTAAAACACACTAATACGCCGTTGTTGAACAAAGAAGCACACCAGTATTGCACCAATTATTGATTCTTACGTAAGAAGGCACTACTCAATAATGGTTACGAGAATTATCGCTCAAAGATTTTATCGAGTTAATTATTGTTGCGTTGATATTTTATATTGTTTGTTGTTTCAATAATTGTCATTACACGTATTTTTTTATTATCGAAGCAATAATTCATATTATCCTGAATAATATTATTAGATAACATTATTGGCAATGTCTAGAAAGTTCTCATCTTAAGGAGAGGTTTGGTCACCTAATTGCACTACCAAGAAGAAGAAATTCTTATCGAAAGCCCCTCTTCTTGGGAACCGCTTCGGTTGTCAATATTGTGATTCTCGTAATATTATTTGTGAATAATTAATTATTGATTTATATGATGAGGAAAATATTGATTTTATGTGGATATAGATGGAGAAAATTTTTAAAATGACAATTGTTGAAAATTAATATTTTATCTTTTTCGATAAAATAATTTATTTAAATATATTATTTTAATAATATATTAACTATGATATTTTTACAACGAATGTGGGATATATGAGTATCTGAGGAGGAAGAGTATTTTTGTTGGAATAAATGTTTAAAACATGTTAAACATGCTCTGGGACCCCATTTATCGACCGAAATTTGATTATAGCGTGTGAAAATCGCCTGTTTGTGGATTTCGGTCAATTTCTATTTGGAATTTGGAAAAACTTTCTTCTGTAAAGTTGTAGAGAATTGAAATTCCTATAAAAACTCAAGAGATTCGAATTTTCTGATGAAAGGGCTATTTATTATGAATTATTGAAGTTCAAGTTCAAAATAATTGATTTTTGGGAGTTTAAAATATTTTTGTAAGAAAACGTTTTTTGTTGTAATTGAGTGGCTCACATGTGTTATAAATGATCTGAAATTAGATTTCTAAGGTGGGCTTGAATATTTTTAAGAAATATTATTATTTTATTAAATTTTCTGCTTTGGTGTTCTAAGCATTTTCCTATAAATAGGTGCTTAGGTTAGAATTGAAAATCACACCGTAAATCAAGATTTCTCTCTATATATTATCGAGCGTATTCTTGTGAGTATTTTGAGTATACTTGAGTATTGCTAGATTTGCAAGTTCCTTTCAAAGACTATACCCAAGATTCTAGCTAGTAAGTCTTGATCTTTCGAGGTAAGGGTTATTATTTTTTCAGTAATGATATTATTTCTTCAATATCATTATAATTTGAAATGTTGATCCGAAGTTTTATCAAATTTGGAACTTTTTCATGTCGGGGTTACTATTCATGGGTTACTATTCATGAGTTACTATTCACGAGTTACTTCACGAGTTACTATTCACGAAGTTACTATTTACGGCGTGAAGATGTTTTTGTGGAATTTCTATCTTTTGGTGTCTGAGTTACTTATTCACGATATAAGACTATTCACGATACTCTGACTATTCACGTGATACTGTACTATTCAATCGAAAAATAAAATTTCTTCTTTTCGTTCAAAACATCTATTCCGGATACTAACTCGATTGTATCCATGTTTTGATCATTCTTGAATTTTACACCACTATGATTATTTTTGAGGTATTTTTGGACGTGGATAAAACCAAGTACGAATCCTTAATCCTTAATCCTTGTCATTTTGTTTCACTTTGGATTCGCTTCTTTAAAAAAATATTTTCATCATCTTCATCTTAAATGATGATATTATGGAATATCTTTGGCCCAGAAGCAAAGATGAATGATTTCTTAAGAATATCTTTGGCTCGTAGTGCAAAGATGAATGATTTCTGAAGAATATCTTTGGCCGTAGTCTGAAGATGAACAGTGTTTAAATGAACATGACTAATCGATGAATATCTTTGGCCAGAGCAAAGATGAATATTTGATTCCGGATGTATATTGATTGATGTTACAGGGATAAAAGATAGACGATGAACTTTTAAATTCATACATAGAAGATAGTAGTTTGCATTCTCTACTTAACTCTTCTAATGAATTATTATTTCATTGCGAATATTGATTTAAAATTTGTTGTCTATTGTATTCTATTATATTTTTCCTCGTTGAAGACTAACGATAATTTGTTGATATTATCTTAGTCATAATATTCTTTTCTTCGAAAGCTAGTTGAGCTCACCCTTTTCCTTTTTGTTCCATTTTTCTCAAGAGGCGAGAATATAAGCGAGTACAGTTAGCCTGGGGTATGGAATGAAGGTTTTAGAAAGGATTGTTTAGTAGTCCTCACCATTTTGTAAAATAATGTATCAATAAATGTGATGAGGATTTATTTGAGTATAGATATTGTCTAGAAGATAATATTTGTATTCAAACTCACGCTTTCTTGTTGTAATAATAAAGTTGTAGTTGTTTCTGTACCATGTATTGACAACTCAGAATAGGTGATGTATACCTATTTTGGGGGCGTCACACTAACTACTTTGTTGATAGTAAACTTCACAAAATATTTTCAGTAACCAATTATATAACTAAAGGTAACCAATTACATTCTTAGTAGTAAAACAGCATACCTGTCAGGAACAAAAAACTAAATCATTCAACTTGTCATTTGAAAGGGGCTTCATTAGCTCCTTCCATCCAAATAAACGGACATCCGACGGATGCTCGTTATTGCATATACCCCGAGTTTTGAATGTCGGAATAGTTTCAAACATAAAAACTTGGAATACATAAGGAATCCCATTCAACTTGTACAATTTGGTGTAATGATCCATGTAAAAATTATATGTTGAAGCACCATTCCTTCCTTTCTTCAAACGCCCCTTCAAAGCATTACACAAAGAATACTTTGTCATCTCAAACGCGACTTTCCCCCATGGAAAACTACTAACATCACCATAACACAAAAAATTAACCATTGCCCCATCCACGTAATTTTCAGAGACTGTGGATATAATGAAATTAAAGACCAAAATAATCATTGACATCTTAATAGCCTCGTCATCATCATCAAAAACTGCTTTCCTATATACCCTACCTATACTACTACGTGTCACAGCTTCGTTGTAAGACCCCAACTTTTATGAATAAAGATGAATTTTCTATAAATATCATTTTTGAATATTATGGAATTAATTTGGTATAATGTTATAGTTGTGGGTAATATTATAAATTTTGCAAAGTACGCAAGTTGTTATATAATATTTGATTGGTCTGGGGAATATTCGCTTTTAACAGGAATATTCGTATAACCAAGACAATCATTGGTGGACCTATTAACGGAATTATTGTCGGATTGAGAAAACGACAAAATTACTTTCTAAAAATAACTACGAAAGTTTTACCATTAACTGCTGAAAACACCCGGTGTTAAAAGTACGAATACTGCGTGGTTGCATAATAGCACACTCAGATTGATTATTGATGCTTACGTGAGAAGTCACCGCTTTTGTTCAATTATTGTTACAATAATTGCTACATATCTCTCTCACGTTATTTGATTCAATTATTGTCAATATTTGATATATTATTAAATCAATAATTGAGACGACAAAGTTATTAATATTATTATTTGCAATATTAACGATGTCTAGAAGTTCGTCAAGGAGAGGTTTGGTCACCTAATCATGCGCTACCAATAGGGAGAAATCCTTATTGAAAAGCCCCCTCTTTCCTGGGAACGACCTGGTCGATTAATATTGTGAATTATAATAATGATGATAAGTGTTGTTAAAAATATTGAGGAGATTTTTATGAAGTATTTGTTGTAAGTTTGGCTTGTTATTTAAACTCCCACTTACCCATTTTTCAAAACTGTCGGTGGAAAGTTATCTCAGTTTTGTTATATATATATATATATATATATATATATATATATATATATATATATATATATGTGTGTGTGTGTGTGTGTGTGTGTGTGTGTGTGATTATTATTATTATTATTATTATTATTATTATTATTATTATTATTATTATTATTATTATTATTATTATTATTATTATATATATATATACATGTGTTAGTTTTAAAGGAATTCACTGAATAGGCGGGTAGTATCATCACTAGGGTAATGACCATGAGTTTATAAATATATAATATATAATATAAATAGAATATATTATATTTTATTTAAAAGATTTTGTTTTATTAGAATATTTTATTAAATCAATATGAACCGTCTGTTTAAAAGTAAATCAATCTGGACCGTTCATGAATTAGTTACTATTCAGTCCATTCTTCTATAAATAGAAGCTCATTCATTCATTATTTCTTACGAATTCACTAAAACTCTAGAGAGAGAAACTATAGAGAGAAAGAAGAAAAGTATTCTGCTACTTCACTACTCCTATATCCAGTACTCTTCTTTCAAAGGTAAGGGATATTATGTGTTGTACTCGTAAGGGGTATTCTTTCTTTCTTACTCATGAAGAGAACTTCTGTTATTCCATTCTTTATTATTCTGTTGGAATAACCCGTATACGCGGGTTACCCTATACTTGGTGAAATTCTTCTGTTACTCCATTCTTTATTATTCTGTTGGAACATCCTGTCTGTGCGTTACGCATGACGTGTTTCCGTTATTTATTATTCTGTTGGAACATCATGTCTGTGCATTTACGCATGACCTGGTTCCGTTGTTTACTATTCGTTGAATATCCTCGTCTACAAGCATTCATGACACGGTTCCATTATTTATTATTCTGCTGGAATAACCTGTATGTGTGGTCTATCGCATGCCCAGTGATTTCTTTTGTTATTCTATTCTTTATTATACTCAGTTGGTTAAAGTTTTGACTTCTATACTCCATGAAATTTGTGGAATATCCTTGATATTTACGCTTCATCCAGTATCTTGTCATGGAAATATTCTTCTGAGCATTTTTGAATTTTACTCTACAAAGCAGTATCATGTTGACAATTTGGATGTTATTAGTTCCTAGATAAATTAATTCTTGAACTTGTTTTATTGAATTCATATATCATTGTCATCATCCTCATATTTATATTATGTTGAAAGTCATCTGTGGCACATAGGTGCATAGATGGACTTGGTATGATTATGACTGTGGATTATTCGGTATAATCATGACCGTAATGTTACAAATGATGTGGTAAAAGTCCTCATTGGCCTGTAGAGTGCATTGATGGACGATTGTTGGCATGATCATGACCATTGATGAATACACGAATATCCTCGATCGTGAGTGCATGGATAATTTGTGGTTGTTATACTAATGAATATCCTCGTCAGTAGTGCGTGATGATGTGGATTATTTATTGTCGAGTCTCAAATGATAAAAGTCATGAAAAACCTTTTAAATCATAGAAGATAGTAGATTTTATTCTCTACTGACTCTTCTAATGGATTGCTTGTTCACCGCAGCTTAAACTTAATGTTTGTTATATTTTATCGCTTTAACACTCGTGAAGGCTAATGATAATTTATTCTGCATTATCTTAGTCATAATATTTCTTACTGGGCTAGTTGAGCTCACCCTTTTGCTTTCATAGTTCTCTTCAGGAAATGAGAACGTAGCAGGGACTAGTTGGAGAACGGAGTGACGGTCCAGAAGATAGCATTAGTAGTCCTCACTATTCTATGAAATAGTGTGATAATAAATGTATTGAGGACTTATTTTGAGTTTGAATACTGTCTAGTAGACAATATTTGTATTAAAACTCACATGACTCATGTCAGTATATTTAAAGTTGTATTTGTATTATGTACCATGTATTTGGCGACTTCGGAATAGGTGATGTATACCTATTTTGGGGGCGCCTCAATTAATATCAAAGCTTAGGATATGATCCTCAGCTAAGATGTGAAACTAGAACTAGGAGGGAGAGACGGGAATTCCTTCGCTAGTATGACCTACCTAAGTTTATTTGGTATTTAATTGGTCACGTCGAGTATAGTGATAATATGTTACATGTCAATTAACCCTTGTTTTGTGGCAGTATCTGAAAATGACATCCGAAAATGTTGAGAATATCAATGGAGCACAGGAGACCGTTGAATAACCACAAATCAACACCCAGGATAATGTGCATCAGGAAGGCAATAATCCTCAGGTGAACAACAACACCGACCAAATGGCGAATGACGGAATGTTTAGGAGCTTTCTGTAATTCGTACAACATCAAGCAAGAGAGACTCCTGTCCAAAATGCAGGTGGAAACACTAGCAACTCAGAGCGTAAAATTGAACCGGTAGTGCAAGGGAGAGCGTTTGTTGTAACCTCCCAGAAAGCAAGGAACCCGAATGAGGTCATCATGGGTAAGCTTATCATAAACTCTAATGAAAACTATACTTTATTTGATACCGGTTCTACCCATTCTTTTATTTCTCCTACTTGCGCTCAATGATTAAATTTGACTCCAGAGAAATTAGACTTTGACTTATCTGTGGAAACTCCATTGGGAGAAAACTTCATTACATCCACTGTTTATAAGTCTTGTTTGGTTCAAATCGGTACCCTCACATTACCTGTCGATCTTATTTCATTGAAAATACTTGCATTTGATGTGATTCTAGGGATTGATTTGTTAACTACTCATCATGCTAAAATTGATTATTTTCGTAAGGTTGTTAGCTTTAATATTCCTAATCAACCTATTATGCGAATTTAAGCGACCAAACCATTAAAATCAATCACGGTCATCTCAAGCCTTAAAGCTATTCGTTTATTAAAAAATAGATGTCAAGCTTTCTTAGCTCATGTCACGGATCTAAACAAAAATACGTCAGTTTTGAATGATATTTCTATTGTTAATAAATTCCCGACGATTCCTCAAGAACTTCCCTACTACCCTCGTAACGTAAAATTGAATTTTGTATCGACTTTCAACCCTAGACAAAACCCATTTCCAAAGCCCCATATCGAATGACTCTATTGAACTTCGTGAGTTAAAGACCCAACCGCAGGAATTATTAGACATCGGCCTTATTCATCCTAGTACTTCTCCTCGGGGTGCTCTGCTCTATTTGTGAAGAAGAAAGATGGGAGTATGCGACTTTGTATTGATTATCGGAGTCAATCATGTCACCATCAAAAATAGGTACCCATTGCCACGTATTGATGACTGTTTAACCCGCTGCAAGGAGCCAAATTCTTTTCAAAGATTGATCTTCGTTCTGGATATCACCAATTGAAGATTAGAACCGATGACATTCCAAAGATGGCTTTCAGAACTCGGTACGGGCATTATAAATTCTTAGTCATGTCCTTTGGATTGACTAATGCTCATGCTGCCTTCATGGATATGATGAACCGAGTATTCAAGGAATATTTGGATCACTTTATGGTCGTCTTTATTGATGACATCCTTATTTATTTCAAAAGCCATGAAGATCATGAGCAACACTTGAGGCTGATACTCCAAAAGCTTTGTGAATACAAGCTTTATGCCAAGTTAAAGAAATGCGAGTTCTGGCTTGAGGAAGTAGCATTCCTTGGGCACGTAGTATCATGTCATGGAATATCTGTTGACCCGGCAAAAATTGAAGCAATTCAAAGCTGGGAGCAACCTAAATCAGTGACCGAAGTACGTAACTTTCTCGGTTTAGCTAGTTATTATCGAAGATTCATGGAAGGATTTTCTCGAATCGCTACTCCATTAACTCAGCTGACTCGGAAAGATACAAAGTTCGATTGAGCGAAGAATGTGAGAAGAGTTTTCAAGAACTCAAGAGGAGACTCATTTCAAAGACCGCTCGATAATACCATCCGCCTCGGAGGGATTTGTCATCTCATGATGATGCTTCGCAAAGGGTTGGGATGTGTTCTCATGCAACATGGGAAAGTCATAGCCTATGCCTCAAGACAACTTAAAGAATATGAGAGAAATTATCCTACTCATGATCTAGAGTTGGCAGCTATTGTCTTCGCACTTAAAATTTGGAGGCATTACTTGTATGGGGAGAAATTGGAGATCTTTACGGATCATAAAAGCCTCAAATATTTCTTCACTCAATATGCGATAACGACGCTGGCTTGAACTGTTGAAAGATTATGATCATACCATCCAATACCATCCTGGAAAAGCGAACGTGGTAGCTGACGCATTGAGTAGAAGATCATATGCAAGTACGAGTACGATATTGTCAACGCAAAGGCCTATTTTGTGTGACTTGCAAAAGATGGAGATAGAGTTAAAGACTCCAGGGACCCATGTGATGATGGCAAATATACGAGTAGAACCGACTTTAATCGATAAAGTTAAAGCTTCTCAAGCTACAGACCTATAGCTGATGCGTATGAGGAAGAAAGTGCAAGAAGGTACTATGCCGGAAGCAAGAATCGATGAAGAATGAATACTTCGAGTCAACTCCAGACTTTGTGTTCCTAACGACCGATTTAAAGTATAAAATCATGATGGAGGCGCACAACATACCGCTTTGCAATCCATCTCGGCGAAGACAAAATGTATCATGATCTTCGTCATACATTTTGGTGGAGCAATATGAAGAGAGAGATAGCATTGTTTATCTCAAGGTGTCTAACTTGTCAACGAGTTAAAGCGGAGCATCAAGTACCAAAAGGTCCATTACAATCACTTGAAATTCTAGAATGGAAGTGGGAGCACATTACCATGGATTTCAAGTATCTGGTCTTCCTAAGGTTTCTCAAGGCATAGATGTGATTTGGGTCATTGTTGATAGATTGACCAAGTCCGCTCATTTCTTACCGATCGATAAACGATACACTTGAACGCCTTGCTCAGATGTACATAAACGAGATTATAAGATCGCATGGTATGCCAAGATCCATAGTTTATGATCGAGACCCAAGATTCACTTCACGATTTTGGGTTAATTTGCAGAAAGCTATGGGCACAGATTTACGATTTAGCTCGGCATATCATCCTCAAACGGACGGGCAGTCGGAGAGAACTATTCAAACTCTTGAAGATTTATTAAGACTTTGTGTCCTTGACTTCAAGGGAAGTTGGGATAAGTTCTTACCATTGGTGGAGTTTTCCTACAACAACAGTTATCAAGCAAGTATTGGCATGGCTCCATTTGAGGCGTTGTATAGAAGAAAGTGTTGTTCTCCAGTATGCTAGGATGAGGTGGGTGAAGCAACATTGTTGGGACCGGAGTTGGTACGTATGAATACGGAAAAGATTCAAACGATCCGACAACGTATAAAAACCTCACAAGATCGACAAAAGAGTTATGCTCATAGTTCGCCATTTTCTATTCATCCAGGTTCTACGAAGATGTATAGGGATTTGAAGAAGAATTTTTGGGGGAATGGGATGAAACGAGACGTGGTTGAATATGTTGGGAAGTACCTCACTTGTCAACAAGTGAAGATAGAACATCAACGAGCTAGTGGTTTGCTACAACAGTTAGACATTCCAGTGTGGAAGTGGGAAGATATCACGATGGATTTTGTGACGGGTTTGCCGAAGACTTTCAGGAAGAATGATGCCATTTGGGTAGTGGTGGACCGACTGACCAAATCGTCACACTTTTTGGCTATCCATGAGGGTTACTCGGTGGATAGGTTGGCACATATCTTTCAGCAGGAGATTGTTAGACTTCATGGTACTCCCAGTGTCTATTGTTTCGCATCGGAACCCACTAAGCACTTCACTTGCTCGGAAAGGGTTTCAACAAGCTTGGGGTACTCGGCTCAACTTCAGTACTTCTTTCCATCCGAAAACTAATGGGCAATCCGAACGGACTATTCAGACGTTGGAGGATATGTTGAGGTATTGTGCACTTGAATGGTCGGATAATTGGGATTATTACTTGAGCCTAGTTGAGTTTGCTTATAATAACAGCTGGCATGCAAGTATTGGGATGGCTCCGTTTGAGGCATTGTATGGTAGAAAGTGTTGGGCACCAACTTGTTGGGATGAGGTTGGCGAAAGGGCCATAGAAGGGCCTGAGTTAGTTCAAATCACTACGGAGAAGGTAGCAGTGGCTAAGGAGAAATTGAAGTCGGCTCGATCACGACAGAAGTGTTATGCTGATAAGCATAGGAGGACTTTAGAGTTTGAACCTGGTGAACATGTATTTCTAAAAGTTTCTCCTTGGAAGGGCATTCGGTGAATTGGGTTGAAAGGGAAACTTAGTCCGCGTTATATTGGCCCATTTGAGATTCTGGAGAGGGTTGGCGAGGTTGCATATTGGTTAGCTTTGCCTCCACAGCCAGCTCATGTGCACAATGTGTTTCATGTATCGGTGTTGAGGAGTTATCATTATCATCTGTTGCATGTGGTGCAATATCCATTCGATAAGATTTGGGAGGATCTTACTTGTGAGGAGAAAGATGAGGCAATTTTGGATCGTCAAGAAAGGATTATGAGGAAGAAGACTATTTTGTTTGTTAAGGTTCTGTGGAGGAACCATTCGGAGCGAGAAGCCACTTGGGAGCTGGAGAAGTCTATTCGAGCGGAATATCCGCATCTTTTTGATAATTAGGTACATTCTATTCTTTTGATTCTGGGGACGGAATTCTTTTAAGGGGTAGGTGATGTAATACCCGGTAAAAATTAATAAATAAATAAATATTGAATAATAAAAATTTCTTTGTTTTAAAACATATTAATTGGACTTTGTCATTTATTTTGGGTCAAACTAGTTATTTAATTTGTGTGGGCTAATAAATATTAATAAGAGATGGGTAAATTAATTTAGTACAATTTGGACCTTAAACTTTAATTGGGTTTAATGTATATTAAGTACTATTTAATTCTATTAACATTAGGAGAGTTATTAAGATATATTAATTAATAAATAAATACCCAAAACCTAACTATCTCATTACGTCTAAAACTAGTTGGAAAACAAAAACATAAAGGAACAAGAAAAGCGGTTGAGAGAAGCAATTCAGTCATCAATTGATAATAGGGTAAGTGTTTTTTTTCAATTTATTCAGTACTTGGGTAATCAAATAAGGATTTAGACTCACATGTGAAGGATTGCACAAATATATATATGGTATGATAATGTGTATATATTACGGTAATATATATGTATATATAAATTTTTGATTTGCAGGTATATATATATTTCGTACGATAATATCTATATATATATATATATATATATATATATAAAACTCATTGTGCTGCATCACCGTATATATATATAAATATATGATACTAAGATGTATATATAAATTATACTTTTTATTTTATATTAACCCATTTATGTTATTATAAATTAAATTGAAAATTTTGTATACTAATTAATTATTCTAATGATAAAAATTATAAATTTACTTAATAATAAATTAAATAATATTATGTTAGAGATTGTTAAATTTGTAATAAAATTCTATTTTATTTTATTTAGATTGAACGAAAAGAGTATAAACGAGTTTTTGGAATATAATTTTGGGTATTTCATTGCTTAATACATGTACGGATTCCGTACTTTTTTAGCGAGACTCTTTTGTTTTTAATTTGTTCGTTTCGTTATTCGTTTCAAAATTTAGTATTGCATCTCATGATTATTCCTTGTCAATTTATTTTGATAGTTCGTTTTGGTGTTCATAGTTGGAACTCATTTTTGTACTCTTGATCTAATGTATCATCTTTTGTATTTATTTTGATTCTCATAGAAAGTACATGTTAATATTTTTGGAGACTTTGAGTTGATGATTCATTTCAGTTTAACATGTACATATTAGAAACCCATTTTGTTGATGTTATGTCGCATGTGTTGTGACATGGTATCCTTGTTAGAATACCGTAGGGTATACCTGAGCTATAACCACCTGTGGGGGTACCACAGGCATGTCCTCTTGGCACCGAGGCATGACACTTTCTGTGGTGGTGTGATCACCCACTGCGTCTCCGCTTGTGCTCCGGTGGGGAGTTGGCCATTTGGTGTTTTGTTGTGGAGGCGTGTGGGTCGACCCTAGTTTTCTGCTCTGTTTTGGCTCATGGATTGGTGATGTTTGTGCCAAACACGCCTTCTGATTTTGCATGCATCTGGATTGCGCAGTCCGATGTGTGATTGCCTGTGTGACATTATTTTGATTGCTTGTGTGGCAATATTTGACTTGCCTGTGTGGCAAGGTATATTACTATTTATTTTGAGCTCAGTATGAAATAACACCCAGCCATTTGATTCAGCCTATTATTTCGTTGTATTAGTTTTGTTTGTTTCGTTTCAATTCGTTTCGTCTCATTTCATTTAATTGAGTTAGTTATATCGGTTCATTATTTGTATTCTATATTCTTACTGGGCATTTGGCTCATGCTGTGTCTTCTTCCGGCAGGTAATCAAGGGGATCAAGGGCAAGTGTGACAAGAGCTTCCTTTTATCCAAATGGTTTAGATATTTTGTTTAAGTTGTGATCCAATAGTTTATTTAGAATTGTAATAATTAACTTAGATTATGGTTCGAGCCAGTTTGACATTTATTATGGTTGACTTGTAGTATTTATCGGATTTTAAGACTATTCTAATGTGGCTTTGAGCTTTGCTATTAAATTCATCAGTTTTGTTATGTTTTGGGTAACCTCTCTTTCTATTTCGGAAATGGGGTGTTACATACAGTAATACGCATGGTTGCATAGTAGCACACGGTATTGATTATTGATGCTTACATGAGAAGTCACTAAGTTTTGTTCAATTATTGTTACAGTAATTGCTGCATAGTATCTCACGTTATTTGATTCAATTATTGTCAATATTTTATATATTATTAAATCAATAATTGAGACGACAAAGTTATTAATATTATTATTTTCAATATTAACGATGTCTAGAAGTTCTGCATCAAGGAGATGTTTGGTCACCTAATCAAGGCTACCAATAGGAGAAATCCTTATTGAAAGCCCCTCTTTCCCGGAACAACTCAATGATTTAATATTGTGAATTATAATAATGATGATAAGTGTTGTTAAAAATATTGAGGAGATTTTTATGAAGTATTTGTTGTAAGTTTGGCTTGTTATTTAAACTCCCACTTACCCATTTTTCAAAACCTGCTTGGGAAAGTTATCTCAATTTTGTTATATATATATATATATATATATATATATATATATATATATAAGTAATATATATATGTGTGTGTGTGTGTGTGTGTTGGTCAAATTGGGTGGGGGGGGGAAATTTGGTATTCACGTGGAGGGAGTACAATTATTATTATTTTATGTATATATATATATATATATGATGGTGGATTTTGGTGGAGACAGGATGGAGTACTATAGGTATTAATTATATATATGTATATGCAATGTTTGAAAATTGGCAGGGAGGGGTACAATTATTATTATTATTATTATTATTATTATTATTATTATTATTATTATTATTATTATTATTATATACATCTTTTAGTTTGAAAGGAATTCACGGGAATTGGCAGGTAGTATCACGGGGGTAATGACCCGTGAGTTTATAAATATATAATATATTATATAAATAGAATATATTATATTTTATTTAAAAGATTTTGTTTTATTAGAATATTTTATTAAATCAATATGGATCGTCCGTTTAAATGTAAATCAATCTGGACCGTTCATGAATTAGTTACTATTCAGTCCATTCTTCTATAAATAGAAGCTCATTCATTCATTATTTCTTACGGATTCACTGAAACTCTAGAGAGAGAAACTATAGAGAGAAAGAAGAAAAGTATTCTGCTACTTCACTACTCCTATATCCAGTACTCTTCTTTCAAAGGTAAGGGATATTATTTGTTGTACTCGTAAGGGGTATTCTTTCTTTTTTACTCATGAAGAGAACTTCTGTTATTCCATTCTTTATTATTTTGTTGAAATAACCTGTATACGCGGGCTACCCTATACTTGGTGAAATTCTTCTGTTACTCCATTCTTTATTATTCTCATTGAACATCCTCGTCTGTATGTTACGCATGACACGGATTCTCTCGTTATTTATTATTTTGTTAGAACGTCCTGTCTGTGCATTTACGCATGACCTGGTTCCGTTGTTTATTATTCTGTTAGAATATCCTGTCTGTGCGTTACGCATGACCTGGTTCCATTATTTATTATTCTGTTGGAATAACCTATCTGTGCGGTCTATCGCATGCCTGGTGATTTCTTTTGTTATTCCATTCTTTATTATACTTAGTTGGTTAAAGATTTGACTTCTATACTCCATGAAATTAGTGGAATATCCTTGATATTTGCGCTTCATCCAATAACTTTTCATGGAAATATTCTTCTGAGCATTCTTGAATTTTACTCTACAAAGCAGTATCATGTTGACAATTTGGACGTTATTAGTTCCTAGATAAATTAATTCTTGAACTTGTTTTATTGAATTGTTATATCATTGTCATCATCCTCATGTTTATATTATGTTGAAAGTCATTTGTGGCCTGTAGTGCATAGATGGACTTGGTATGATTATGACCGTGATTATTCTAAGATAATCATGACCGTAATGTTACAAATGATGTGGTAAAAGTCCTCATTGGCCCGTAGTGCATTGATGGACAGTTGTTGGCATGATCATGACCATTGATGAATACACGAATATCCTTGGCCGTAGTGCATGGATAATTTGTGGTTGTGATACTAATGAATATCCTTAACCGTAGTGCATGGATGATGTGGATTATTTATTAAGCTGAGTCTCAGCGATAAAAGTCATGAAAAACCTTTTAAATCATAGAAGATAGTAGATTTTATTCTCTACTTGACTCTTCTAATGGATTGCTTGTTCCGCTGCAGTTAAACTTGATGTTTGTTATATTTTATCAGTTTAACACTATTGAAGGCTAATGATAATTTATTCTGCATTATCTTAGTCATAATATTTCTTACTGGACTAGTTGAGCTCACCCTTTTGCTTTCATTGTTCTCTTCAGGAAATGAGAACGTAGCAGGGACTAGTCGGGGAACGGAGTGACAGTCTAGATGATGGCATTAGTAGTCCTCACTATTCTATGAAATAGTGTGATAATAAATGTATTGAGGACTTATTTTGAGTTTGAATACTGTCTAGAAGATAATATTTGTATTAAAACTCATAGCTCATGTTTTATATTTAAAGTTGTATTTGTATTCTGTACCATGTATTTGGCGACTCAGAATATGTGATGTATACCTATTTTGGGGACGTCACATTCGTCCCCAAAAAACTTACCAATAAGCATATTCTCCATACCTTTATATGCAGTTATATCATCCTCACCTTGCCATCTCAACCCAGAGATCAGACAAAACTCAAGCAAACCAAACCTGACCCTTTTCTCCCTGAACAAAAACCACATTTCACCGTCATCCCTCTGGTGAACCTCCCTTACAAGAGTGTGGCGAATAATCTGGGAATACATTTGGTGCTGACCAAACTCCAGAAAATTCCCAAAACATGTTGCCTTAAACTTTTCCAGTTGACTCTGATTCAATTTATTGGCAATAATGTTGGGGACTTCCATGTCGCACCAATATATAACTTTTCCAGTGAATTTTCTATTGCATTCCTCATAATAAAGATCCCATAACTGTAAGTAAACAAAATCAAATTTGCAAAGTTAACAAACCAGTTATGTAACGCCCGAGAATTTCGAATTTTCAATGAATTAAATTTTTATTTGATTATGTGGATTAAATGAATTTTATTCAGTTATTATATGTGTAAAATGTTCGAAGGTCGTCGTATGACCTAGAATGTGTAGATGTGGTTAGTATTCTGGCTTTGTGCTAGAATTAATTGTTGTGAATTATCAAGACGAGAACGAAGGTTTTCTGAGATTGTTTGCAGGAAAAAACACTATTCATTCGATGACGTTCGGAGCTAGGGTTTGAGATTCTGAGAAACGCGTAATGTTAGAATGTGACAATATTGTGGAATATCCAATAATATTTCCATTATGGCAAACGAAGTTTTCGCCTGCGGACTTAAAACCTAAGGGTTTGTGAAAGAGGTTTCCGAAAGGGAAATGTAATGCGTATAGTCGTTTTGATTATTATACGTAAGGAATATGAGTATTATACTAGGATGTATACGAGTATGGTATGAAGAATAGTACGACGTATAATACGATTATTATATGAGTATTATACAAAGAGAATAAGTTAGTAATACGCGTAGAATACGAGTCAGATTATTAGAGTATGAGTTAAGGATTTTATCGATCCAATTGGACTTGAATTAATAAACAAGCCCAATGAATTAAGTATACATGCCCAAGTCAAGGCCCAATATTAGATCAAGTTAAAGCCCAATGTTTTTATGTCAAGCCCAATCCAAAAAGTAAACCGCGGAATCGAACCCAGGTGGGTCAAGGATGGGTAAAACCCATGGGGCAACCCATGGGGATGACCCATGGGCATGGTGGGCTGGCCACTTGGTGTGCAAGCCAAGTGTATCACTTGGTCACCAAGTACTTTACTTGGTGACAAAGTGGTAATTAAGTGTGGAGGTGGGAAATTGGACCATTTTGCCCCTCATTGTATTTTCTATAAATACAAGGCTTAGGTTGAGCTTTTGTGGTTTTACAAAGATTGATCAACATAGAGTACAATAGGCTGATCACCTAGAAGTGCTCGTAAGTAAAGATGGGTGGATGGCCCTAGTGCCGGATATCCTTTTCATGTATGAAAACGAAAAAAGTATGTTTATGGTCTATTGACCGGTTCATCATTCCTAAGTTATTATATATACTCTGGAATTGTTATAGTAGAAGTATTAGTCAAATGATTCAGAATGCTTAGTAAATAATTGTTCTGATATTGATATAAAGCATGTACTTACTGATGTGATATTCATATGTTTCATTGTTAAGACTTGTTGAGCTAGTTATGCTCATTCTTGCTTGAACCATATGTTTGCAGCTAAAGCCGAACGAACTGAGAGTTCTATGAGAGATAAAGGCAAGGCTAAGATGGACAATTAATCGTCTCCGTAATGACTAGTATATTTGTATGTAATATACTTATGAAGAACAACGAATGTATTCTGTTATGAACTCAGAAAGGATTTATTACGATGTAATACAAAGATAGTAATTACATTCATTTTGTTGTTATTTCAATGGAATGATTGTATGAAATGTAGTATCGTGGAGCACCATCCATCGGGTTGGAAGATACCCGGATTTGGGGCGTCACGGTTTGTAGATCAAAGCATTAGGTTATAAAACTTGAGGGGGGGAAGAACCTTAGGCTAATAACCTCGTAGAAAGGAAGAGTCCCAAGAAAGTTAACTCTCGAGTCAAATGAGTTAAAAAGGTATTGAGGAAACTCAAGCACCAAAAGATTTAAAAGATGGAAAGTAACCCTAAATGGATTAAATGTGATTTATGCTTATATTATTGTGTATTATGTACTAATCAATTTGTTATGTGTTATTGTAGATGTCGGTTGATAGCTTGATGTATAGGGATATACATGTAATCGCCGAGGAGTCCGTGAACCGAGTTGAGATAAAGACTGCGCTTATAGCAGTACATACCAGTAGTGATTCTAGAAGAGTCGAGAGCAGAGGAATATTACTCGGAGGAGGATTATTCGGAGGAGACCATGGGGATAAAGATCATATTTGAATATGATGATTGATGTGGAGGATGACATGGAGGTAACATCGACATCACGGTGATGCCCCGCCCTGTAGAGTCTACACCTACAGAGACTATGAGGGCAATGTACCTCTCAAAGCTTACAGACATATGATCATGATGCACTGACAATATGGTGCAAAGACTAAAAGGAAGAGATCAGTGATCTCTATGGGACGAAAGAGTCTGCAGAGTCAGACTATGAGATAGAGCACGATGAGAAAGTGCTCATGACTGACAAGGCCCAGGACTATAAGAACGAGGTCATAGAACTTCGCAAGAAACTGGTTGAAAAAGACCAGAAGATAGCACGAATGTCATATATAAATGACAGTGCGCACGAGGATTTCAAGCATAAGATAGCTTGTAATTCTATTGAGTCGGGACAGACTCGACATACTATAAGTCGGGATATTGTGTCAATTTTGGCAAACCAGAAGCATGAGAATGTTGTTAAGCAATATTAGGAGTAGTATAGTGAATACTTTTGTGTAGTGACGTAAAACCCTCTTTTGTATAATTAAAGGGTAGTCTTTTTGTAAATCCCAATTTTTGTAGAAGTCAATCGCGGGATGTATATGAAATAGCTTTTGGGCTATGTAAAGCAACTTGTAAATAGTTTTGAACTATGAAGAAGCATTTTAATATAAGGAAGTTTTTATTTTAAAATTTTACTTTGTTGTGTATGAGTTATTGTCCAATTGTTTGACGACTAATAACGAAGTAAGTAAATAAATAATAACGGAACTTTATTTATTTAATCAGAAATGCCACCAAGAAGAAGACAACGTAACCAAGAGGCGAAATCGCATAATGAGAACGAGGGGGGTCCTAATAACCCAATCACGAAGAGTTCGTTAATTTATTAACTATTTGCATTTAACCAAGCCGGGGTAGAGCACCACCCGAGACTCCAGAGTAGTCTTAACGACTACTTTTAAGGAATTTAAAAGTGTAGGTCCACCAATTTAAGGGAACAAAGGACCCAATGGAGGCCCGATATGGGTCAAGGAATATAGAGAATGCGTTTGTTATTACAACGTGGTATTTAGGCGCAAAAGACCCTCTTTTTGCGACACCAGACATGACGAACAAGATTTTTGTAATTTAATTCTTAATATTTATTGAAGTAAATAAATATTTTCGATTATTTAATTATTAGATTAAATAATTAATTGGTGCAATAGGGTAAATGAATTTAATTATATGTGTTACATTTATTAAATTAATATGGAGAAATTTTATTATCGAAGTATGTCATTATGTGAGCCTATTGTATTAAAAGAAATATTTAATAAGCCTAATGTTATTTTAATTAAATTAATTATTAATTAGAGAATTAATAATTTGACATTATTTATTATTGAGAAAAATTAAATATATGACTATGTGAAATTATGAGAAGTTATTATATTTATTTTATATTATATTAAATAAGATATTTGAATTGGGTGTGACATGATTTAAACTATATTATAAAGCTTTTATTAAATTAAATGACTTTGAATCAATTAAGGGTTGCCAAACAAGGCCCTAGTAGTGGTTGGATGCAGTTACCCATGACGGGGATAACTGACCACTTCTGCGTCAGTTCTTCTCTTTTAATTCAGACGTCTTCTTTTTATTATTATTATTCTAAGTCTAGAAAACATAACAGAGAGAATTCAGAGAGAAAAGTTAAGAATTTTGAGTGTGTGATTGAATAAGAGTTTGAGAAGAGTTTCAATTCATTGTTTAACATTACACTCTACGCTCTAGGTAATTTCTCCAAACCCAATTTCTAATTCACGTCATTAGTTTTTATAAAAATGGCTTTCATATATTTTGTAAAATCTCTGGAATTGAAAAAGGGTTTGATTATGAGTTTAAATATGGGTTAAGATATATCAAATCGTATTTATTATATATATATTATGTGAATTATCATGTCATCAGTTTCATAATACTATGAATTGCTATTTCAAAAATTTACATACGTGATATTTTATGTATTGATCATATATTATCCCTAAATTTTACACTTGTATATTATTATGCATGTTGATACGAAGAGACCAAGCCTTAAATGAACGGATTCGGTGTTATAACGAATCCGTAGTGTTAAATTTTATATTTTTGTTCAAAATCTTCAAGAACATCAAGAACAGTACAATTTGCATAATTTAATTTTGTGATTATGTGTTTTAAATGGTTAAAGTCGTTATATAAATGTTGGGTTATGTTTATGCATGAATTACACCATATGGGTATGTCTAATTTCGAGTAGAAAATAAGAAATTGGAAGAAATTGGCATGTTCTGCGATTTTTCGTGAACTGCCATTTCAGAATCTGATGCCATGTACATGCAAATGACTTCTACTATTCCCATGTATTTCCCATATCTCATATGCATATGCGAGTATGTTAGTACTAAAATCGAAATCAAGAGCCACTAAGAGTCCGTCACGCCATCGCCCACAAAGGCGAAGACTAAGTGTAACAGATGGCACCATGACATGCTCTCCGTAAAAGTTTAGAAATGAGATTTTTAAATTGATTAAGTCTAACAATGTGTTCGTAAATTAATGTAATGAACATGTAAACATGTTAGAAGTATAATGAGATGTAAATTAGATGTTTAACATGTAAATAACATAATTACATGTGGATTGAGTTATTAAGTACATAATTAGTTGTTATCCATAAAGTACAAATTATATGAAAATGTGATAATTTGACTAAGTATAGTCATAACCAAAGTTTAGACAAAAGAATGATCATTGATGATTAGTTAAGTTATAATTAACTGGTATTGTGAATGTGAATGGTATGTAGGATTAAATTCAAAGAACGTGCTCAATTAAAGTGTAATCTACGCACGAGGCAAGTTTCCTAACCCTACTTGTCATTATTGTTCAAGTTTATTATTTACCTCGAGTAAATTATCATTGCTATTGTTCAAGTTCAAATGTTATATTAAAGATTGATTATCTTTTCAAAGCATGATTCAGTTATACAATAATTATCCTATTGTATACTTCTTGAGATTATTATTCAAATTGAATATCATTACTATTGAACCTTATTAGACTAGTGAACTTTATTGATTCAACTAGTCCTTAGTTGATGAACGTTCTAAATTTCAAAACCCTTATTGAATTATCCAAACCAAACTTCCTTTGGTGCGGACTCGAATGTCAAACTGAGATGAACAACCCTGCAAAGGGATTTACTTATGCGTTAGCGTTAAGATATTGTGCACAAGATGGTACTAAGAAATTTGATCCCCTAAGTACGAGTAAAAAGCTCCATAGTCTTATGACTGTTAAAGGTTTCAAGTATGACCCTTGATAACCTAGGACATAGTTCAAGGTCTTATGACCCTCAGAATTCTTTTGATTCTTGTTATTCTTTCTTGATTCAAAAGTTGAGCTTTTATTCAGATGTCTTTGATTTACTCGCATGTTATTATACTGTTATTCCATTATTATACTTGTGGGAATTAGTGCTCACTCTTGCTTGATAATAACATTGCAGTTAAGAACGAAAGAACTGATGAACCTTCCACTAGTAAAAGCAAGGGCAAAGTTAGCAAATGATGAAGACTTGTTATTTTATTTGATGATGTATTTATGTTTAAGACTTGAGTTAATGATGTTGTTTAAGACTTATTTGTTTATGATTCCGCACAGATGTTTAAGGTTAGTTTAACCTAGGATTGTATTTTATTATTCGGATGATGTAACCCTTAAGGGGAAGATTTTATTTCTATCTATTACATGGTTTGCATTTATTATGGGTAGATAGATAGATGATATTTGTACAGTGAACACCAAATCCCGTGGAATCGAAGTACCCAGATTTGGGGGTGTCACAAGTTGGTATCAAAGCCGTAGGTTATGAACCTTAGGTGGGGGAACAACCTTAGGTAGTAGCCTTATAGAAAGAAGATAGTGATGGAAAACTCTTATCGAGTTATAAGAAATGAATTTCTGTAATTCAGTGAAGATAATAAAAGACCTTATGTGTTTATGTGTTAAAGTATGCGTTAGAATACTTTAACAGAATTCTTTTGATTCTTGTTATTCTTTCTTGATTCAATAGTTGAGCTTTTATTCAGATGTCTTTGATTTACTCGCATGTTATTATACTGTTATTCCATTATTATACTTGTGGGAATTAGTGCTCACTCTTGCTTGATAATAACATTGCAGTTAAGAACGAAAGAACTGATGAACCTTCTACTAGTAAAAGCAAGGGCAAAGTTAGCAAATGATGAAGACTTGTTATTTTATTTGATGATGTATTTATGTTTAAGACTTGAGTTAATGATGTTGTTTAAGACTTATTTGTTTATGATTCCATACAGATGTTTAAGGTTAGTTTAACCTAGGATTGTATTTTATTATTCTGGATGATGTAACCCTTAAGGGAAGATTTTATTTCTATCTATTACATGGTTTGCATTTATTATGGGTAGATAGATAGATGATATTTAGACAATGAACACCAAATCCCGTGGAATCAAGTACCCAGATTGGGGGTGTCACAAGTTAGTATCAAAGCAAAGTAGGTTATGAACCTTAGGTGGGGAAACAACCTTAGGTAGTAGCCTTATAGAAAAAAGATAGTGATGAAAAACTCTTATCGAGTTATAAGAAATGAATTTCTGTAATTCATTGAAGATAATAAAAGACCTTATGTGTTTATGTGTTAAAGTATGCGTTAGATGATATGACTTAGTATGCGTCAGGATGTCGAATGTTGGTGAAGCTAGTCAAGCTGGGGAGGAAGAACCCCGTGTACCTATAGTACCTACTAAGGAGGAACCCCGTGTACCTATAGTACCGACAGAGGAGGAGCCCCGAGACATTCATGTCGTTAGGGAGCAACTGGTACAGAGGGAGTCATCTCCATTGATCACCATTGTTGGTCAGGAGCATGAGCCTGAGACTGATCCTGAGGAAGATCCTGAGGAGGAATTTGTTGAGGAAGAGGAAGAGGAAGAGGAAGAGGAAGAAGAGGAGTTACCATGGTACACCATTGATGCTGAGATGTACGACACATTATACGACCGTAACGTGGAGTTACGAGATGAGGTGCAGAGGATCCGTTGGCGAGCTATTATTCAAATTCATTATAGAGGAGAAGGAGAGGGAGATTTCGACTCTTCACTCACGACTGGGAAATGTAGAATGGGATTTGGTCCATGAGAAGGGTCAAACCAAAGATAAGACTGAGGAAATAGAGAAGCTGAAGAAGGAACTGAAGGAAACCTCCGAAAGACTAAACATAGCAGAGGAAGATTGGGTAAGAGAATCACGTCGAGCTGATCGTGCAGAGGATGATAGTCGTGCAAAGAAAGAGAAGATTGGGGAAACGTACTCTACACTTAACAAGGCAATGAATGAGACCCAAGATCGAGTTTTGAGGTACCCGATCCAATTCGAAGGACTACCATTGTACATGATGGATCGCAGGATGATGTATCGCATATTAGAAGAGCGTAGAAAGGCTAATCAATACCTTGACCGACAGTGATATGATTTATTTAATTATTTGAAGAACTTAATTAGTTTTAGATGTAAATTTTGACGTGTTTATGAACGAAGGAATATTTGAATGTTTTAAATCATGTGGATTCTTTATTCCAGGATAGTTGATGTAAATAGCAGTTATGCTATCGTTTAATGTTAAAACTTTTGATTTGAATGAAAATATATCAAGTTGTTTGAGATGATGTGTTAAATGAGTATGTTAAATTGTTAAGTAATACCTTAACTATTTAGAGAAATAAAAAAAATCCAATAAGCGTTTATATAACAGAAAAATGCCGCCAAGGAGAAGACAACAACGTTAACCGGCTCAGGAAGAGTCAACCAATAATAACAATAATGCCAATGCTAATCCCGTTCAGCAGTTGGTGAACTTACTAACTGGAGCCATGAATAATAAACCTCAAGCTCCACCAAACACAACGTTTAAAGACTTCAAGGCGGTGGGACCGCCAGAGTTCAAAGGTTCCATGAACCCAATCGAGGCTCAAACATGGGTTATGGAAATGGAGAAGGTTTTCGACGCGTTGCTAGGGTTGAGAAGACCGTAAGACCGCTTTTACAACGCGTTTATCTTTGAAGTCCGAGGCTAGCTACTGGTGGCAAGCAAACAAAGTACGAAGAGGTGAAGGTGTAATTACGTGGGAGAGATTTAAAGAGATGTTTTTCGAAATGTATTTCCCAACTAGTTCACAGAACCAGATGGATGTTCAATTTCTAGAGTTGAAGCAGGGAAACATGAGCGTACCTGACTACGCGGCTAAATTCAACGAGTTAGCGAGGTTCGCCCCGTATCAAGTACACACTGACGAAAGAAAAGCCAGAAGATTCGAACAAGGACTAAAGCCTTGGGTGTACAGCAAGGTATCAATGTTTCAGATAAACACATTTGCCGAAGTATTGGAAAAGGCCATCCTCGCTGAAGGAGGAAGCGATGCAGTGACCAAGTACAATCAAGATCAGAAGAAGAAGAAGAAGAGTGAAGGTGAAATTAATAACAAGGCTAGTGGAAGTGGCACAGGAGGTGGAAATTTCAATCAAAAGAAAATGTGGAACGACAACTCATCATCGGGGAATCAGCAAGGTAATCAGAAAAAAAGAATCGAAGCATGCCCGACTTGTGAGAAAGCCCATCTGGGAGTTTGTATAAAAGGAAAGAGAGTGTGCTACAATTGTGGTCAGGAAGGCCACATAGCACCAAACTGTCCAAACCCAAAGAAGGGTGCTTGTTTTACTTGTGGTTCGAAGGACCATCTGGCAAGAGATTGTCCCAAGAAGGGATCGGGAGGGTTAGGACCAGGAGGAAACCGGGGAAATAACAGTGGAAATACCTTAACCATCACCGGACCAACCACAACAAATCGAATCGAATCGCCTGGGACTTTCAACGTGGCGATTGCAAGATGCGCTTCAATCCGTGATAAGGTGTCAGGTATCATTCCGATCAATAAAGTTAATGCTTACGTATTATTTGATTCAGGTGCTACTTGTTCCTTTATATCCGATGACTTTTCCAAGAATTTAGATTTGCCTAAGGATGAATTGGATTACCCCATGAACATAGAAATTGCAAATAGAGAAATAATCCCTGTTAAGTACGTACATAAGAACTGTAGAGTGGATATTAAGGGTAATATCATGATTGTAGATCTTATCCCTATTCGACTTGGGGAATTTGACGTTATATTGGGAATGGACTAGTTATTCAATTACGGTGCTGTAATTAATTGCCAAAAGAAGCGTATTAACCTTATGACTCCGTCAAAGGTTGTATTTTATGGTAGCATGTCGCCTAGATAAGCGAGTTGTCTGACAATGACGTAGGCCAGGAAGTTGTTGAGACAAGGTTGTGTAGGATACTTAGCTTACATAGTCGACAGTCGAAAAGAGAATCCAAAGGTAGAAGAGATACCAATTGTGAGGGATTTCGTCGATGTATTTCCAGACAATTTTCCAGGATTTCCACCAGATAGAGAGGTAGATTTTGTGATCGATCTGGCGCCCGGAACTGCTCCAATATCGAAGGCACCATATCGAATGGCACCAGTAGAGATGAAAGAACTAATGGTATAACTACACGAATTGTTGGACAAGAAGTACATTCAACCGAGCGTATCGCCATGGGGAGCGCCGATGTTGTTTGTGAAGAAGGATGAAACGATGCGGCTCTGTATTGATTACAGAGAACTGAATAAGGTCACGATTAAAAACAGATATCCATTACCGAGGATCGACGACCTGTTTGATCAATTAAAGGGAGTAAGATACTTTTCCAAGATAAACTTGAGAAGCGGTTATCATCAACTGAAGGTGAGGCCAGAGGATGTACCGAAGACAGTGTTTAGAACGCGATATGGTCACTACGAATTTTTAGTAATGTCGTTTGGTCTTACGAATGCTTTTGCAGCAGTTATGGGACTAATGAATGGTGTGTTCAAGCCGTTTTTGGACAAGTTCGTAGTTGTATTTATAGATGATATTTTGGTATATTCCAAAACCAAAGAAGAACACGAAGAACATTTGAGATTAACGTTGGAAGTATTGAGAAGGGAGAAGTTGTACGCCATGTTTTCGAAATGCGAATTTTGGATTGAACGAGTGCAATTTCTTGGTCACATGATCGATAAAAACGGAATCTCAATATATCCATCTAAAGTAGAAGCCGTGATTAACTGGGATCAGCCGAGAACGCCGTCAGAAGTAAGAAGTTTTCTTGGATTAGAAGGATATTATAGAAGATTCATACAAGACTTTTCCAAGATTGCAACTCTGCTTAACTAATTTAACTTCGTAAAAGTCGTGAAATTTGTTTGGACGGAAAAGTGTGAGGAGAGCTTTCAAGAATTGAAGAAGAGATTGACTACGGCACCTGTGTTATCCCTTCTGGATGATACAAGAAATTTTGTTCTTTTTAGCGATGCGTCGTATAAAGGACTTAGCAGTGTGCTTATGCAAAATGGCAGAGTCATTGCGTATGCATCACGGCAGTTGAAGGATTACGAGAAGGAATACCCGACCCATGATTTGGAGTTAGCTGCAGTTATTTTTGCTTTAAAAATTTGGAGGCACTATCTCTATGGGGAGAAGTGTGAAATATATACGGACCACAAGAGTCTGAAATATATTTTTACACAGAAGGATTTGAATATGCGTCAAAGAAGATGGTTGGAATTAATTAAGGATTACGACTGTGAGATTGTATACCATCCGGGAAAAGCAAATGTGGTTGTCGGCGCCTTAAGTAGAAAGGGTCGTGAGAAATTGATGATGTTGACTACCCAGGAGGAGCTAATTTCAGAAATGGAGAAACTGGAGTTAGAGGTGAAGTATCCTATGTAAATTGATGAGAAGCTATTTCAGATGCAATCTGGTACAACCCTACTGGATAAAGTTAAGGAGGCTCAGCTTCAGGACGAAGAATGTAAAAAGGTGACAAAGAAGATATCTGAAGGATCTGAACCAAGATTTAAGATAGATAAGGAAGGAATACTGAGATTTTAGAGTAGAATTTGGGTACCGCCAGTACAAGAGATTAAGGAAGAAATTTTGAGCGAGACTCATAGTTCACGATATTCGATTCACCCTGGTAGTACCAAGATGTATCAAGATCTTCGACAACATTTCTGGTGGCTGAATTTAAAACGAGATGTTGCAGAATGTGTTGCCAAGTGTCTTACCTGTTAGAAAGTGAAAGCAGAACATCAGAGACCAAGTGGATTGCTACAACCGTTAGAGATCCCAGAATGGAAATGGGAACATATTACAATGGACTTCGTGGTAGGCCTTCCGACGACTCGGATAGGCTACGACGCAGTATGGGTCATCATTGTCCAACTAACGAAATCCGCACACTTCCTTCCGATAAAAATCAGATTCAACTTAGATCAGTTGGCAAGGTTATATATGAAAGAGATTGTTTCGAGGCACGGAGTGCCAGTGTCAATTGTTTCTGATAGAGATCCGCGCTTCACGTCAAATTTCTAGAAACGCCTTTAGGAATGTATTGGTACGTAATTGCGAATGAGTACAGCTTATCACCCTCAAACAGACGGACAGAGCGAACGAACAATTCAAACGTTAGAAGATATGCTAAGAGCCTGTGTGATGGACTTCAAAGGAAATTGGGATGATCACCTCACCGTTAGTAGAGTTTCTTCTGAACAACAGCTATCACACGCTAGTATAGGCATGCCGCCTACGAAGCGTTATCTGGCGAAAGTCTGCGAACTCCGCTTCTTTGGGATGAAGTTGGTGAAAGACAATTGCTAGGGCCATAATTGGTACAGCAGACGGCAGAAATAGTCAAAGTAATCCGAGCACGATTGGTAGCGGCTCAAGATCGACAGAAGAAATACGCTGATTCACCAATTATGTGAAAATGTGATAATTTGACTAAGTATAGTCATAACCAAAGTTTAGACAAAAGAATGATCATTGATGATTAGTTAAGTTATAATTAACTGGTATTGTGAATGTGAATGGTATGTAGGATTAAATTCAAAGAACGTGCTTAGTTAAAGTGTAATCTACGATTTGAGGCAAGTTTCCTAACCCTACTTGTCATTATTGTTCAAGTTTATTATTTACCTCGAGTAAATTATCATTGCTATTATTCAAGTTCAAATGTTATATTAAAGATTGATTATCTTTTCAAAGCATGATTCAGCTTATACAATAATTGTCCTATCAGATACTTCTTGAGATTATTATTCAAATTGAATATCATTATTGTTGAACCTTATTAGACTAGTGAACTTTATTGATTCAACTAGTCCTTAGTTGATGAACGTTCTAAATTTCGAACCCTTATTGAATTATCCAAACCAAACTTCCTTTAGTGCGGACTCGAATGTCAAACCGAGATGAACAACCCTGCAAAAGGGATTTACTTATCGCTAAGCGTTAAGATATTATTGTGCATGATGGTACTAAATTTGATCCCCTAAGTACGAGTAAAAAGCTCCATAGTCTTATGACTGTTAAAGGTTTCAAGTATGACCCTTGATAACCTAGGACATAGTTCAAGGTCTTATGACCCTCAGAATTCTTTTGATTCTTGTTATTCATTCTTGATTCAAAATTTGAGCTTTTATTCAGATGTCTTTGATTTACTCGCATGTTATTATACTATTATTCCATTATTATACTTGTGGGCATTAGTTCTCACTCTTGCTTGATAATAACATTGCAGTTAAGAACGAAAGAACTGATGAACCTTCCACTAGTAAAAGCAAGGGCAAAGTTAGCAAATGATGAAGACTTGTTATTTTATTTGATGATGTATTTATGTTTAAGACTTGAGTTAATTGTAAGACCCCAACTTATTATTAATAAAATTTGATTTTCTCTATTTATTATTTTGAGTATTGCTATACGGTGCAAGTTCAAGTCATAGCCTTTATATCCTGTTTTTAAATTAGAAATCTTGATCTTTCGAGGTAAGGATATTATTTTTTAATGATATTATTTATTCTAATATCATTATGCCAAAGTATTGATCTGAACTTTTCATCAAATTTGAAACTTTTAGTGTCGGGTTCTTATTCACGATATACTCTGACTATTCACGTATACTGATGACTATTCACGAATCGACACTTATTCATCGAAAAATGAAAATTTTCCTTTTCGTCCAAAATATCTATTCTAGATACTAGCTTTGATTGTATCCATGTTTTGATCATTCTTGAATTTTACACCACTATGATTATTTTTGAGGTATTGTTGGACATGGATAAAACAAAGTACGAATCCTTAATCCTTAATCCTTGTCATTTTGTTTCAATTGGATTCGCTTTCTTTAAAATATTTTTCATCATCCTCATCCTAAATGATGATATTATTGAATATCTTTGGCACTAGAAAAAAGATGAATGATTTCGATGAATATCTTTGGCCGTAGTGCAAAAATGAACATGTGTTTAGATGAACATGACCAATCGATGAATATCTTTGGCCACAGTAGTGCAAAGATGAATATTTAATTCGGATATATATTGATTGATGTTACGAGGATAAAAGATGAGACGATGAACTTTTAAATTCATACATAGAAGATAGTAGTTTGCATTCTCTACTTAACTCTTCTAATGAATTATTATTTCATTGCGAATATTGATTTAAAACTCGTTGTCTATTGTATTCTATTAGATTTTTCCTGTTGAAGACTAACGATAATTTGTTGTATATTATCTTAGTCATAATATTCTTTTCTTGGGCTAGTTGAGCTCACCCTTTTCCTTGTTGTTCCATTTTTCTTCTCGGGAGGCGAGAATGTAGCGAGTACTAGTCGGGGTATGGAATGAAGGTTCTAGAGAGAGTTGTTTAGTAGTCCTCACCATTTTGTAAAATAATGTATCAATAATTATGATGGGGATTTATTTGCGTGTGGATATTGTCTAGATGACAATATCTGTATTTAAACTCACAGTTTATATATTGTAATAATAAAGTTGTAGTTGTTTCTGTACCATGTATTGACAACTCAGAATGGGTGATGTATACCTATTTTGGGGGCGTCACGGTTGGTATCGAGCTTAGGATATGATCTACAGCGGAGATCGGGGAATAGAACTAGGAGGGGAGAGACGAGTAAATCCTTCGCTAGTGTGTCCTACCTAAGCTTATTTGTTAGTTGGTCAGTATATATGTGATATATTGATTTCCTTAATTAACCCTTGTTTTATGACAATATTTGAGAATGTCGACTGAGAATATTAACAATGGAAATGAGACCGTGGAGACGCCTTTATACTCATCAACGAGGAGAACGTGCAACAGTCGGCAATGTTCCTCCCATGAACAACACCACCGCGAAGCGATGATGAACGAGGGATGTTTAGAAACTTTTGCGATTCATGCAAAATCGAATTTAGGAGACTCGTGTTCAAAATACAGGAGGAAATGATAGCAATTCACGGGTTGTCACAATGCAAGCGATTCAAAGAGTTGGGACCACGAAATTTAAGGGAAAGCGGATCCGATCATGGCGAAAACATGGATCAAGCAAATTACCAAGATATTCGATGTCTTGGGATGCACGGAGAAACGAAGGTTCCATTCGCCACCTTTATGTTCCGTGGCGAAGGCGGACTCTTGGTGGGAGTTCATGAAGCGTACCCATCCAAATGCACTCAAAGATGTCTTGGGAGACGTTTGAGAACTATTTAATGACAAATACTTTCCCGAAAGTGTTCGTCATATGAAGGAAGTGGAGTTCATCGATTAGAACAAAATAATATGACGGTGTCTCAATGCGAGGCAAAGTTTGCAGAGTTATCCGTGTTTGCACCTCATTTGGTGGAGAATGAGGAACATATGACGCGGATGTTTCGAGAGAGGTTTGAAACCCGATATCTGACAATATCTCATTTCTCATAAATTTTCTCTATTCAGGATGTTGTAAATGTGGCTCAATTATTAGAGCGAGATAACGAGAAGTACGGTCCAACCAGGGACCACAACCGAGATATCTACCCGAGATAGCGATCAACAAAACAACGATAACCAAAGGAGAAAGAAAAAAGACGGACAAAATGGTAACCACTCTGGTGGTAATCATGGCCATGAAAATTGAAGAAGCGAGTCGGAGGAGATTTTAAAAAGAGGAGATTTAACAACGACCATGTGAAGACGACAAAGGTCTTGCGTGACAATCGGTTCTAAGGGAGGAGAACGACCACCGGTCCATATGCTATAAATCACGGGAAGAGGGACATATCGGTCAAACCGCCCACAACAATTCAAGGTATGCTATAATTGTGGAAAGGAAGGACATATTGCTCGAGATTATCTGATGGCGAAACCTAGTTCAATCTGGGGGGCGGTGACTCAAAAGATCGTCCCCTGAAAAAGTCAAATTCAACGGTTCTGGAAGAGCGTTTGTTGTGGTGGTCAAAATCGAGAACCCCAACGAGGTGATCACGGGTAAGCTATTTATAAATTCTTGCGAAGTTTATACCTTACTTGATCTAGGTGCTACCCATTCATTTATCTCTCCTGCTTGTGCTCAACGTTTAAACTTGACTCGGAGAAATTAGACTTTGACTTATATCTGTGGAAACTCCGTTAGGAGAAACTTTCATCACATCCACTATTTATAAATCTTGTTTGATTCAAGTTGGCACCATTACCTTACCATTGACCTTATCTCTTTAAAGATACTTGCTTTTGATGTGATTTTAGGGATTGATTGGTTAACTACTCATCATGCCAAAATTGATTGTTTTAAATAAGGTTGTTAGTTTTCATATTCTAACCAACTTTGTTTATGCGAATTCAAGCAAGTAAACCATTAAAATCAATCATCATCATATCTAATCATAAAGCTATTCGTTTATTGAAAAACGGATGTCAAGCTTTCTTAGCCTATGTTATGGATTTGAATAAAGACACGTCAAATTTGAATAATATTCTGTTGTTATTGGCTTTCTGACGTATTTCACGAAGAACTTCCCGATTCATCCCCGAACGTGAAGTTGAATTCTTTATTGATCTTGAACTGGTACAAAGCCCATTTCTAAAACCCCATATCGAATGGCTCTATTGAACTTCAGGAGTTAAAGGTCCAACTACGAGAATTGTTGGACATCGGTTTCATTCGGCCTAGTACATCTCCTTGGGGTGCTCTGTTTTATTCGTAAAGAAGAAAGACGGGGAGTATCGACTTTAATATTATTACTATCGGAATTGAACCATGTCACCATCAAGAATAGGTATCCTCTACCTCGTATTGATGACTTGTTTGACCGATTCTGAGGGGCATAATTTTTTCAAAGATCGATCTTAGCTTACGGATATCATCAAATGAAGATAAGAACCGAGGATATTCCAAATCGCCTTTAGAACTTCTATGCGGGCATTATGAATTCTTAGTCATGTCTTTCGGATTGACTAATGCTCCTGCGGCTTTCATGGATATGATGAACCGAGTATTCAAGGAATATTTGGATCGATTCGTTGTTGTCTTTATTGATGACATCCTCATATATTCCAAAAAGTCATGAAGATCATGAGCACCATTTGAAGTTTGGTACTCCAAAGGCTTCGTGAAAACAAACTATATGCCAAATTAAAGAAATCGAGTTACGGCGAGGAAGTAGCATTTCTTGGGCACGTCAGTGTCAAAACACGAGTATCCGTGGACCCGCGAAGATTGAAGCAATACAAAGTTAGAGCAACCCAAGTCGGTGGCCAAAATCACGTAACTTTACGGGCTTAGTTGGTTATTATCGGAGATTCGTGGAAGGATTTTCTCGAATCGCTACTCCATTAACTTCGGTGACTCGGAAGATATAAAATTCGTATGGAGCGAGGAATGCGAGATGAGTTTCCAATAGCTCAAGAGGAGACTCATTTAAGACTGTTCTAACAACACCATCTGGTTCGGATGGATTTGTTATCTCTGATGATGCTTGAGCAAAGGGTTAGGATGTGTTCTCATGCAACGTGGGAAAGTCATAGCCTATGCCTCGTGACAACTTAAAGAATGTGAGAGGAATTATCCTACTCATGATCTAGAGTTAGCGTGATCGTTTTCACGCTTAAAGATATAGAGGCACTATCTATATGGGGAGAAAGTGGAGATATATTCAGACCATAAAAGCCTTAAATATTTCTTCACTCAAAAAGAACTCAACATGCGGCAGCGACGTTGGCTCGAGCTATTGAAAGACTACGACCACACTATTCAATACCATCCTCGAAAAGCGAGCGTGGTAGTGACGCGTTGAGTAGAAGAAACATATCTGAGAATGAGTGCGATGATGTCAAGTATCGCGTAGAGCCAACTTTAATAGAAAAGTTAAGGTTGCTCGAGCCACCGACCCGGAGCTGATGCGTATAAAGAAGAAAGTACAAGAAGGTGCTATTCTAGAAGCGAGAATTGATGAAGAAGGAATACTTCGAGTCCACTCCAGACTTTGTGTCCCTAACGACTCTGATTTGAAGTACAAGATTATGATGGAGGCACACAATACACCATTTGCAATCCATCCTGGAAGTACCAAAATGTAACGTGATCTTCGACATAAATTTTGGTGGAACAACATGAAGAGAGAGATTGCAAAGTTTATCTCAACGTGTTTAACTTGTCAACGTGTAAAGGCAGAGCATCTAGTACCTAAGGGTCCATTGCAACCACTTGAGATTCCAAAATGGAAGTGGGAACACATTACCATGGATTTCGTTACGGGTCTTCCTACGGTTTCTCAAGGCATCAATGCTATTTGGGTTATTGTTGATAGATTAACCAAGTCTGCTCATTTCTTGAAATCGAGAATCTTATTCCTTGAACGTCTTGCTAGTATATATATGTAAATGAGATTGTGAGGTTGCATGGCATGCCAAGATCCATAGTTTGGATCGTGACCCAAGATTCACTTCAAGATTTTGGGTTAGCTTGCAAAAAGCTATGAGCACGGATTTACGATTGATTCGGCATACCATCCTCAAACAGACGAATAATCGAGAGAGAGGACTATTCAAACTCTTGAAGATCTATTAAGACTCGTGTCCTGAACTTCAAGGGCGGTTGGGATAAGTATTTACCATTGGTGGAATTCTCCTACAACAACAGTTATCAGGCAAGTATAGGTGTGGCTCCATTCGAAGCATTATATGGACGAAAATGTCACTCTCCAATATGTTGGGATGAGGTGGGTGAAGCAATATTGTTGGGACCCGAGTTGGTACGTATGACTACGGAAAAGATCAAAATGATTCGACAACGTATACAAACGGCACAAGATCGACAAAAGAGTTATGCGGATCTTCATCGAAAGGACGTGGAATTTAGTATAGGGGATCATGTATTGTTGCGAGTTGCTCCATTGAAGGGAGTTACAAGATTTGGGAAGAGAGGAAAGCTCAATCCACGATTTATTGGTCCATTTCAAATTCTTAACCGAGTAGGAAATATAGCCTATAGACTCGCGTTACCTCCGAGTATGTCTCGTGTTCATAATGTGTTTCACATATCTGTACTTCGTAAATATGTGAAAGACCCGAACCACGTTATAGAGTTAGAACCAGACGAGATAGCCGAAGACTTAACGTATGAGGAGGTACCTGTCAAGATCTTGGATAGGAAGGAGCATGTCTTACGCTAAGAAAGGTCATACCACAAGTTAAAGTTTTGTGGAGGAATCATGCTATAGAGGAAATGACACGGGAATTGGAAGCGAAAATGAAAGCGAGGTATCCTCACCTTTTGAAACACCGAATGCGTACATCAATTTCGAGGACGAAATTTCATAAGGAGGGAAGGTTGTAAGACCCCAACTTATTATTAATGAAATTTAATTTTCTCTATTTATTATTTTGAAATAGTAAGGGTTGATTTGATTAATGTGGATAGTTATGGGTAAAATACGCAAATATTTCAAAATAAGCAAGTGGTTATAAAATATTCATTGTTGTCGGGGAATATTAGTTTGGTCGTGGAATATTCTTCGCTATCGGGGAATATTAAATGCGACGGTATGATCTTTTGTGGGCCCATAACTGAAAGCGATTGGATGAAGAAAACGACAAATATAAGTTGTTTAAAAATAACGGCGTAGTTATTCACAGATTAATCTTTATTAAAAATACTCGGCGGTTAAAACACGAAGACACCAGTATTGCACCAATTATTGATTCTTACGTGAAGAAGGCACTTTTCAATAATGGTTACGATAATTCTTTATTCGATTTTTATTGATTTAATAATTCTTTGTGTTGATATTTTATATTGTTGTTGTTTCAATAATTGTCATTACACAAGATATTTTCATTATCGAAGCAATAATTCATATTATTTGAATAATATTATTAGATAACATTATTGGCAATGTATAGAAAGTTACATACAAGGAGAGGTTTGGTCACCTAATTGCTTGCGCCAATGAGAGAGAAATTCTTATTGGAAACCTATAAGGTTGTCGATATTGTGATTACGTAATATTATTTGTGAATAATTAATTATTGATTCATATGATGAGGAAAATATTGATTTTATGTGGATATAAATGGAGAAAATGTTTAATGTGACAATTGTTGAAAATTGAAATTTTATTTTTTTGATAAAATAATTCATTTAAATATATTATTATATTTTAATAATATAATAATGATGATATTTTTACGATGAATTGGGATATATGAGTATATGTGGAGGAGTATTTTTGTTACCAAAAATATTTAAAGCATGTTTTATGTGTCGGTGGACCCCATTTCTTGGTGAAATTTGATTATAGCACAGTAAAATCGTCTGGTTTGTGGATTTGGTCAATTTACATTTGGAATTTGGAAAAACTTTATTACGTAAGTTGTAGAAATTGAATTTCCTATAAAAAGGCGTGAGTTTCAAATTTTTACGACAAAAGGGCTATTTATTGTAAATTATTGAAGTTCTGAAGCTCAGAAATAATTGATTTTTGGAAGTTTAAAATATTTTAAATAACAAAAACGTTTTTTTCATTATGGTGTGTTACACGTGTGTGTTGAATGAGTGAATTCAGTTCTTGGAAGGTTGGCGTAGGAAAATTTAATTTATATATTAATATTATATTAAATTTTACGCTTTGAATGTTCTAAGCATTTTCCTATAAATAGGGTGCTTAAGTTAGAATTGAAAATTACACCGAAGCTGAAGTTTTCTCTCTATATTATCGGCGTATTCTTGTGAGTATTTTGAGTATATTTTGAGTATTGCTATCACGGTGCAAGTTCAAGTCATAAATTTATATCCTGTTTTTTATTTAGAACTACTTGATCTTTCGAGGTAAGGGATATTATTATTTTAATGATATTATTTATTCTAATATAATTATCTTAAAGTATTGATCTGAACTTTTTAATCAAATTTGGAACTTTTAGTGTAAGGGAGTTCTTATTCACAGATATCACGACTATTCACGTATACTGATACTATTCACGAATACGGCCTTATTCATCGAAAAATGAAAATTTTCCTTTTAAGTCCAAAATATCTATTACGGATACTAGCTTTGATTGTATCCATGTTTTGATCATTCTTGAATTTTACACCACTATGATTATTTTTGAGGTATTGTTGGACATGGATAAAACAAAGTACGAATCCTTAATCCTTAATCCTTGTCATTTTGTTTCAATTTGGATTCGTTTCTTTAAAAATATTTTTCATCATCCTCGATCTAAATGATGATATTATTGAATATCTTTGGCTTTGTAGTGCGAAGATGAATGATTTCGATGAATATCTTTGGCCGTAGTGTAAAGATGAACAGTGTTTAGATGAACATGACCAATGATGAATATCTTTGGCACAGTAGTGCAAAGATGAATATTTGATTCCGATATATATTGATTGATGTTACAGGGGATAAAAGATGAGATTTATGAACTTTTAAATTCATACATAGAAGATAGTAGTTTGCATTCTCTACTTAACTCTTCTAATGAATTATTATTTCATTGCGAATATTGATTTAAAACTTGTTGTCTATTGTATTCTATTAGATTTTTTTCCTGTTGAAGACTAACGATAATTTGTTGTATATTATCTTAGTTATAATATTCTTTTTCTTGGGCTAGTTGAGCTCACCCTTTTCCTTTTTGTTCCATTTTCTTCTCGGGATGCGAGAATATAAGCGAGTGCAGTCGGGGTATAGAATGAAGGTTCTAGAGAGAGTTGTTTAGTAGTCCTCACCATTTTGTAAAATAATGTATCAATAAATGTGATGAGGATTTATTTGAGTATAGATATGGTCAGAAGATAATATTTGTATTCAAACTCACGGTTTTCTTTGTTGTAATAATAAAGTTGTAGTTGTTTCTGTACCATGTATTGACAACTCAGAATGGGTGATGTATACCTATTTTGGGGGCGTCACATTAATGATGTTGTTTAAGACTTATTTGTTTATGATTTCGCACAGATGTTTAAGGTTAGTTTAACCTGGGATTTTATTTTATTATTCGGATGTTGTAACCCTTAAGGGGAAGATTTTATTTCTATTTATTGCATGGTTTGCATTTATTATGGGTAGATAGATAGATGATATTTGTACAGTGAACACCAAATCCCATGGAATCGAAGTACCCGGATTTGGGGGTGTCACATATATGATGAAGGGGGAAGCCAACTACTGGTGGGAGGCTCACCAGGTGAAATGGGCGGAAAGTCATTACATGGGAACAGTTTAAGAAGGTATTCTTCGAGAACTATTTCCCTGCTAGCATGCAAGGGAGAATGGAGATTAAGTTCTTAGAACTTAAGTAGGGGGACATGACTGTTCCCCAATACGCGGCCAAATTCAATGAATTGGCAAGGTTCGCTCCACACCAAGTGGACACGGAGGAGAGGAAGGCTCGTAGGTTTGAGCAGGGCCTAAAACCCTGGCTCTATAGTAGGATATCGGTTTTTCAGAGTGCTTCCTATGGGACCATTCTAGAAAAGGCGATAATAGCGGAGGGTGGTAGCGAGGCGTTGACCCAATACCACGAAGATAGGAAGAATAAGACTAAGGCAGAGGTTGGCAGTGGAAGTGGCAATATGCCTAAGAGGAAGAATTTTAACCCTGGGAATACTGGGGCAAAACAAGGGGATCCTAAATGGAGGATGGAGGCATGTAAGACATGCGGTAAGACTCATCTGGGAGTCTGCCTGAAAGGGAAGACTGGTTGTTATAACTGTGGGCAGGAGGGTCATATATCTCCCAACTGTCCTAATCCTAAGAAAAGCTAGGGATGTTTTGTTTGTGGGTCGGTAGACCACATGGCAAGAAATTGCCCAAAGAAAGGGACGGAGGGTAGTAAGGGTTCTGGTAGTGGTAATTTAGTCATTACTTGACCAACACCATCAGTGGGTAGACCCTTAGCCCGAACGTTTAATATGACAGTCCATGATGCGGTTGCATCAATGGATGTAGTTGCAGGTATCATTCCAGTCAACGAAATAAATGCTTACGTGTTATTTGACTCGGGTGCTACTTGTTCTTTTATAGCATGTGGATTTGCTCAACGATTAGGATTAAATTCTGAAAAGTTAGAAATACCTTTAGATGTTAAGGTAGCAAACGAGGAGATAGTTCCCATTGAACATATTCATAGGAATTGTTTCCTAGATATCAAGGGTAATAGATTATCGGTAGATCTTTTACCGATAAGGTTAAGGGAATTCGATGTGATTCTCGGTATGGATTGGTTAATTAACCATAAAGCAATAATAGATTGTCATAAAAAGAGTGTGAACCTAAGGCTTTCTAAGGAACCTGAGGTGGTGTTTTATAGAAATAAATCACCGGGACGTTCTTGTTGTCTAACCATGACACAAGTTAGGAAGATGTTGAAGAAGGGGTGTAAGGGTTATCTGTGTCACGTGGTGGATACCCAGAGAATGGGAACATCATTGGAACAGATAGCGGTGGTTCAAGAATTTGCGGATGTATTTCCTGAGGAGTTACAGGTATTCCTCCTGGATAGGGATGTAAATTTGTAATTGATTTGTTGCACGGAACAAAGACCGGTTTCAAAGGCACCATATAGAATGGCGTCAGTTGAGATGAAGGAGTTAATGGTTTAGTTGCAGGAACTATTAGATAGAAAGTACATTCAACCAAATGTGTCACCGTGGGGAGCACCGTGTTGTTTAAAAGAAAAAGGACGGATCGTTACGACTTTGTATCGACCGTCGAGTTGAACAAGTTAACGATTAAAAATAAATACCGTTGCCCGGGATCGATGATCTATTTGATCGATTAAAAGGCAAAAGTATTTTCTAAGATAGATTTTGCATGCGGGTATCATCAACTGAAGGTGAGGAAGGAAGATATACCTAAGGCGGCGTTCGTAACTCGTTTTGGGCATTACGAGTTTTTGGTTATGTCATTTGGATTGTGAATCGCCACCGCATTCATGGATACGATGAACGAGTGTTCAAACAATATTTGGACCCGGTTAAATCAGTAGTGTTCATTGATGATATTCTAGTCTATTCTAAAACGCCGGAAGATCATGCCAACATCTAAGAATAGTGTTGGAAACCCTACGGAGGAGAAGTTGTATCTGAAATTCACTAAGTGTGAATTTTGGCTCGAAAAAGTGCAGTTTCTAGGACATGTTATAGATAAAGATGGAATATCCGTAGATCCAGCGAAGGTAGAAGCGGTGAATGAGTGGGAGCAACCGAAAACGCCAACCGAGGTTAGGAGTTTTCTGGGGTTAGCGGGATACTATAGAAGGTTCATTCAGGACTTTTCTAAATTAGCTACTCCGCTGACAAATCTGACAAGGAAGTCGGTGAAGTATGAGTGGACAGAAATGTGACGCCCCCAAAATAGGTATACATCACCCATTCTGAGTTGTCAATACATGGTATAGAAACAACTACAACTTTATTATTACAACATATAAACTGTGAGTTTAAATACAGATATTGCCATCTAGACAATATCCACACGCAAATAAATCCCCATCATAATTATTGATACATTATTTTACAAAAATGGTGAGGACTACTAAACAACTCTCTAACCTTCATTCCATACCCCAGACTAGTACTGCTACATTCTCTCCTCCCGAGAAGAAAAATGGAACAACAAGGAAAAGGGTGAGCTCAACTAGCCCAAGAAAAATATTATGACTAAGATAATATACAACAAATTATCGTTAGTCTTCAACAGGAAAAATCTAATAGAATACAATAGACAACAAGTTTTAAATCAATATTCGCATGATGAAATAATAATTCATTAGAAGAGTTAAGTAGAGAATGCAAACTACTATCTTCTATGTATGAATTTAAAAGTTCATCGCTCTATCTTTTATCCCCGTAACATCAATCAATATACATCTCGAATCAAATATTCATCTTTGCACTACAGCCAAAGATATTCATCGATTAGTCATGTTCATCTAAACACTGCTCATCTTTGTACTACGGGCCAAAGATATTCATCGAAATCATTCATCTTTGCACTACAGCCAAAGATATTCAATAATATCATCATTTAAGATCGAGGATGATGAAAATATTTTAAAGAAACGAATCCAAAGAAACAAAATGACAAGGATTAAGGATTAAGGATTCGTACTTTGTTTTATCCATGTCCAACAATACCTCAAAAATAATCATAGTGGTGTAAAATTCAAGAATGATCAAAACATGGATACAATCAAAGCTAGTATCCACAATAGATATTTTGGACGAAAAGGAAAATTTTCATTTTTCGATGAACAAAGTCTTTATTCGTGAATAATATAATCAGATATATCGTGAATAGTCTTGTATATCGTGAATAGTAACTCAGACACCAAAAAGTTCCAAATTTGATAAAATTTTCAGATCAATACTTGACATAATGATATTAAAGAAATAATATCATTACGAAAAAAAAATATCCCTTACCTCGAAAGACAAGATTTCTAGTTTGAAACACCGGATATAGGTTATGACTTGAACTTGCAGATCGTATAGCAATACTCAAAGTATACTCAAAATACTCACAAGAATACGCCGATAATATAAAGAGAGAAAACTTCAGCTTTACGGTGTGATTTTCAATTCTAACCTAAGCACCTATTTATAGAAATTGCTTAGAACACCAAAGCGAAAAATTTAATATAATAATATTATATATATTACAAATTCTCTACGCACACTTAGCATCCGAAATCAACAATCCCTAACACATGTTAAATGAGTCCCAACAATGTAAAAAACGTTTTGTAATTAAAAATATTTTAAACTTCCAAAAATTAATTATTTTGAGCTTGAACTTCAATAATTCATAATAAATAGCCCTTTTATCGAGAAAATTCAAATTTCGGGACTTTTTATAGGAATTTCAATTCTCTACAACTTTGCGAAGAAAGTTTTTCCAAATTCCAAATGTAAATTGAATCAAATCCACAAACAAAGCGATTTTACAAGTTATAATCAAATTTCAATCAATAAATGGGGTCCAATTTACATGTTTAACATGTTTTAAACATTTATTGCAACAAAAATACTCTTCCTCCTCGTATACTCATATATCCCACATTCGTTGTAAAAATATCACCATTATTATATTATTAAAATATAATAATATATTTAAATAAATTATTTTATCGTAAAAAGATAAAATTTCAATTTTCAACAATTGTCACATTAAAATTTTTCTCCATCTATATCCACATAAAATCAATATTTTTCTTATCATATGAATCAATAATTAATTATTCACAAATAATATTACGTAATCACAATATCGACAACCAGTGCGCCTCCTGGAAAGAGAAGGCTTTCCAATAAAAATTTCTTCTTCTTGGCGCCGCAATTAGGTGACCAAACCTCTCCTTAGACAGTAACTTTCTAGACATTGTCAATAATGTTATCTAATAATATTATTCGATAATATGAATTATTGCTTCGATAATGAAAAATACCGTGTAATGACAATTATCAAACAACAAAGAATATAAAATATCAACGCAAAGAATTATTAAATCAATAAAATATCGAATAAAGAATTATCGTAACCATTATTAAGTAGTGTCTTCTTACGTAAGAATCAATAATTGGTACAATATCGTATGCTATCGTGTTTTAACCACCGAGTATTTTAACAAGATTAATCTGTGAATAACTACGCCTGTAGTTATTTTTAAACAACTTATATTTGTCGTTTTCTTCATCCAATCGCTTTTCGTTATGGGGCCCATTAAAAGATCAAGCTACTAAATATTTAATATTCTCCCACAAAGAAGAATATTCCACAACCAAACGAATATTCCCTAAGAACAATGAATATTTTATAACCACTTGCTTATTTTGAAATATTTGTGTATTTTACCCATAACTATCCACATTAATCAAATCAACCCTTACTATTTCAAAATAATAAATAGAAAATTAAATTTCATTAATAATAAGTTGGGGTCCTACAACCTCCCATCCTTATGAAATTTCGTCCTCGAAATTGACGTGACGTACTGTGTGTTTCAAAAGGTGAGGATACCTCGCTTTCATTTCCGCTTCCAATTCCTGTGTCATTTCCTCTATAAAGATGATTCCTCCACAAAACTTTAACTTGTGGTATGACCTTTCTTGCGCGTAGGACATGCTCCTTCCTATCCAAGATCTTGACAGTACCTCCTCATACGTTAAGTCTTCTGCTATCTCGTCCTGTTCTAACTCTATAACGTGATTCGGTCTTTCACATATTTACGAAAGCTGGATATATGAAACACATTATGAACACGAGACATACTCGTAGGTAACGCGAGCGAGTCTATAGGCTACATTTCCTACTCGGTCAAGAATTTGAAATGGACCAATAAATCGTGGATTGAGCTTTCCTCTCTTCCCAAATCTTGTAATCGAAAGTAATATGCACATGAAGCCAATCATGTTTGATGATAAAGCATATACTTTGTAACAATCTTATTCATTTATTAATAAAAAGTATTAATTTATTAAAGGCTTTTAATTATCTACATGATCTTTGTTTTTATAATATGTGATAAACCCATAGTTTTAAGCAATGCTTTTAGAATAATGATGATGATCATTCTAATGAGATCTAAATTCTTAGAAAGCTTAAAACTAAAATAGTTCCCAATCATTGGATTACTAAATTGGAGATTAGTGAATCCGGATAGATTGGTACATACGTTAACTTTCTCATTGGATGAGGATGATTAATCTCATGATCATTTGTGTGGAGACACTAAAGCAAGTATGTAGGTGCTTATTAGAGAATAAGTTCATCGAGCGTTGGCTCGCTAAGGAATACCTAATGGAGTTTTACTTGCCTGTCGATAGGAATTCTGTAGTGATAGTAGTCTGAGTGATCCTTGGACTTGAGATCATCATAGTATCTTGTGTATGATGAGTTATACTTTAACTTATTCCTTAAGACCCTTAGGGTATATCAAAGGGTATGCTTGGGTATAATAAGTTGTATACGTGGAGATAATGTATGATCGATAAAGAATCTACCACTTCATTAAAAAGAAGAAATGTCCTATGTGATTCGATAAATGACAACCCAGTAGTCCTTGGCGAAAGCGAATGAAATTAGAAAGGAGTTTCTAATTTGCATTATTTGAGTTGTGCATTTAAGAATCGAAATACATATAATTAAATAAAATAAGACTTGTGACAAAGAATTCCATGTCTTATATTTAATTGGGACATTGTATGGTGGAAGGATTGAATTGCACGGTAACTATTTACTCAAAGATTCTTTAATGATTAATGTTGAAATCTATATTATCTAGAAAGTCGCTGTTGATCGCTGGGAGAACATCCCTATTGTAGAATAAATATTATTTATTTAAATAAATTAATTGTTTAATTTATTTATTTAAATAAGATTAGAATTGTTTTAATTGATTTATTCACAACTAGGTTTAATATGGAGAACCTAAAGGGTCACACCATAAAAGGAAGAATAATTATTTAAGAAGTTAATGGCATAATCGTAATAATATGTTATGTATATTTAATTTAATCTATGGTGATAGAATAAATTAAATAGCTTAATATAATATTTTAGAAATATTAAATATAAATTAATAAGAGGAGTCTTATTAATATTATTACAATTATTATTATTTTAATTTCTAAAAGAGTTTAGGAATTAATTTAATATAAGTACTCTCATTTATTCCTAATTGGATTAGGAAGGAAAATTAGTTAAAAGAGTTTAATTAATTATCCCTAATAAGATTAGGGAGCTTAATTAATTAAAAGAATTTAATTAATTAAATAAATCCCAATTCCTTAATTGTTAAGGTGGGTTGCCCACATCTACAAATAAGAGGAGTCTTATTATGGGTGATGGGGGTTTTTGTTAACTTTTACAACATACGTAATAATTCCAATAGTTGGGAGAGTACGCCTTTTGCCTTTTTCTATAGAGATAGAAAAACTAGGGTTTATTATTCCTTGGTGGATCACCTCTAGAGGCCAAACATTTGGGTGGCTAACGTTGATCAAAGGAAGGAACCAAATCCGGTGGATTCAAGTTGAACGCGAAATGGATTGGATGTGAACTTGTACCTGAGGAAGCTCGAATCTTCAAGGGTATGATTCTTGTTCTTCATATCTTTTCGTTTAATTAATAATTGTGCATAAAGGGTGATCCGGGTATATGGTTTGTAAAAATTTTAAAACTCTGATTTTTACACGCTTCCGCTTAATTTTGCAATTTGATTGCATTCATGAATATTACAAACCTAACAGTGGTATCAGAGCTAAACCTTTATGCAAATTATTAATTGTTTAATTTGATATGTATATTGATATGTGTTTAGAATAATTTAATTGGGCATAATTTTATTATATAAAATTTAAACAAAAAAAAAGATTTTAAAAGTATCACCATCATGTTATTGTAGCAATGAGTTTATACAAGTTGATACCATTGATGCATGCGTATACTTGATTTACGTGTCATGGTGTAATTTTAATAAGGATAAAGTAGCATAAAATACAAGTATGAGGCGTAGTCTTATAATGTTCAAACAACACATATGTGAACGTTTAGTAGACTAAGACTTCACTAAACTGTTGACCATTAAGTATGGTTTTATAAGCGCACATAAAACACTAACTCACTACAAAATTGTACAAAAGTATATATATAATACGTGTACAAAATTGTTGTCAGGATATTTATATATATGATATATATATTAACGGTTAATATATATATATATATATATATATATATATATTATCCTTAATTATTTTATAATTAAAATAAAGTTTATTTTAATTTTAAAATAAAAGGTTTATTTTAATTTTACAATAAAAGGTTTATTTTAATTTTAAAATTAGAATTTCATACTAACTAATTAGAGTTGGAATTGGATTCCATGCTAACTAATTGGAGTTGAAATTGGATTCCATGTTTCCTTAAATAAAGGAGTTTATTTAGATATGAAATAAGATTTCATATTATTCAAAATAAAAGAGTTTATTTGTGAATAGAAAAAAAAATCCGTGTTTCCTTAAATAAAGGAGTTTATTTAAATATGAAATAAGATTTCATATTATTCAAAATAAAGGAGTTTATTTGTGAATAGGAAAGAAAATCGTGTGTTTCCTTTGTATAATTAAATGACCCCAACTTTTTTTTCTTAATAAATAAAGATGAATTTTTATATAAATATTATTTTTTGAATATTATGGAATAAATTTGATATAATGTTTATAGTTGTGAATTTTTATAAATATTATTTTTTGTATTATGGATAAATTTGATATAATTTTAGTTGTGGGTAATATTTATAAATTTTGCAAAAGTAAGCAAGTTGTTATAAAATATTAGTTTGGTGGGGAATATTCTTTTTGTCGGGGAATATTAAATACGGCGACTCTCAATCATTAGTGGACCCCTAGCGGAAGTATTATCGTATTGAAAAGCGCACACAAAATTATCTTTATATAAAAATAACGGCGGAGAGGTGTTATCGTTAAAAGCTGTTGAACTACCCGGTAGTAAAAGAAATGCGATGTCTGGCGTAGTTGTATAGTAGCACACGATATTGATTATTGATCTTTACGTGAGAAGTCACTCGATATATGCTCGATTATTACTTCTGATAATTCTTTGCATCATATCTCTTATATTATTGATTCAATTATTGTCACGATATCATTTATATAATATGTTATAGTATTAAATCAATAATTGAGGCGACAAGTTATAAATGATTAATAATTGTTGAAAGATTAAATATGTGTTGATTAAAAATAAAATGATTTGTGGTAATATTTATTCAATCCTTGATGTATATAAAAAGTCATTATGAGGCGTTTGTGGTAAGTTTGATTATTTTATGGGGGCCCATATATACATCATCTAAAGTCTCTTAAAATAGTAATTACCTTCGTCGATAGTAATTACCTTTGTGAATAATTATAATTACCTTAAATCGATAGTAATTACCTTTACAGAGACGTCGAACCGAACCACTTGTCGTTTCATTATTCGTCGAACCACTTGTCGTTTCACATTACGAGCGTCGAACCACTTGTGTGTTTCACATTACTGATCGAACCACTTTTCTTTTCACATCACCGGTCGTCGAGCCACTTGCCTTTTCACATGGCGGTCTTAAGCTAGAAATCTTCTATAAATAGAGGCCTAGTGCTTCATTATTTTCACGAATTCATTCAAGCTATAGAGAGAAAGTATAGAGAGAATAAGAGAAAGAAGAAGAGTATTTTGTTACTACACTCTTTGCGATATTCAATCTCTACCAAAAAGTAAGGGGTGTTATTCTTTCTTATTTCATGAAGAAGAAGCTGTTGTTATTCCATTGCTTATTATTACATTGGAATAACTTTTGTATCGTGGTTTACCCTATACTTGGTGACATTCTTCTATTATTACATTGGAACATCACATGCGTGTGTTTTACAGGACTGGTTCCATCTTTATTATTATTACATTGGAACATCACATGCATGTGTTTTACAGGGACTGGTTAAAATCTTTATTATTATTACATTGGAACATCACATGCATGTGTTTCTGCGGGACTGGTTCCATTCTTTATTATTATACATTGGAATATCATCATGCATGCGTTTCTGTGGGACTGAGTTAGATTATTTATTATTACATTGGAATAACACTTTTGCACATCTGATAACTATCGCGTGCGTGGTGATTTCTTTTGTTATTCCATTCTTTATTATACCCGGTTGGTTAAAACTTTGACTTCTATACTCCATGAAATTAGTGGAATATCCTTGATATTTGCGCTTCATCCAATATCCTTTCATGGAAATATTCTTCTCGATATTCTTGAATTTTACTCTACTGAAGCGATGTCGTGTTGACATTTTGGATGTTATTGGTTCCTAGATAAATTAATTCTTGAACTTGTTTTATTGAATTCTTATATCATTGTCATCATCCTCATGTTTATATTATGTTGAAAGTCATACGTGGCACATGTAGTGCATAGATGGACTTGGTATGATTATGACCGAGAGACTATTGATTGTAATCATGGTAGTAATGTTACAAATGATGTGGTAAAAATCCTCGATGGCCGTAGTGCATTGATGGGCCGATTGTTGGCATGATCATGACCATTAATGAATACACAAATATTCTTGGCCGTAGTGTGCGTGAATAATTGTGGTCGTGATCTTAAAGAATATCCTTGGCCGAAGTAGTGCGGGGTGATTCGATGATGTGGAATATTTATTAAAATTGAGTCTCAATTATAACGATGATGAAAAACCTTTTAAATCATAAAAGATAGTAGATTTTATTTTCTACTTGACTCTTTTAATGGATTCTTTGGTTCATTGTAGTTAAACTTGATGTTCATTATATTTTATCGGTTTAACAACTTTTGTAAGCTAATGATAATTTATTACGCATTATCTTAGTCATAATATTTCTTCTTGAGCTAGTTGAGCTCACCCTTTCTTTCTTTTATTTCTCTTGAGAAATGAGAATATAGGCTTTGGGACGAGTCGGGGAGCGGAGTAATGGTCGGAGGATAGCATTAGTAGTCCTCACTATTACGTGAAATAGTGTGATAATAATTGTAATGAGGACTCCTTTTGAGTTTGTATGATCTCTAGTAGACAATATTTGTATTCAAACTCACAATTTATGTCGTATTATACACCACAATTATATTAGTAAGTTGTATTTAAATTACATACCATGTATTTGACTACCCAAGATGGGTGATGTATACCTAATTTTGGGGGCGTCACGGTTGGTATCGAGCTTAGGGATATGATCCACAGGCTAAGATGTGAGAATAGTACTAGGAGGGAGAGCAGGGAATTCCTTCGCTAGTATGACCTACTAAAGTTTATGTGCTATTTTATTGGTCGGTCGAGAATATAGGGATAATATGTTACATGTCGATTAACCTTTTGTTTTGTGGCGATGTCTGAAAATGACATCTTAGAATGTTGAGAATAGCAATGGAGCACGAGGCGATCGTTGATTCACCACATATCGATAATCGGGGATAATGTGCATCGAGAAAGCGACAATCCTCATACAAACAACAACAACTTTGACCAAATGATGAATGATCGAATGTTGGAGGCTTTATCACGATTCATGCAACAACAATGAGAGAGGCGACTCACATCCAAAACGTGGGGTGGAAACACGGAAAACTCTCGGTGGTCACCGCTAAAAGCAGATTCAAGGAGGGACCACCGGAGTTTTAAGGAGAGCAAAACCACACTTACGGCGGAAGCATGGATAAAGCATTACCAAGATATTTGATGTCTTGGGATGCTCAGAGAGCAAAAAGGTTCCCTTTACTTAGCCTTTATGTTGCTTGGAGATGCGATTCTTGGTGGAAATCGGTAAAAGCGTACTCGACTTCTTTGTCTTGAAGATATCTTGGGAGAAGTTCGAGGAGGCATTCAGCGACAAATACTTTCACGAAAGTATTAGCCACATGAAGGAGGTGGAGTTTATCAAGTTGGAACAAAACAATATGGCCAGGTAATCGCGATACGAGGCAAAATTTGCGGAGTTATCACGGTTTCGTCCCACTTGGTGGATAATGAAGAGAGAATGGCGCGAATGTTTTAAGAGGTTTGAAGCGGGAGATCGTCGACATCTTATTTCTCATAAAGCGTGTTTTTGTATTGGATGTTGTAAATAGGGCTCGATTAGTGGAAGCGCGATAACGAGTCAACCTGACTAAAAGAGAAGCGGTAAGCAAAATTATAATACCGGTGAGTAGTCGTGAGCGGTGACAACAACAAGCGTGGAGGAAATCAACGGGCGGATATGGTAACCACTTGGTGGTAATCGGGGCCAAAAACAATAAGAATGGACATTTCAAAAAAGGAGATTCAACAATGATGGAAAAGGCGTCGACCCAAACACCGTTGTTAAGGAAGGAAAAAGACCACCTATCGTATGCTTCAAATGCGGAGGAGAGGGACACATCGATCAAAGCTGCGCCATGCCGTCAAAGCGTGTTATAATTGTGGAAGAAAGGTCACTTAGCTCGATTTTGTCGTTTCTGAAAGACAAATTCAACTAGGATGGAAGCACCAAAAAGTAGTCGGAAAAATCAAAAGCCGGTAGTCTGAGGAGGCGTTTGTTGTGACCTCCCGAAGAGCAGCGAACCCGAATGAGGTCATCACGGGTAAGCTTATCATAAACTCTAATGAAGTCTATACTTTATTTGATCTGGGTTCTACCCATTCTTTTATTTCTCTACTTGCGCTCATCGATTAAATTTGACTCAGGAGAAATTAGACTTTGACTTATCTGTGGAAACTCCGTTGGGAGAAACCTTCATTACATCCTTTGTTTATAAGTCTTGTTTGGTTCAAATCGGTACCCTCACATTACACATCGATCTTATTTCATTAAAAATACTTGCATTTGGCGTGATTACTAGGGATTGATTGGTTAACTACTTATCATGCAAAAATTGATTGTTTTAAATAAGGTTGTTAGCTTTCATATTCTAACCAACCTATTATCTTGAATTCAAGCGACCAAACCATTAAAATCAATCACGGTCATCTCAAACCATAAAAAGCTATTCGTTTATTGAAAAAGCGGATGTCGAGCTTTCTTAGCTCATATCATGATTTAAACAAAAATAAATCGATTTTGAGCGATATTTCTATTGTTAATAAATTTCTGGCGTATTCCCGAAGAACTTCTGGCCTACCCCCAGGCGTGAAATTGAATTTTGTATCGACCTTGAACCCGGTACAAAACCTATTTCAAAAGCCCATGTCGAATGGCTCTATTGAACTTGAGGAGTTAAAGACCCAATGCGAGAATTGTTAGACATTGGCTTTATTAGTCCTAGTACTTCTCCTTGGGGTGCTCTGTTACATTAAATGAAGAAGAAAGATGGGAGTATCGACTTTGTATTGATTATCGGGAGTTGAATCATGTCACCATCAAAAATAGGTATCCATTGCCCGCGTATTGATGACTGTTTGACCCGATTGCAAGAGCAAAATTCTTTTCAAAGATTGATCTTCGTTAGGATATCACCAATTGAAGATTAGAACCGTGACATTCGAAAGGCGGCTTTGAAACTTCGATGCGGGCATTATGAATTCCTAGTCATGTCCTTTGGATTGACTAATGCTCCTAACTTTGCCTTCATGGATATGATGAGCAAGTATTCAAGGAATATTTGGATCACTTTGTGGTCGTCTTTATTGATGACATCCTTATTTATTCAAAAGCCGTGAAGATCATGAAAGCAACACTTGAGGTTTGACACTCCAAAAGCTTCGTGAATATAAGCTTTATGCCAAGTTGAAGAAATGCGAGTTACGGCTTGAAAGAAGTAGCATTCCTTGGGCACGTGGTATCAAGTCGTGGAATATCTGTTGACCCAAAGAAAGATTGAAGCTATTATTCAAAGTAGGAACAACCTAAATCGATGGCCAAAATCGTAGCTTTCTCGGTTTAGTTGGTTATTATCGGAGATTAGTGGAAGGATTTTCTCGAATCGCTACTCCATTAACTCGGTGACTCGGAAAGATCTGAAGTTCGATTGGAAGCGAAGAATGTGAGAAGAGTTTTCAAGAACTCGAGAGAGACTTATTTATTTTGTTACGACAATACCATCGGCTCGGAGGATTTGTCATCTCTGATGATGCTTGAGCAAAGGGTTGGGATGTGTTCTCATGCAAATGGAAAAGTTATAGCTATATGCCTCATGACAACTCAAAGAATATGAGAGGAATTATCCTACTCATGATCTAGAGTTAGCGGTTGTTATCTTTACTTAAAATTTGGAGGCATTACTTGTATGGGGAGAAAGTGGAGATCTTTACGGATCATAAAAAGCCTCAAATATTTCTTCACTCAAAAGGAACTCGACATGCGACAACGACGTTGGCTTGAGCTGTTGAAAGATTATGATCATACCATCGATACCATCTGGAAAAGCGAGCGTGGTAGGCGGCGCGTTGAGTAGAAGATCATATGCAAAATCTGAGTGCGATATTGTCAATGAAAGGCCCATTTGTGTGACTTGCAAAGGATGGAGATAGAGTTAAAGACTCGAGGGACGCGTGTGATGATAAGCGAGTATCTGAGTAGAACCAGACTTTAATCGATAAAGTTAAAGGCGCTTTCGAGCTACGGACACAGGAGGATGCGTGCATGAGAGGAAGAAAGTGCAAGAAGGTGCTATCTTAGGAAGCAAGAATCGATGAAGAAGGAATACTTGAGTCGACTCCGGACTTTGTGTTCTAACGACCACGATTTAAAGTATAATATCATGATGGGCGCCTGACAACACACCATTTGCAATCCATCACAGGAGTACCAAAATGTATCGTGATATTAAATCATACATTTTGGTGGAAGCAATATGAAGAGAGAGATAGCGCGTTGTTTATCTCGAGGTGTCTAACTTGTCAGCGAGTTAAAGCGGAGCATCAAGTACCAAAAGGTCCATTGCAACCACTTGAAATTCGAGAATGGAAGTGGGAGCACATTACCATGGATTTAATTCTCGGGTCTTCTAAGGTTTCTCAAAGCGTAGATGCGATTTGGGTCATTGTTGATAGATTGACCAAGTCTGCTCATTTCTTCTGGAAATCGAGAAACTTATACACTTGAACGTCTTGCTCGTATGTACATAAACGAGATTGTAAGGCTGCATGGTATCTTAGGTATCCATAGTTTACGATCGAGACCCAAGATTCACTTCCGATTTTGGGTTAGTTTGCAAAAAGCTATGAGCGCAGACTTACGATTTAGCTTCGGCATATCATCCTCGAGACGGACGGACGATCGGAGAGGACTATTCAAACTCTTGAAGATCTATTAAGACTCTGTGTCCTTGATTTCAAGGGAAGTTGGGACAAGTTCTTACCATTGGTGGAGTTTTCCTCTGACAACGATTATCAAGCAAGTATTATTGGCATGGCTCCATTCGAGCGTTGTATGGAAGAAAGTGTCGTTCTCGATATCTTTGGGATGAGGTGGGTGAAGCAACGTTGTTGGGGCCGGGAGTTGATGCGTATGACTACGAAAAAGATTGACGATCCGACAACGTATAAAAACCTCACAAAATCGACAAAAGAGTTATCTTGATCTTCATCGAAAGGGCGTGGAATTCGATATAGGAGATCATGTGTTGTTAAGAGTTGCTCCATGGAAAGGAGTTACAAGATTTGGAAAAGAGAAAAACTTCGATCCTCGATTCATCGGTCCATTTTAATCCTCGATCGAGTAGGAACCTGTGGCTATAGACTCATTTTCTGCTTGAAGTATGTCTAAATGTTCATAACGTTTTCACATATCCATATTACGTAAATATGTGAAAGACCCGAACCACATTATTGAGTTAGAACCGGAGACGAAATAGCGGAAGATTTGGCGTATGAAGAGGTTCTGTTCAAATCTTGGATAAGAAGGAACATATTCTACGCTCGATGTTATACCTCAAGTCGAAGTTTTGTGGAGGAACCACGATGTTGAGAAATGACTTGGGAGTTAGAATCTAAAATGAAATCAAGGTATCCTTACCTCTTGACATACCAGTCGTACCCTAATTTGAGTGAAATTTCATAAGAAGGGAGGTTGTAAGACCCCACTTTTATAAATAAAGATGAATTTTCTATAAATATTATTTTTGAATATTATGGAATAAATTTGATATAATGTTATAGTTGTGGGTAATATTTATAAATTTTGCAAAAGTAAGCAAGTTGTTATAAAATATTAGTTTGGTGGGGAATATTCTTTTTGTCGGGAATATTATTAATGCGACTGCTCGATCATTAGTGGACCCCATTAATGGAAGTATTATAAGTAGTTAGAAAGCGACAAAATTATCTTTCTATAAAAATAACGGCGGAGGTGTTCTGAATTAAAAGCTGTTGAACTACCCGTAGTAAAAAAATGCGATGTCTGGCGTAGTTGTATAGTAGCACGACGATATTGATTATTGATGCTTCGTGAGAAGTCACTCGGTATGCTCGATTATTGCTCTCGATAATTCTTTGCATCATATCTCTTATATTATTGATTCAATTATTATCACGATATCATCATATAATATATATATAGTATTAAATCAATAATTGAGGCGACAAGTTATAAATGATTAATAATTGTTGAAAGATTAAATATGTGTTGATTAAAAATAAAATGATTTGTGGTAATATTTATTCAATCCTTGATGTATATAAAGAGTCATTATGAGGCGTTTGTGGTAAGTTTGATTATTTTATGGGGGCCCATATATCATCATCTAAAGTCTCTTAAATCGATAGTAATTACCTTTGTGAATAGTAATTACCTTTGTCGATAGTAATTACCTTAAATCGATAGTAATTACCTTTACCAGGACGTCGAACCACTTACCTTTTACATTTTACGAGCGTCGAACCACTTGTGTTTTCACATTACTGAGCGTCGAACCACTTGTCGTTTCACATTACGATGATCGAACCACTTTTCTTTTCACATCACCGGTCGTCGAGCCACTTGCCTTTTCACATGGCGGTCTTAAGCTAGAAATCTTCTATAAATAGAGGCCTAGTGCTTCATTATTTTTCACGAATTCATTCAAGCTATAGAGAGAAAAGTATAGAGAGAAAGAAGAGAGAAGAAGAAATTATTTTGTTACTACACTACTGCGATATTCAATCTCCTACCAAAAGTAAGGGTGTTATTCTTTCTTATTCATGAAGAGAATGTTGTTGTTATTCCATTGCTTATTATTACATTGGAATAACTTTTATATCGTGATTTACCTATACTTGGTGACATTCTTCTATTATTACATTGGAACATCACATGCATGTGTTTTACAGGACTGGTTAAAATCTTTATTATTATTACATTTGGAACATCACATGCATGTGTTTTACACCAGGACTGGTTTCGTCTTTATTATTATTACATTGGAACATCACATGCTGTGTTTTTTCTGTGCCGGACTGGTTCCATTCTTTATTATTATGTTGGAATATCACATGCATGCGTTTTCTGGGGACTGGTTTCGTTATTTATTATTACATTGGAATAACTTTTGCTGTCTGCGATCTATCGCATGCATGGTGATTTCTTTTGTTATTCCATTCTTTATTATACCCGGTTGGTTAAAACTTTGACTTCTATAATCCATGAAATTAGTGGAATATCCTTGATATTTGCGCTTCATCCATATCCTTTTCATGGAAATATTCTTCTCGATATTCTTGAATTTTACTCTACAAAGCGATGTCGTGTTGACGATTTGGATGTTATTGGTTCCTAGATAAATTAATTCTTGAACTTGTTTTATTGAATTCTTATATCATTGTCATCATCCTCATGTTTATATTATGTTGAAAAGTCATACATGGCTTTTGTAGTGCATAGATGGACTTGGTATGAATTATGACCGAGAGACTATTCGGTTGTAATCATGGTAGTAATGTTACAAATGATGTGGTAAAAAATCCTCGATGGCCGTAGTGCATTGATGGGCGATTGTTGGCATGATCATGACCATTAATGAATACACAAAATATTCTTGGCACGTAGTGCATGAATAATTGTGGTGCATTGATACTAAAGAATATCCTTGGCAGTAGTGCGGGGGTGATTCGATGATGTGGAATATTTATTAAAGTGAGTCTCGGCTATAACGATGATGAAAAACCTTTTAAATCATAAAAGATAGTAGATTTTATTTTCTACTTGACTCTTTTAATGGATTCTTTGGTTCATTTGTAGTTAAACTTGATGTTCATTATATTTTATCAATTTAACAACTTTGTTGTAGGCTAATGATAATTTATTACGCATTATCTTAGTCATAATATTTCTTCTTGAGCTAGTTGAGCTCACCCTTTCTTTCAACTTTGTTCTCTTGAAAATGAGAATATAGGCCGGGACGAGTCGGGAAGCGGAGTAATGGTCGAGGAGAGGATAGCATTAGTAGTCCTCACTATTACGTGAAATAGTGTGATAATAATTGTAATGAGGACTCCTTTTGAGTTTGTATGATCTCTAGTAGACAATATTTGTATTCAAACTCACAATTTATATAAATATTGTACCTGACGATTATATTAGTAAGTTGTATTTAAATTGTGTACCATGTATTTGACTACCCAAGATGGGTGATGTATACCTAATTTTGGGGGCGTCACAGTAATAGTTATATTTAAATATTATTTCTTGCACCCCTAGGGTTTGACCTTTTGGTTCACTTGGTGGCTCTAGTGAACCAAACTAGAATAAAAGTCCATAATCAATCCGGGTAGAATATAGTATTATATATGTGTGCTTATACTATATATATTATATATTATATGAACACGCTTCGTGTTGTTTATTAATATAGCGTATTTTATATATATGTGTGTATATGCACGCTAAACAAGATGAGACATATTAATAACAAACCCCTCAATTTTTTATATTAAGTCCTAAGCGTTCAAAGATATTTGGAATATCGAACGTAAGCCTTCTAGCATGATAAAATTAATAGAGTATTAAATATTTAATATGAGTTTGTTGTGTCACCACAAGGCAAGTATTAAGTATTTAAGATGTTAATTTATCACATTTGATGCTTATAAAGAAAATTGAACAATATTGTTTTGTTGTGTCACCACAAGGATGATATTTTTCTTTTTGAATATATGGAGTGCTAGTCGACTTAACTTGGATAATTTTGATTCGGATGTGCCACCACTTGATCAAAATAATCTAAGAGGCAAAAGAAAAGGAGTTGCATAGTTGATGTAATTGACAAAAGTTGTATACCTATTTATTTATATATAGTTTGTTGTGTCACCACAAGGCTATATACATTTGAAATGGGATCCTTATTCTCACTAGCAAATCTTTAATTAGATTTTGCCGAACTATATAAGTGAGAGTAATATAGTTTGAAGAAAATAGTGGGAGATACCAATTTAAAACAAGACCTAAATTATTTTGGTAATTAATAAAAGAATGTATGTTAAAATGTTGTTAATTACAAATTCATTTACGAAATTTTTACAATGTCTAAAATTACTATCAACTGCGAAACATATTTGATGTTAATTAACTTGGGGCCAAATTACTCGAATTGGTTAAGGAATTTGAGAATAGTTCTCATGGTGAAAAAGCTATCTTATGTCCTTAATCGCCTATCCTGCAATGGTTGCGAGATAATACCTCTGAGGAAGAGATTGCTACTTTTAGAAAGTGGCAGATGATGCACAGATTGGCTCGATGCATCATGCTCGCATCCATGAGTAACGAGAGCTTGACGTCGACGATGAAACTATGGATGCTCCTACTATATTCCCGCACATCAAGTAGTTGATGGTGAGGAAAGTGGGGCGATAGATATCGAGATATCTAAGGAGCTCTTCCGATCTAGAATGACCAATGACACTATAAATGCAGATAAAAAAGTCCTTAACATTATCAATTTGATTGATCGATTAGACAACGAGTTTTGTCATGGATGGAGAGTTGAGCCAAGATTTGATCTTGCACTCACTCCCTACTCCTTTCACAATTGTTGTGAATTTTTCATATAAACAAGCTAGATATCGACCTTCGTTGATTTGCTTAACATGTTGAAAAATGATGAGAGTCACTTTCAACCAAGAAAGACCATGTCTTCTTGGTAGGGGCCAAAGGATCTTCCGAAAAAAGAAGAACGATTCAAAGAAGGTATATAGAAAGGCAAAAACAAAGGATAATAAGAACAAAAGCGTCACGGATAGCAAAGGAGTTTGCTTCCACTACAATAAGCACGACAACTTGGAAAGAAAGCTGCAAGAAGCATCTTACGAGGCTAACCAAAAAGAAGCTTAGTGAAGTTTGGTTACAAATACAAATTTGTTCATGATTTAAAATAAATTTTTCTTTAAGTCGAGGTTCTACTTGGGTATTGGATCTGAGACTTTGGTTATCATAAATATATATTTATGAAGGGACCAAGAGTAAGTAGAAAGCTAAACAAATATAAGTAATCCTATGTGTGGGAAATGTAGCAAAGGTTGCCATATTAGCCATAGAAACTTATAGTTTAGCAATGCCTACGAGCAAATCTATTAAGTCGATAAGTTGTTATTGTATTCTAGTTCTTGTTAAAAATATTATTTCCATTTTATTGTTGAACAATGAAATCTTTGGTATTATAATTAAGAATAATTGTTGTTCTATTTATAATAATAATGTTTTGTATAGAACTGGAATATTACTTAATAAATTTTGTATACTTGACTTACATGAAAATAATTTTGCATATTGAAAAAATTAGTATAAGAAAAGGAGATGATCATTCAAAGAGTTGAATGTGTGTATTTGCTAAAATACAAGTGTGAATTATTTGAAAGGTTCAAAGAATTGAAGTGAAACAAATTGGCAATGTATTAAGATTCTTTGATTAGATCGAGGAATAAATACTTGTGCAATAAGTTTCTAGATCATCTCAAATGGTTTTCTCATAATGGACACATCGATACACGATAATTGATTGATGTATCTGAATGAAAAATCGTACCTTGTTGGACATGATGCGGTCCAAAATGATTTTACCGACATTCCGGTATCCTTCCGGGATAATGTCCTAGAAATGGTACATATCTCTACGAAAATGGTAACCTCAAAATCCATTTGAAGACTCCATAAAAGTTATGGATGTGGGAGGATTCCTAATCTTAAATATGTTAAGATAAGGGGTTGTCGACTTATGTGAAAATGTTTCAAAGGATAAGCTTGGGACATGATTTGACAAGTCTGATTTGTGGGACATCCTAAAGTAAGTTTAGGGTATATGTTCTATAATCCTACTTAGCAAAAAGGTGTTTGTTGCAAAACACGTTTGCCTTCTAAGATAAAGGTGTTTATTATTGAAGGGGCTAGTGGGAGGATAATAGATCTTGAAGAGTTCAAGAACCACAAAACACTATAAGTCAAATAAGAGGAACACAGTAGATAGACTATTGTACCCACAAATAGAATCATAAATGCGGAATAGTACCAAAGATACCTAGGAGGTATGGATTCATCATGGATGATGATGATGAGGTACGCATCATAGAAGATGATGATCCAGTTACATACGATGAGGTAAGTGTTGTAGACACTCAGAGAAATGGATTGAAGCAAGTTTCTCAAATATTGGAACATTTGTTTTGAGGAGGCAATCAAAAGAGTTTGATTTTATTAAAAATAAGAATGAACCTAGTGTGTACAAAAGGGTCAGTGGGAGCATCGTGACATTCCTAGTACTATATGTTGATATACTACGGATAAGGAATGACATACCAATACTACAATCAGTAAAGATAAAGTTGTCTAAAAAAAAATTCCTCCATGAATGATTTGGGAAGAGTATCTTAATTGGGGATTAAATCTATATAGATAGATTTAAGAGGATGCTCGACTTAACCCAAGAAACGTATATTCATTTGATGCTAAAAATCGTTTAGTATGGCAAACTCAGAGATGTCTCATGTCGATGAGCCATGGAGTGTATCTCTCTTAATAGTCCCCACAGACTCACGAAAGAGAGTCGCATGAGTGACAATCATGTATGATATGAAATGTCGAGACACGATGTTGATCGATCGTATTATGGAGAAGTTCACTATGAGTCGGTGAAAAACATCTTAAAGTGCTTAACGGCACTAAGGATGTGATCATATTCATGGTGGGTCTAAATTAAAACTAGAGGGATTAACGGACTCAAGTTTTCGACAACCCAAGATGACGAAAAAATCCACTTTAAGGTAAAGCGTTATCTTGAGCAGTTAGTGCGATGAATTGGAAAGGTTCCAAACAACAAAAGTTCTTTGGTTTAGTGATAAAGACAAAGTATATAGCTATAAATGAAGGCTGCAAGTTGATTGTTTGGATTAAAAGTTCATTCTGAGAACTAGGAATAGTTCCTAAGTCTCATCTTGGATCTAAACATGTGTTGTGGCACTTTCATTTGATTATTAGAATCATTGAAAGATGGGAAATCACTATAGAGATAATGGACTCTCATGAACAACATTACATATCCATTAACTAAAAGCTTATCCAACGGCGGGATAATCGTCACTTAGAGAAGAAGAGTATAAGATACCATGCGATTGGCTTTAGTGCAAGTGGGAGATTGAAAGTAATATGCACACAAGCCAATCATGTTTGATGATAAAGCATATACTTTGTAACAATCTTATTCATTTATTAATAAAAATATTAATTTATTAAAGGCTTTTAATTATCTACATGATCTTTGTTTTATAATATGTGATAAACCCATAGTTTTAAGCAATGCTTTTAGAATAATGATGATGATCATTCTAATGAGATCTAAATTCTTAGAAAGCTTAAAACTAAAATAGTTCCCAATCATTGGATTACTAAATTGGGGATTAGTGAATCCGGATAGATTGGTACATCGTTGCTTGCTTTCGTTGGATGAGGATGATTGATCTCATGATCATTTGTGTGGAACACTAAAGCAAGTATGTAGGTGCTTATTAGAGAATAAGTTCATTTGAGCGTTGGCTCATTAAGGAATACCTAATGGAGTTTTACTTTTTGTCGATAGGAATTCTGTAGTGATAGTAGTCTAGTGATCCTTGGACTTGAGATCATCATAGTATCTTGTGTATGATGAGTTATACTTTGACTTATTCCTTAAGACCCTTAGGGTATATCAAAGGGTATGCTTGGGTATAATAAGTTGTACATGGAGATAATGTATGATCGATAAAGAATCTACCACTTATTAAAAGAAGAGAAATGTCTATGTGATTCGATAAATGACAACCCAATAGTCCTTGGCGAAAGCGAAATGAAATTAGAAAGGAGTTTCTAATTTGCATTATTTGAGTTGTGCATTTAAGAATCGAAATACATATAATTAAATAAAATAAGACTTGATGAGTAATTCCATATCTTATATTTAATTGGGACATTGTATGGTGGAAGGATTGAATTGTCGCAGTAACTATTTACTCAAAGGTTCTTTAATGATTAATGTTGAAATCTATATTATCCGGAAAGTCGTTGATCATTTAGGGAGGCTTATCCTATTGTAGAATAAATATTATTTATTTAAATAAATTAATTGTTTAATTTATTTATTTAAATAAGATTAGAATTGTTCTAATTGATTTATTCACAACCCAGGTTTAATATGGAGAACCTAAAGGGTCACACCATAAAAGGAAGAATAATTATTTAAGAAGTTAATGGCATAATCGTAATAATATGTTATGTATATTTAATTTAATCTATGGTGATAGAATAAATTAAATAGCTTAATATTATTATTTAATATTTTAGAAATATTAAATATAAATTAATAAGAGGAGTCTTATTAATATTATTACAATTATTATTATTTTAATTTCTAAAAGAGTTTAGGAATTAATTTAATATAAGTACTCTCATTTATTCCTAATTGGATTAGGAAGGAAAATTAGTTAAAAGAGTTTAATTAATTATCCCTAATAAGATTAGGGAGCTTAATTAATTAAAAGAATTTAATTAATTAAATAAATCCCAATTCCTTAATTGTTAAGGTGGGTTGCCCACATCTATAAATAAGAGGAGACTTATTATGGGTGATGGGGGTTTTTGTTGACTTTTACAACATACGTAATAATTCCAATAGTTGGGAGAATACGCCTTTTTCTATAGAGATAGAAAAATTAGGGTTTAGCCAACCACCCATTTTCTTGAATCTTTATTATTCCTTGGTGGATCACCTCTGAGGCCAAACATTTGGGTGGCTAACGTTGATCGAAAGGAAGGAACCAAACCCGGTGGATTCAAGTTGAGCGAAAAGGATTGGAGGTGAACTTGTACACGAGGAAGCTCGAATCTTGAAGGGTATGATTCTTGTTCTTCATATCTTTTCGTTTAATTAATAATTGTGCATAAAGGGTGATCCGGGTATATGGTTCGTAAAAATTTTATAACTCTGATTTTTACACGCTTCCGCTTAATTTTGCAATTTGATTGCATTCATGAATATTACAAACCTAACAGAACTCCCTTCCATGTAGAAACTCGCAACAATACATGATCCCCTATACTAAATTCCACGTCCTTTCGATGAAGATCCGCATAACTCTTTTATGTCGATCTTGTGCCGTTTGTATACGTTGTCGAATTATTTGGATCTTTTTCGTGATCATACGTACTTTCCTACTTCGGGTCCCAACAATGTTGCTTCACCCACCTCGTCCCAACATCTTTGGAGAGCGACATTTTTCGTCCATATAATGCTTGAATGGTGCCACACCTATACTTGCTGATAAGCTGTTGTTGTAGGAGAATTCCACCAATGGTAAATACTTATCCCAACCGCCTTTGAAGCTGGGACACGAGTCTTAATAGATCTTGAAGAGTTTGAATAGTCCTCTCGATTGTCGTCTGGTTTGAGAATGGTATCTTCGAATCAATCGTAAATCCGTGCCCATAGCTTTTTGCAAGCTAACCCAAAATCTTGAAGTGAATCTTGGGTCACGATCCAAAACTATGGATACTGGGCATGCCATGCAACCTCACAATCTCATTCACGTACATACTACTAGCAAGGCGTTCAAGGAATAAGTCTCCGTGTCGGCAAGAAATGAAGCGGACTTGGTTAATCTATCAACAATAACCCAAATAGCATTGATGCCTTGAGAAACCGTAGGAAGACCAGTAACGAAATCCATGGTAATGTGTTCCTACTTCCATTTCGAATCTCAAGTGGTTGCAATGGACCCTTAGGTACTAGATGCTCACTTTACACGTTGATAAGTTAAACACATTGAGATAAACTTTGCAATCTCTCTTCATATTGTTCCACCAAAATGTATATCGAAGATCACGATACATTTTAGTACTTCCGAGATGGATTGCAAATGGTGTATTGTGTGCCTCCATCATAATCTTGTACTTCAAATCGAGTCGTTAGGAACACAAAGTCTAGAGTGGACTCAAGTATTCCTTCTTCATCAATTCTCGCTTAGGAATAGCTCCTTCTTGTACTATCTTTTTCATACGCATCATTTCAAGATTGGGTGGCTTGAAGCGACCCTTAACTTTTTCTATTAAAGTTGGCTCTATCGTCGTATACTTGACATCATCGCACTCATTCCTGCATATGATCTTCTACTCAACGCGCCGTCTACCACGTTAAACTTTTCGGGATGGTATTGAATAGTGTGGTCGTAGTCTTTCAATAGCTCGAGCCAACGTCGTTTTACATGTTGAGTTCTTTTTGAGTGAAGAAATATTTAAGGCTTTTATGGTGCGAATATATCTCCACTTTCTCCCCATATAGATAGTGCCTCCATATCTTTAAGCGGCGAAAACGATTGCGCCGACTCTAGATCATGAGTAGGATAATTCCTCTCATATTCTTTAAGTTGTCATGAGGCATAAAGCTATGACTTTCCCACGTTACATGAGAACACATCCTAACCCTTTGCACGAAGCATCGTTGTAGATAACAAATCCATCCAACCGGATGGTATTGTTAGAAACAGTCTTAAAATAAGTCTCCTCTTAAGCTCTTGGAAACTCTTCTCGCATTCTTCGCTCCAAATGAATTTTGTATCCTTAGAGTTAGGTGGGTTAATGGAGTAGCGATTCGAAAAACCCTTCCACGAATCTTCGATAATAACCACTAAGCCCAAAAAGCTACGTACTTGATCCGCAGACTTGGTTGCTCCCAACTTTGTATTGCTTCAATCTTCGCTTGGATCATTAGATACTCCATGTTTTGACACCGCGTGCCCAAGGAATGCTACTTCCTCAAGCCGAACTCGCATTTCTTCAATTTGGCATATAGTTGGTTTTCACGAAGCCTTTGAGTACCGAACTTCAAATGGTGCTCATGATCTTCACGGCTTTTGGAATATATGAGGATGTCATCAAAAAAAGACAACAACGAATTGATCCAAATATTCCTTGAATACTCGATTCATCATATCCATGAAAAGCCATGCAGGAGCATTAGTCAATCCGAAAGACATGACTAAGAATTCATAATGCCCATCTGAGTTCTAAAGGCGGTCTTTGGAATATCCTCGGTTCTAATCGTCACCGATGATATCCGAATGAAGATCGATCTTTGAAAAAATTGTGCCCCTTGCAATTCGGTCAAACAAGTCATCAATACGAGGTGAGGATACCTATTCTTGATGGTGATATGGTTCAATTCCCGATAGTCAATTCAAAATCGCATACTCCCGTCTTTCTTCTTTACTGAATAAAAACAGGAGCACCCCGAGGAGATGTACTAGGGGCCAGAATGAAACCGATGTCCAACAATTCCGTAGTTGGACCTTTAACTCTGAAGTTCAATAGGAGCCATTCGATATGGGGTTTTAGAAATGGGCTTTGTGCGGGTTCAAGATCAATAAAGAATTCAACTTCACGTTCTAGGGGTAGGCCAGGGAAGTTCTTGAAAAATCGTCGGAAAGTCAATAACAACAGAATATTATTCAAATTTGGCGTGTCTTTATTCAAATCTATAACATGGGCTAAGAAAGCTTGACATCCGTTTTTTCAATAAACGAATAGCTTTATGATTAGATATAGCGGTGATTGATTTTAATGGTTTAGTTGCTTGAATTAAATACAACAGGGTTGGTTAAGAATATGAAAACTAACAACCTTACGAAAAAAATCAATTTTGGCATGATGAGTAGTTAACCAATCAATCCCTAAAATCACATCAAAAGCAAGTATCTTTAAAGAGATAAGGTCAACGGGTAAGGTGATGGTGCCAACTTGAATCAAACAAGATTTATAAGCGATGGATGTGATGACGGTTTCTCTAACGGAGTTTCCACGAGATAGCTCAAAGTCTAATTTCTCCGGAGTCGAGTTTAAACGTTGAGCACAAGCGGAGAGATAAATGAATGGGTAGCACCGTTATCAAGTAAGGTATAAACTTCGCAAGAATTTATAAATAGCTTACCCGTGATCACCTCGTTTGGGTTCCTCGCATTTTGACCGATCATGAACAAATGCTCTTCCAGAACTGATTGACTTTGACTTTTCTCGGACGATCTTTTGAGTCACCGTCCCCATTGAACTAGGTTTCGCTCTTTGTAATCTCGAAGCGATATGTCCTTCATTTCCACAATTATAGCATACCTTGAACTGTTGTGGGCGGTTTGGTGATATGTCCCTCTTTCACGCATTTATAGCATATACCCGGTGGTCGTTCTCCTCCCTTAGAACCGATTCTTTGCCGTAGACCTTTGTCGTCTTCACATGATCGTTGTTAAATCTCCTCTTTTTAAAATCTCCTCCTGACTCGCTTCTTCTATTTTCATGGCCATGATTACCACCAGAGTGGTTACCATTTTTGTCCGTCTGTTTCTTTCTCCGCTGGTTATCGTTATTCTGTTGACTGCTATCTCTGGTATGATCCTGGTTATGGTCCCTCGGTTGAACATACTCGTTATCTCGCTCTAACAATTGAGCCCTGTTAACAACATCTGAATAGAGAAAAATTATGAGAAATGAGATATTGTCGTATCTTAGGGTTTCAAACCTCTCGAAACATCCGCGTCATCGTTCCTCATTCTCCACCAAATGAGGTGCAAACACGGATAACTCTCTATGCAAACTTTGCCTCGTCTTTGAGACACCGTCGTATTATTTTGTTCTAATCGATGAACTCCACTTCCTTCATATAGCGAACACTTTCGGGAAAGTATTTGTCATTAAATAGTTTCTAAAACGTCTCCCAAGACATCTTTGAGTCTGCGGTTTGGATGGAGTACGCTTCACTGAGACTCCCACCGATGATGCGCCTCCATGCCACGAAACATAAAGGTGGCGAATGGAACCTTCTGTCTCCTCCGCATCCCAAGACATCGAATATCTTGGTAATTTGCTTGATCCATGTTTTACGCCATGATCGGATCGCTTTCCCTTAAATTCGTGGTCCCAACTCTTTGAATGCTTGGTGTGACAACCCGTGAATTGCTATCATTTCCTCCTGTATTTTGAACACGAGTCTCCTCGTCGATTTTTGCATGAAATCAAAAAGTTTCTAAACATCCCTCGTTCATCATCTCGCTTTCGGTGGTGTTGTTCACGGAGGAACATTGCCCGACTGTTGCCGCGTTCTCTCTCGTTGATGAGTCAGAGCGTCTCCACGGTCTCATTTCCATTGTTAATATTCTCGATCGACATTCTCAAATATTGTCATAAAACAAGGGTTAATTAAGGAAATCAATATATCACATATATCTTATATCTTGACAACTAACAAATAAGCTTAGGTAGGACACACTAGCGAAGGATTTACTCGTCTCTCCCCTCTAGTTTCTATTCCCGATCTCACCAGAGATCATATCCTAAGCTCGATACCAACCGTGGCGCCCCCAAAATAGGTATACATCACCCATTCTGAGTTGTCAATACATGAGTGCGAAACAACTACAACTTTATTATTACAATATATAAAAGCGTGAGTTTAAATACGATATTGTCATCTAGACAATATCCACACGCAAATAAATCCCCATCATAATTATTGATACATTATTTTACAAAAATGGTGAGGACTACTAAACAACTCTCTAGAACCTTCATTCCATACCACGACTAAGTACTACGCTACATTCTCGCCTCCCGAGAAGAAAAATGGAACAACAAGGAAAAGGGTGAGCTCAACTAGCCCGATAAAGAATATTATAAATGAGATAATATACAACAAATTATCGTTAGTCTTCACGAGAAAAATCTAATAGAATACAATAGGCAACAAGTTTTTAATCAATATTCGCAATGAAATAATAATTCATTAGAAGAATTAAGTAGAGAATGCAAACTACTATCTTCTTCATGTATGAATTTAAAAGTTCATCATCTATCTTTTATCCTGTAACATCAATCAATATACATACAGAATCAAATATTCATCTTTGCACTACAGGCCAAAGATATTCATCGATTAATTCATGTTCATCTAAACAACGCACGGTCATCTTTTGCACTCTGAGCCAAAGATATTAATCGAAATCATTCATCTTTGCACTACTGGCCAAAGATATTCAATAATATCATCATTTAAGGTGAGGATGATGAAAAATATTTTTAAAGAAATGAATCCAAAGAAACAAAATGACAAGGATTAAGGATTAAGGATTAAGTACTTTGTTTTATCCATGTCCAACAATACCTCAAAAATAATCATAGTGGTGTAAAATTCAAGAATGATCAAAACATGGATACAATCAAAGCTAGTATCCACAATAGATATTTTGGACGAAAAAGAAAATTTTATTTTTCGATGAATAGTCTTGATTAAATGAATAATCTATCAGTATCGTGAATAGTCTTGATATCGTGAATAGTAACTCAGACACCAAAAGTTCCAAATTTGATAAAAACTTCAGATCAATACTTGGCATAATGATATTGAAGAAATAATATCATTACGAAAAAAAATAATAATATCCCTTACCTCGAAAGACAATGACTTCTAATGAAACACCTGATATAGGTTATGACTTGAACTTGACCAGTATAGCAATACTCAAAGTATACTCAAAATACTCACAAGAATACGCTCGATAATATAAAGAGAGAAAACTTGGTTTACGGTGTGATTTTCAATTCTAACTAAAGCACCTATTTATAGGAAATTGCTTAGAACACCAAAGCGTAAAAATTTAATATAATAATATTATATATATTACAAATTCTCTACGCACACTTAGCATCTGAAATCAGCAATCCTAACACATGTTAAATGAGTCCCAACAATGTAAAAAACGTTTTTGTAATTAAAAATATTTTAAACTTCCAAAAATTAATTATTTCGAAGCTTCAGAACTTCAATAATTCATAATAAATAGTCCTTTTATCAGAAAATTCAAATCTCGCGACTTTTTATAGGAAATTCAATTCTCTACAACTTTGCGGAGAAGAAAGTTTTTCCAAATTCCAAATGAAATTGACCAAAATCCACAAACGGGAGATTTTACAAAGTTATAATCAAATTTCGATCGATAAATGGGGTCCATGAGGCATGTTTAACATGTTTTAAACATTTATTACAACAAAAATATTCTTCCTCCTCGTATACTCATATATCCTACATTCGTTGTAAAAATATCACCATTATTATATTATTAAAATATAATAATATATTTAAATAATTATTTTATCGAAAAAGATAAAATTTCAATTTTCAACAATTGTCACATTAAAAATTTTCTCCATCTATATCCACATAAAATCAATATTTTCCTCATCATATGAATCAATAATTAATTATTCACAAATAATATTACGTAATCACAATATTGACAACAGTGCGAGCCTCAGGAAAGAGGGGCTTTCCATAAGAATTTCTCCTTCTTGGCGCTTGATTAGGTGACCAAACCTCTCCTTAGACGAACTTTCTAGACATTGCCAATAATGTTATCTAATAATATTATTCAGATAATATGAATTATTGCTTCGATAATGAAAAATCTTGTGTAATGACAATTATTGAAACAATGAAAGATATAAAATATCAACGCAGACAATTATTAAATCAATAAAATCTTTGAGCGATAATTACTTGTAACCATTATTAAGTAGTGCCTTCTTACGTAAAACAATAATTGGTACAATATCGTGTGCTACTGTGTTTTAACCACCGAGTATTTTAATAGTATTAACGGTAACAACTACGCCGTTATTTTTAAACAACTTATATTTGTCGTTTTCTTCATCCAATCACTTTCCGTTATGGGACCCACAAAAAGATCGCTACTGTAAATTTAATATTCCCCGACAAAGAAGAATATTCCACGACCAAACGAATATTCCCCAATAACAATGAATATTTTATAACCACTTGTTTATTTTGAAATATTTATGTATTTTACCCATAACTATCCACATTAATCAAATCAACCCTTACTATTTCAAAATAATAAATAGAGAAAATTAAATTTCATTAATAATAAGTTGGGGTCTTACAAGAAAAGTGTGAGCATAGTTTTCGAGAACTAAAGAGGAGGTTGAGTGAGGCACCGGTATTATCCTTACCAGATTATACGGGAAATTTTGTAGTTTATAGTGATGCTTCGCATAGAGGACTAGGTTGCGTGCTTATACGGCGTACGGCAAGGTCATTACAGATGCGTCACGTCGATTAAAGGATTATGAGAAGGTCTATCCTACTCATGACCTAGAAGCTGGCAAATTGTGTGGTGTTTGCTTTAAAAATATGGAGACATTACTTATACGGGGAGAAGTGTGAGATATATACGGACTATAAAAGTCTAAAATATATCTTCACACAGAATGAGTTAAACATGAGACAGAGAAGGTGGTTAGTATTAATAAAAGATTATGATTGTGATATCTTATATCATCCGGGGAAGGCGAATGTAGTAGCAAACGCGTTGAGTCGGAAGGGTAAAGAGAAACTGTCAATGTTAACGACTCAGAATGAGTTAATCATAGAGAAGGCGAGGATGGAATTAGAAGTTAAGTTACCAAGGGAAACGAGGGAGATGTTATTTGCAATAGAAACTCGACCAACGATAATGGAACGGGTTAAGAAAGTACAGTTGGGTACTGAAGAATGCGAGCGGATGAAGAAGATAATGAAGGATGACGTGAAGACTAAGTATAATCTTGATAAAGAAGGTTTACTTCGTTTTGAAGGAAGAATTTGGGTTCCAAATAATTCTGAGTTGAAAGAAGAGATTATGTGTGAGGCCCATAGTTCGAGGTACTCGATACATCCTGGTAGTACTAAGATGTATCAAAACCTTCGTCAGAACTTTTGGTGGCCGAACATGAAGAGGGAAATTGCAGAATATGTTAGTAAGTGCTTAACTTGTCAGAAAGTTAAGGCTGAACACCAAAGACCGAGTGGACTGATACAACCACTGGAGATTCCGGAGTGGAAATGGGAGCATATCACCATGGACTTTGTGGTGGGACTTCCAACGACAAGAAAGGGATACGATGCTATTTGGGTAATAGTGGATCGGTTAACTAAATCTGCTCATTTTCTACCAATAGGAGTTAGGTATAATTTAGAGCAGTTAGCTAAGCTTTATGTCAAAGAAATCATTTCTAGACATGGAGTACCTGTTTCGATTGTGTCCGATCATGATCCACGATTCACGTCGAACTTTTGGAGGAGTTTCCAAGAGCAAATGGGAACACAGTTAAGATTAAGTACAGCGTATCATCCACAGACGGATGGGCAAAGCGAACGGACAATTCAAATGCTAGAAGATATGTTAAGATCTTGCGTTATCGATTTCAAAGGGAGTTGGGACGAACATCTACCATTGGTAGAATTCGCTTACAACAATAGTTTTCACGCTAGTATAGGCATGCCGCCTTATGAAGCGTTGTATGGACGGAAGTGTAGAACACCACTTTGTTGGGACAAAGTAGGTGAACGTCGAATGTTGGGACCTGAGATAGTACAACAAACGGAAGACATGGTAAAGCTGATAAGAGCTCGATTAGTAGCGGCTAAAGATAGACAACGGAAGTATGCAAATCCTCATCGAGAGAAGAGGGAGTTTGAAGTAGGGTCTTATGTCTTCCTAAAAGTATCGCCTTGGAAAGGGAAGATACGTTTTGGAAAGAAAGGGAAGTTAAGTCCGAGGTTTGTAGGACCTTTTGAGATTTTAAGAAGGATAGGGGAGGTAGCTTATGAAGTAGCCTTACCTCTAGAAATGGAAAGAATACACAATGTGTTTCACGTGTCTGTGTTGCGTCCTTATAAACCGGACTATAAGCATGTAATAGAGTATGAGTCTATTCAAGTAGAAAAAGACTTAACGTATGAAGAACTTCCGATTCGGATTATTGATAGGAAGGAACAAGTCTTGAGAAATAAAGTAATACCTTCTGTAAAGGTAATTTGGAGTAACCACGATGCTGAAGAAGCAACGTGGGAGCTCGAAAGTAAAATGAAGGAAAAGTTTCCTCATTTGTTTATGTAAGAATAAGCGAGATTACGGGGATGTAATCCTTATAAGGAGGGAAGAATGTAACGCTTGAGAATTTTGAATTTTCAATGAATTAAATTTTTATTTGATTATGTGGATTAAATGAATTTTATTGAGTTATTATACGTCAAGATGATGTTCAAGGTCATCGTATGACCTAGAATGTGTAGATGTGGTTAGTATTCTGGCTTTGTGCTAGAATTAATTATTGTGAATTATCAAGACGAGAACGAAGGTTTTCTGAGATTGTTTGTGAAAAAATACTATTCTTCCGATGACGTTCAAAGCTAGGGTTTGAGATTCTGAGAAACACATAATGTTAGAATGTGACGATATTATGGAATATCCAATAATATTTCCGTTATGGCAAACAAAGTTTTCGCTTGCAGACTTAAAACCTAAGGGTTTGTGAAAGAGGTTTCCGAAAGGGAAATGTAATGCGTATAGTCGTTTCGATTATTATACGTAAGGAATATGAGTATTATACTAGGATGTATACGAGTATGGTATGAAGAATAGTACGACGTATAATATGATTATTATATGAGTATTATACAAAGAGAATAAGTTAGTAATACGCGTAGAATACGAGTTGTATTATTAGAGTATGAGTTAAGGATTTTATCCAATCCAATTGGACTTGAATTAATAAACAAGCCCAATGAATTAAGTATACAAGCCCAAGTCAAGGCCCAATATTAGATTGGTTAAAGCCCAATGTTTTTATGTCAAGCCCAATCCAAAAAGTAAACCGCGGGTCGAACCGGTGGGTCAAGGGATGGGTAAAACCCATGGGGCAACCCATGGGGATGACCCATGGGCATGGTGGGCCGGCCACTTGGTGTGAAAGCCAAGTGTATCACTTGGTCACCAAGTACTTTACTTGGTGACAAAGTGGTAATTAAGTGTGGAGGTGGGAAATTGGACCATTTTGCCCCTCATTGTATTTTCTATAAATACAAGGCTTAGGTTGAGCTTTTGTGGTTTTACAAAGATTGATCAACATAGAGTACAATAGGCTGATCACCTAGAAGTGCTCGTAAGTAAAGACGGGTGGATGACCCTAGTGCCGGATATACTTTTCAAGTATGAAAACGAAAAGAGTATGTTCATAGTCTATTGATCGGTTCATCATTCCTAAGTTATTATATATACTCTGGAATTGTTGTAGTAGAAGTATTAGTCAAATGATTCAGGATGCTTAGTAAATAATTGTTCTGATATTGATATAAAGCATGTACTTACTGATGTGATATTCATATGTTTCATTGTTAAGACTTGTTGAGCTAGTTATGCTCATTCTTGCTTGAACCATATGATTGCAGCTAAAGCCGAACGAACTGAGAGTTCTATGAGAGATAAAGGCAAGGCTAAGATGGATAATTAATCGTCCTGTAATAGACTAGTATATTTGTATGTAATATACTTATGAAGAACAACGAATGTATTCTATTATGAACACAGGAAGGATTTATTACATATGTAATACAAAGATAGTAATTACATTCATTTTGTTGTTATTTCAATGGAATGATTGTATGAAATGTAGTATCGTGGAGCACCATCTGTCGGGTTGGAAGATACCCAGATTTGGGGGCGTCACATGTTATATGATAGTAACCAAAACAACATAGACAAGTAACCAAACAGCATCACTCAGTAACCAATACAACATTAATCAGTAACCAATTCAGCATTAAAGAGTAACCAATACAGTTTAGACAGTATAATGGTTAGACAGTAACCAAGACAACATTAGACAGTAACCAAGAAACCATTAGACAGTAACCATCATGTTGTATAAAGGTAACTATCGTAAATTGTTCTTGATTAATCGTTGTCTTGTTACCTTCATGCAACATGTTGGTAATCGCTTAATGCGATTGGTTACCAAGCATGTGGTTACTGAAGCATTAATCAAGAATATTATGCAAAGAACCAAAACAAAGATTAGTCACTAACCAATTAAGCATTATACGATAACTAATACAACTTTTAGATAGTATAATGGTTGAGACGAAAGAACTAATCTGACATTAAATAGTAACGAAGACAAAGATTAGACAAGAACCATCATATTACGTGAAGGTAACCAATGTAAATTGGTTATCGATTAATCATTGTCTTGGTTACCTTCATCTGATATCTTGATTATCGTCTAATGCATTGTTACTGCCAGCGTGTGGTTACCAAGCATTAATCAGTAATATTATGCAGTAACCAAAACAACATTAGTCAACCAATTAAGCATTATACAGTAACCAATATAACGTTACACAGTAACCAATACAGCTTTAGAAAATATAATAGTTAGACAATAACCAATACATCATTAGATAGTAACCAATACAACATTAGACAGTAACCAGCATGTTACATGAAGGTATGACTTGGTTACCAGCATGCTGACTTGGTTACTGACAATAACAAAAATAAAATTAACACACCTTTAAATTCTTTGTGTTGGAATTATCTTCTGGATAAGCACTTGACCTTCGTTCTTAACAGGGACATCAAAATCAGAATCTAATTGCACTTCGGAATGTTTGATATCACTATGTATAACCAAACTATTCTCATTCTTTCTCGATTTATGACCTACATCCTTACCCTTCCGTTTCCCCTTGCTCTCCACAACAAACTTCTTCAAGTCCTTAATGAATCACCCTCCATGATTCTTTTCCTCTTTCCATCATTCTTCCTCAGATCAACAATTCTATACAAAACATAAAAACAACACAAACCAAACAATTAATACTCCATTACATTAGTAAACAACTTTAATAGATAATACATTAAACTATTTAGAAAATACTCACTTTAAACAATAATAAACAACAGAGTCGATCAATGGAAAGAATGGCCCAACCGAACCGCATCAAGAATAAATGATGATGATTTAGTCGAGTAACAACGATAATGACGAAACAACTAAACGAGATGGCGAACAACTAAACGAAGATGATAACGAGTAAAGATCACGAAAATGTAAAGTAAATCACCTAAACGATCATTAAAGATGAAGAACGCACGAACAGAATAGAGAAAGAAGGGTTTCAGTATGCAGAATAGTTTGTAACTGAAGAGTCCCAAACAAATGATAGATGACAGTTATCACGCCTTTCAAAAAATCAACTCTTTGCCAGGTCAGACCATTAATATTAATCCCTTAAATTAAAGACTTTTAATTATATTAGTATTGTAAATATATATGATGAAGTGTTATATTTTTGTAATTATTTTATGAATGTATGATTTTTGTAATTATTTTAAAAAATGTACTATAATATGTAATTGTTCCAATAAACAATCACATCTTTTAGTAATTCAAGTACTTTTTATTTACCCATCACAAACTTTTTTTTAATTATAATAAAAAACAATAATCATATATTTTAAGCAATTCCAAACCTGCCGTAAATCATTTCCATTCCTTTTCTAATTCTCTAGAAATACCATAAATAAAGGGAAACCAGAAAAATCAGAGCCGAGTTGGCCAAACCCCCGTCACAACCCTCAGCCACACACTATACATTTGAGTCCCTCCCGATAGAGCGAAAGGCCTACCTTATGTGTTGACCGTCAAAATTGGGAACTCTCGTTATTTCTCTCTCCTTCAAACTGCTCCCCATAAACCCTAATCCTTCCACACCAATCACTTCAATCAGCAATCGCACATATATTGTAAAATTATGCAAACATCATCAGTGATATTTGGTGTAAAGCCGTTGTTATCTCCGATTCAAGTAAAATCTCTCCTTTATGCTCCTCCGAGCACCGTCGGCGAGTCCAGAAATACACAGAGCAAGATGATTACTGTTCACCAACATAGACACAGGCCTGCCCGAGCTCATCTGGTCACCACTAAGGTATTATTCTGTAATTCTTCATTTATTTTTATCTATTTTATTGGTTTTTTTTGTGGGTAATTTAAAATCATTGAAGTAGCATATGTGGCTTTTGATTTGTGAAGTATAACTGGTAAAGCAGCTCATGCAATTGTTCATGACTATTAAAGTTTGTTTTTTGATAAATTAATATTTGAGAAGATATTTCATTTTATATAGACATTTTATTAGTCATATACGAATGTCTCAATTTTTCTTACTAAATACTTAATTTTGGAATTGTGAATTAGAGATGTTGATGAATCATGAAATTGGGATAAATAGTGGTATCTTAAAGTATGTTTGAATTTTTATATACAATAGGCAGGATTCGAAGTCCAATAGTAGAATAAAGTGAAGAACAATAACTTCTGTATATCACCGCAGTTAGCAGTATCAACATCCAATAACTGCATATAAAGTGAAGAACAATACTTCTGTATATCACTGCAGTTAGCAGTATTAACATCCAATAACTGCCCCTGTGGTCTGTGGATATAACATGAAATAGGCTTAATTTACGTACATGAAATTGGCAGAAATCTCTTACTTCATAAAAAAGAGTATGTTTCCTTTCTCCAATTCTAAGTAATAAAATCCGATATTGATTTACCCATAGAAATCTTCCCATGCCATAAAATATCCATAACAGGTTGTTCCATTTTTGATTTATTTATTAATCCTCTTTTGTATAGTTGTCAACAAGTTCAAGTTGTCATCAATTGCAGTGCAATATATGCATGTTTATATTTGAGGTTTGTGACTTCAAATTCACTTAGAGATGTTGTACTGAAATAGAAAATCATCGCTAACACAAGTATATTATGACAATTATCAATTTTGTATGCTTTGTTGCTCCATGCAATTTTGATTAAAGTTTGGAAGTTCTTCATCATCAGAATAAAAGGACTTGCAGGATGTATATATAATTAGATCTAGATAACTTTTTTTCCTGGTAAGTTTATTAGATCAAGATACCTTCAAAAACTTTAATTATTAAACAGAAGATATTTAGAAAATTTCAACTGCTAATTTGATTTGAAAATATAAATGTATCTGTATGAGAGAATCAGATAAAACTCGAACAACATTGTTCTTTGTTTCTCATAGGTGAATGAACAAGTCTAAAGAAAAAAGAAGTAACACCAATTGTTTCATAGAATTGTAGAGAATCCATTACTCACAGTGGGCTCAGGACAGACAATTACCTACAAGTCTGGCACCTTAGCGTATCCCTGTTCCTTGGATCTGTGTGTTCTGCGCCAGCTCAACAATGAGAAATAAGTAGAGGGAGAGACCTAGATAAATCGAGAAGAAGAGAAGAACCACAGAAGAGATGAGAGAGGATATATAATTTACATAGAAAAATAATACCCATTATCATAATTCACTAAAGCTAATCAATACACAATATCATATAGGCTACGGTACATAAAATAAAATAACTACATTTATTGGGACAAATACACTTATGTCCTAAAATAAGAAATTACTATTGATTCCTAAATAACATAGATATGTTCATAGACAAAAAGCAAAGCTTGGATTATAACTTTTATCATATACACAGATCTATTGCGTGGTGCATCAAATCCATTAATATCCCCATCACTTTGCTAAGGTTATTTGGGGATTTGGGTGAGGTGGGGTATCAGTCTTCAATTGAGTTTGTTCAGCATTTGTTGTTAGGGTTTTGTCAGAAGGAAGAATTATAGTCTGCTTTGGTATTGTCAATTGTGTGATGCTTCCGGTTATATGTCCTTTTGGCTGGAGTGTAATGGTAGGATCTTCTTAGGATCAGGATAGAGTGAATTTTTTTTTTTTTTTCCTTCAGTTTGGGCTTCAGTAGATGGCGAATTTTAAGTTATACCACTTAACAATATCAGATATTTTGCAGGATTGGAGTGCTCTTCTCCATTGAATTTCTAATTGTTTTTAGTTATGTTCTGTTTTCTGTTGAACTTCTTGACTTTCTTGGACATAATAACTCTGCTTTATTTATATAATTTATTTCAGTAATTTCATATTTTCAATAAAATAAAAATAAAATAAAATTTGAGTATCAGATATGTAATTACTAATTACTACATTCTTCCTGGGACAGTCAGTTCAATAAACTCAGGTGGGGTATAGAAAAGTGTAACATATCAAAGAAATTTAAGCATGGAGAACCTGGGGCTGAAGGCACTCATGCATGCATGGATCTAAGCTTTCGGTATTTGGTCGGAAAAATATCTCATCTGTATTTATGTTTATGAGAAAATAAAATGCTCTATACAGTTAATAAAAACTCTTGTGAACTGTATTCGACAAGTTAGAATATGGCCAAGAAGAAAGAAATTCACTTGAGAAATTATAATTGTGGTTATCTGGTTTGCTGCTCATGCTTGTGTGATTAGCTCTAAGAAATGTTCTTGTTATTCTTTTCCTCCCCTCCATACTCGGCTTTCAAACTATTCAGGTTGCACGACTTTCGTTGTAAATTTACTTCTCACTCATTTATCTTACTGAGTTTTTTGTCCTTCTATTTATTGACTGTAGAATGTCTGGAAGCAGTATACTTCTGTCCTGGTTGAACCATCGACGCAAAAGATGTCGTCCAATCAATTTAAACGATTCTCTTGTTTCCGTTATGGGGTCAGAAAGAAGATTGGTCTAAACAGATCCATGCCAGCAGTCTTTGTAGACAAATCTACATTTGATCTATCTAAGAGTGGACTTGGCAGTATCTTTGTAAGTTATCTAATCCTGGTTCCTTCCTTCATATCATGAGCCCTCTTAGCTTACTTATTATTGTCAAGTACAGCTTAATTGCGTCTTCTAATTTTTAGATTCTGATGTAATTTCTTTTTTTTCCCAGTCAATTTTGAGAAAATTGAAATGACATCATGTAAACATTTATTATTAATCGTCGCAAATGTCTTCCGAATTGCTACACATTTAGAAACTAACACTTGGTATCTTGTCGCTGATGTGTACTTGTCAAAAAAGGAAAAAAAAGGAGAACATGATATGAAAACATCTGGCTACTCTTTATTCATTTAATACCTGTCTAATATTTACTTATTTTTTTGGATAACTTATCTACCAGAAGAAGATTAGTTATCTACCTCCTCCCTTACTGTGGGGTTGTGTCCTAGGGTTAACAACTTAACATAAGTTGCAGTTGCTACTCCCTGCGAATTGCAATTTGGAACCTCTTCCCCTACCGTGGGATAATTTATCTACCAAAAGAAGATTATTTAGTTATCTACCTCGTCCCTTACTGTGGGGTTATGTCCAAGGGTTAACAGCTTAGCATAAATAGCAGTTGCTACACCCTGCGAATTGCGATTCCGAATTGTGAATTGTTTATGTTCCGGATTTGGTGATTATTGTAATCAAAGTCCAATTGTTTGAAGCCAGAGGAATTGTCATCCCTGAAGCAAAATAGTAAGAGGAAGAATAGTGTTAGTTATGGAAGGGTAATAGGAGTCGTGAGTTGGTGAAAAGAGCGAGAAGTGGGAAACTGCAAGTAAACAATAGTCATCACCTTTCTTTATTTTGATAAAAACAGGATTTATAATTAAACAACTTGCAGGTTAAACATGAAACTGTTATTTGTAGCAGTAGAAAAAAGGCCTCTATAAATTATTAACAATCGGCATCATTAAACACTCCTTGTTTATCTAAATTACTCTTTAAGTCCAAAAATTCCTTGTCTATAATAAAATTTAACTTTATCTTCAGATGTAAAAATATAACAATTGTATATTGATTCATGTGTTAATTTCAATTTTATATATTAGAGCATTACCTTTTCTCTTAAACGTTCCGCTTTGCACTTTTACAGTATGAAGAAGCTTAACCTATCATATTGCGATTTGTGGTCAGTGACGTTCCCCATTGTCGTTTATCGAACCAAAATGATCAATGTTCAAAGTAACCTTGGTGTGTCCTTGCTTAACTTTGGGACGCACACCACCTCAGCCACTGCTAGGGTTCAAAATCCCACCCTCTTGGTAGACAAAGGGTGGGGGTAATGATTGGGACAAACCCTTTTGTTGGTATGGGTTACCATAGTGCAATATAATTACATTTTTGTGTGCGTAACTTGGGTAAGGAAGAGATGAAGTAAAAACAGTTTCTAACCATTTGTTAATTTGGATCACATACATGTTCGTTGTTTTTATAATCTCCAATTCTGCAATTTGGAGGCTCAATACTTGCTTGCCCATGGGAAATGCATGTCGGCATCATTCATGCAACTAATCTAATTCTCAAAGGGACAGACTATTTTAATATGAATTTCTATAAAAATTGTTAATAAATAATAATAATAATAACTTTAATATATTACAATGAAATAAATTTTTTATTAATCATTATTTATACAACTCCTTTACTCCAAATTGATTTGAAATGCATGATATTTATATAAGAATATAAGTACATTAACTTTATTATATAAGTAAATTACACTAACAGTTTTATAAGACTTTTTAATCTATTTTTATGTGTCAGTTATTTTTATTAATATTTCATTTAAATTTTGTAAAATTTATGAAAGTTTTTGAAAAATAAAATTTTAGGGTACTTGTTCACACTTCTCACTACATTATATATATATATATATAATGGAAAAATAGAATTTAAGGCATGCCTTAGCCAAGTTAGCTTAACGCTATATAATAATTTCAACGCGATGTAGTTTTGCATAAAATTTATACTCCTCCGTCCCGTGATAAAAGTCCTTATTACTATTTTGGGTTGTCCCATGTTAAATGCCATCTTTCTTTTAATAACCAAACTTTTACACATTTTTTCCTATTATGCCCGTAGCATTAAATATCTCATACTTTTCTTATTCTAATTCTCTCTCTATATTTAATGACATTATTATGGGCAATTTGGTCATTTTATTCATCTTTTTAATATGCGTGAAAAGTCCACTGTGACTTTTATCCTGAACGGAGGAATAATTTTTTGTATTTTGGAAAAACAAACTCTAAAATGAAAAACTTAATCCTAAATGGTAAAATTAGTTGTTTTTTATTAGATAGCCTTGGCCAAATTTAGTTCAGACATAAAATTAGATTCTTTTCTTCCCATATATTATAACTATCAATGCATTAGTGTTTTATTCTATTCTTGGATAGAATATTTCATTGATGTGCCAATTATTTTTATTAATATTTACTTAAATTTTTGTGAAATTTATGAAAATTTTTGAAAATAAAATTTATTAAGTACTTGTGAACACTTCTTACTACATTATATATATAATGGAAAAATAGAATTTAAGACATGCCTTTGCCAAGTTAGTTAAGGCTATATAATAATTTTAATAAAATGATGTAGTTTTGCATAAAATTTATATATTTTTTTTATAAAAAAGAGTCTAAAATGAAAAACTTAATCTTGAAAGGTAAAACTACGTCGCTTTTATTAGATATTGTTAGTCAAATTTAACTCAGGCATACCATTAGATTCTTTATTTCCCATATGTTATAACTATATATTAATGCATAATATTTTATTTTTACTGCAGAATATCATATATAGGTGTCTTCAGAGTTATCATAAATACTTGTTACTTAGGACTTGTTCTCATCCTTATATATTGATATTAATTTTGGGATTACTGATTAGTTACGTGTGAATTAGGAATACATTCTAATAACTTTTTACCACCTTATGATATAAATTAAACTTTTAATTTACTATTTTAAGCAATTTTATTTAAAGTTATTAAATTTAATTTACTAAAGAGGCGTATAAGAATTGTTTCAAATTAAATAAACAATTGATAGAGGATAATATCACTTTTACTATATAATATGTACTTTATTTGTAACAATATACGTTATAATGAATAAAAATATGCGTTTTTGCAATAAATCTAAAACATTGCAATATAAATAATTAATAACAGATTAAGATATTTGAAAAGATATTAATATTCTTATATTATTTGTATTTCAATATTATGATCTAGACACATAATATTAAAATATAGAAAGATAGACAGATTTGAATTTATTTTTCATATTAGATTAAGATATTTGGAAAGATATTAGTATTCCTATGTTATTCCGTATTTTAATATTAATTATGATCTAAACTCATATACAAAATTAATGTTCTTAATAAAATATAATAATATTCCTAATAGTATTTTATTAACAATACTTTTAGGAATACTATTATATGATCATAATTGTGAACAATAGAAAGATCATATATTACAATATAATATTCCAATGGCAGGTACCGTTATATTATATCACAATTAGTAATATAAGCTAAAACCAACCATGAAATATATTAGACAAAGGAAAGATCATATATTACAATTAGGTTTTTTAAAATAAACTCATCAAATTATATATATACCAATTATAATGAACAAAACCTAAATATTATATTATATGTAGTATAATCTTTTTACATATAATATTACAAAAACTCTATGTGGACATGAAAATTGGACATGAAAACTAGATTTAGTGTATTTGAATTTCATTTATTTGTATTTTGACCCAATAGTGGGTAAAAATATAAATAAGTGAAATTCAAACACTCATATCCAATTTTCATGTTCACCTAGAAGAGCTCATAATATTATAGAAATGTATAATAAATTCAATTAAATCTAATATTATATTATATAAATGTAGCAATTATCTATTAGTTTATATAGATGGGTATTATGTACTAAACAAAACCTAATTACTTTTTTATGTTTTAAATAATTCATATAATTATATTGTTTTCAATATAATTGTAATATATTACAATAAAACGTAATAATTGGTATTATAATATTCCTACGATCATATATTATTATATATCATATTCCTATGTAAATATAGTTCGTATGTTGATTAGATGGTTCCATATGTTGTGTATCAATTGAAAATCAAACTTTAAGAATACTTCTTAAAATTAGTGGATCGAATTGTATGTGTTGGTTTAATAAATAAATATTTAATTTGGTAATAGATTTTTTTAAAAAAAGGAGATTTAGTTGGGATTTGTTTAGATATTGTTTAATTTTATTTTATTTAAAAAAAAAAGAGATTTAGTTTGAGAAGTTTAAAAGGAACATATGTTTATTATATTTACTTTTCTATCTAGTAGAAGAAGTTCAAAAACATTGGAGACTATGAGAAGAAGTTTGAAAGTATTATAATTTTAATTAAAAAAAGGAACATATATTTATTAGATTTACTTTTTATTGGGGGAAGAAGTTTAAAAATATTGGAGACTATGAGAGTGCTTTATTTTGTGAGGAAGCTAGGAGTGTGCTCTATTTTTGTGAGGTGAAACTCTCAGTTACTTCCTTTATATATTATATAGATTCGAGGTGCAGTGTTGGTGTGGGAAGACCTTTTAGTAATAGGATGCAGGATCTTTTCTGCACCTTGAAGTGCATGGATTATAATTTGAATAACTTATAGTAGAATCAGAATTTTCCTGTCGACGAATATCTGTTGTGAAATATTCTGCACTTTTAAAAAAGGAGTACTTAAATTATGATTCATGTAGAATCCTCAAAAGCACTCAAAAAAATCTATACAGCAAATTTTTATTTCTCTCGAACACTTCCCTATGTGGGGGTGCAAATGTGCATGCAAGTTGGTGTTCATATGGCACCAATATTTCTATTTTTGATTTTTTAATCATGTAATTTTCTCTTTTTTACATATTTCAGGTAATGTCAGGTCATCTGTCCATGGATACTCAATTATTGCTACTTTAAAGAAAAATGTAAATTACTACATGAACCACCCGTGGTCCTAAAAGCTACAAAAAAAGCTGCAGCCAATCAATTAATGATATGTGGTTAAAAAAGAAAAACTCAATTTTGTTACTTCTCGATCTAAAAACCATAAGTGTTTTCTTTTCCGGCTCTTTCTCCCCCCCCCCCATTTTTTTTTTCTCTGTTGTAGCTTTTAGGCCACTTGTGGTCGGTGGGGATTTTTGGGTAAACCGCATTTACTCTTTTTGTTTTGGTATTTCTTGAAGTACTCCACATTGCCATCTAGTTATTGTAATACCTTTGAAGGTTCTTCATGGCCGACATTCAAAGTCTTCCTTTGCTCCCAGATTGGTATTGACCATAACTTGTATATACATGTATGAACTAGGTGAAGCAAGTTCATGTTCCACATGCATCAGTGGGTCCAGATGAGCCACATGCAGCAAGTACAACCTGGCCAGATGGTGTTTTAGAGAAACAGGGTTTGGATATATTGGATCCCCAAATAGGAAGAGATCAGAGAACAACTTTAGAGGAGTTTTTAACTTCAGAACTTCCATCTCACCCGAAGTTACACAGAGGACAATTAAATAATGGACTCCGCTACCTCATTTTACCCAATAAAGTTCCAGCGAACAGGTATTCTATTCCAGTAAAAGCTGGCCTCTGATTGGAAAATACTTTTACTTATTCATATACATATAACTTTGTTTGAAATGTTTATCTAGACCTACGGTTAAAAACAGTTTAATTTAGTTGCTCTTTTTGCCAAAATCTTACCAAACCAATATTAGTTGGCTTGCAAAAATTTATATATTAGCCAAATGGTTTGACTAATTAAACTTAAAGCAACAGTTTTATCAGTTTGGTTCAGTGTAGCCTCCTTTTCTGTTTCTTTTTGCTAACTGCGATACAATATATTTTTTATTCAATTTTACTGATAGATACTTTTACATATAAAAACATCCACACAAATGCTAATCAGAGTTTGCATTTCACTTGTTGATAATGGATCTCAAAATATTAGAGGTATGGATGAGATATTATGTGTTTTTTTAACATAAACATCAAGTAATATTTATGTAATGTTTTTTCTTTACATGATTGGTTTATTCTTGTTGGTACACTCTGCATGGTTTTGTCTGAGTTTGTTACAGATTTGGTTCTGTTTGCTTCTGGTTTGGTATGAGAGTTGAAAAAACTGCAAGTTTATCCAAATCAATCTGTTTTCAGTTTTTTGTAGCCTTGCCACCCCAAGAGGTCAAGAAAACAACCAAACCTAATAAATTTTTTTTTTTTGGTTTAATTTTCTAGTCCATTGGTTTCATTTGTTCACTAACACCAAATAAGACTGATGTGCCCTATAAAATGTATAAATCATTATGGAAAATGTATGTTACATTTATTATTGATAATTTCTTTAAATAAAGAAGAATATTTGATAAGTATAGTCGAAGATACTTATTTAGGGAAGAGAAACAAGGGAGGACAAGCATTCATATGAAGAAATACAAAAATGAAGTGCTTTATTAAGGACACTCATTAGTCCCTATGAAAAAAAATAGCAATCACTTTAGTCAAAACCCAAAGCCAAGCAAGATAGGATGGGACACCAAAAATGAAACATATATAATATTTTTCATAAAGGAAAACCCTATTAAATATTAATCCCTATGAACATAAAATTTAGCAATTCCTTTTATTGAAGTTCAATACGAAGCAAGGTAAGATACTCCATCCTACAACAAGTGGAGAGGAAGAACACACAAGATCCAATAAAAGAATGGAAAAGAATGCTGCACCAGAGATTTCTGCTATCTGTCTCTCCACCGACCCCCAATTGTAACAAGAAATAATCCCATCACATTCTAAGGGCAAACTCTTGATTTTCCAAAAATCCCAAACACAGAGTTTCAGATTATTATTGATGTCCGTTACAAATTTTTGAGGGTTTAAGATGTTGGTTGAGTTATGATGGTTAACATCTTTTTTAATTGGGAAATGATAAATGCATTTTACTTTTCACCATTTGCACTCCACATAAAATGGAGCAAATTTGTTTTTACAGTGGAGTGCTGCTGGCAAATAAAGGAATGCATTTATCAGTTCCTCCTTATTTTGGTTGGGAAGAAGGGTCGTGGGCAGTGAATGTCCAATACTGTAGTTGTGACTTTGTGAATAATTTGTCCTTATTGCCTGGAAACTCTCAAACTAAAATATTACCATCTTAAACGGTGTTTTGCTTCATTTCTTTCCTAATGCACAATGTTCTAAAAGGCGCTAGGCGGGTGGCGGCCAGGAGGGGCCTAAAATTGGATTTTTATTTTAAGCTAATTTTAATATTTTATCTTACATTTATCTAAACAAAAAACAATAATATAAAGCAAAACAATATATAATAAAGATAATAAAAGCCTTTGCTTAAAGTTCAAACATCCATATTACTAATGTCAAAGTTCAAACACAAACATGCAATTGTTCAAAGTTCAAACATATTAGTTTTATTCATAAACAAGATTGCTATTAAATAATAAAATTTAAAATTTCAAAATTTAATTAAATATTAAACTCAAGAACTAAACATAAATTTAAGAATTATATTGAATTAAACTAAATATTACAAATCTATCATCATTTATATAATTTGAAGTTGGTACAAGTTAAAAAAATTACAACTATAATAAAATTATCAATTGACTTGTTATTGTTCACTTCTTGTTGTGATTTGATATGTTACAACCTGTATTATGAATATGGTAAATTATTAGAAAAATAAATATATCAAGATCTGGTTTGGGTATTTATTAAAATAAAAAAACCTTTTCGCTTAGGCCCCGTCTAATTTTCTGGAAGGATTTTTTTACCGTCTTGGGTCTAGGTGAGGCGACAGGGAGGCCTGACGCCTAGGCGAGGCACCAAAGGGGGGCCTAGCGCCTAGGTGGGGCACTAAGGGGGGCCTAGCGCCTGGGCGGGGGATTTTTAGAACACTGCTAACGCACAATAATCCAATAATATATCAGATGAAATTTTTTTCTCTTATAAAAGTCCCAGTGTCCTTGTTTACCAAAAATCAAAACATAAGAATTAAGAAGTAATTAGGCAGGAATTATGTTTAGGAGGGCCAACTGTAATGGCCGTCTCGAATTCTTTAGGACAAAAGGCCTTCTCTTAAGGAGAGAAATCATACGAATGTTCAGGAAACAAACCATAAAAATCCAATGGATCAAACTCTTTCATGAGTAAAAATGTGTCACATTTGAGAAAAAACTCTAGTGGTGAGAGGAAATAACTCTGTACATTCTTTACAGATTCTTTACTTTTGAGTATCCCATGCAATCTCTGTCTCTCATATATTTACATACTTCATAAAGTTTAGGTTCGAAGCGCACATGGAGGTTCATGCGGGATCAATTGATGAAGAACACGATGAGCAAGGAATTGCACATATGATTGAACACGTTGCATTTCTTGGAAGTAAAAAGCGTGAGAAACTTCTAGGTACAGGGGCACGATCAAATGCTTACACTGATTTCCATCATACTGTGTTTCACATCCATTCACCGTCTCGTGTGAAGGTTTGTTATATGTTCATTTTGTTGCTTGATATAATTTTTGATCAAGTTCATGTTTCTTTTGTTACTCAGTGTGATTATTTATTGGATATTTTCCTTTTGCCCAATTGTACATGAAGTTGAAGGATGTGAAGAATATAAACAAAAAGGTAATAGGAATAACATCTAAAAAAGGTTCCTTACATATATGGGTGAGTGCATATTGACAAATCAAATAAATAGAAAGATGGAATTTACATTCAAATAGATAATATAGAACTTTCCATTGTTAAAATTATAGTATCTTCTTTCCGGGACCCTATTGACCCTTTTGACCTTTTAGTATGTCAACGGATGTAGTAGATAGCTAATATTGTATAAATGCATGTATATGCTCCACTGTTTTTTTTCGGTAACATTTAAATAGATTTTTTTAAAATTAGAAAAGATTGAAGGAAAAGAAACCAAATTAAACTAGATTGGTAAGTAATGTAATTATTATTTATATAAAAATGGACACCAAGGCAAAACCTAGTACATGCGATGCATACAAAGGGGTTAAGAGAGGATAAAAATAAAATAATTAATGCCTATAAAATCATTAACACCTATAAAATAGAGTAAAATTCATTAACTAAATGAATTATTAATTATTGAAGGATAAAAATAGGGGTAATTAATGCATGAAAATTCTGTTTATCACTGTGCTTTGATGAATTAGTGTGGCTTATTTAGCCGTTAGATATTGTTTTCCTTTGTTTGTTGGTTTGGCATGTATAATTAGATATTGCTTTTGTGTTTAAAGAGTGTAAAACCTAATGCCTTGTGTAATAAAAGCTCTATTACATACTAAGTTAATTATAAAAATGGGCCCAATAAAATATATCATGCACTTTAGCATCCATCTTCATTCAAAAAAGAGGAGAGATATAAACTATCAAATCGAATACTCAAATAGTTGTTATAAGAGTATCAGTTATTTGTAAATATTGTTTATTTGCATGTAATTTGGGCCTCTACAATAAGTAGGTGCATAACTTATTAATGTTGCCACATTGGTTTTTCTGTGAATGGTAATTTTTACACTTTAGGTCCCATTTCAGATTCTTTGAGTATTGATTGTCTGTGCTTATTTTGCTAGACCAACACTAAATAAAATTTCATTTGATAGGACTCTGATGGAGATCTACTCCCAGTTGTTCTGGATGCTTTGAACGAGGTACGAGTAATTAAATCTTGGGCATTTTCACCTTATGCGAGACAGATTCTTTCAGAATTATGCTAACAATTTTAATTTCTTATATATGGCTTCTTAAGTGAATTTAATAAATTCGTGACAGGGTTCTTACAAAATAAATAAATAAAATGTATGGACTACGGTACATCTAACACTTTTTTCGTTGTCATGAATACAGATAGCTTTCCACCCAAATTTTCTTGCTTCTCGAGTTGAAAAAGAAAGGCGAGCGATATTATCAGAACTGCAGATGATGAATACCATTGAGTATCGTGTTGATTGCCAGGTAGTACTTGTAACTGGAGATGCTTATGGAATTCCAATATTTATAATATTTGTAATTTTTTTTTTACTTTTTCCTAATTGGGCACATCAGACTGAACCATTTTTTGCTTCTTCTTTCCTCTTCTGAACGTAGTTGTTGCAACATTTGCATTCTGAGAACAAGCTGAGCAAAAGATTTCCAATCGGACTAGAAGAGCAGATTAAGAAGTGGGATGCAGATAAAATAAGGAAATTCCATGAGCGTTGGTACTTTCCAGCAAACGCAACTTTATATATTGTGGGGGATATCGACAACATTTCAAAGACAATTTATCATATTGAAGTATGTCATATCGAGCTTTGTCAGTTCTAGTGTTTGAAATTCTTATGTAGATCTGAAACTTTAAAGTTTACCTTGAGGATCAGTCTTGTGACTATAATAGTTTTTAATTCCAGAAATAATTTATAATGCAATCGCTGTGCAGGCTGTATTTGGTCAGGCAGGAATAGAAAATGAGACTGCTCCAGCACCTACTCCTAGTGCATTTGGTGCGATGGCTAGTTTCCTTGTTCCTAAGCTTACAGTAGGGTTGGGTGGTAGTTTATCTCAAGAAAGGTCATCTCTTTCCATGGAACAATCAAAAATATTTAGGAAGGACAGACATGCAGTTCGCCCTCCTGTCGAGCATAATTGGTCCCTCCCGTGGAGCATTGAGAATGTGAAGGCTCTGAGATATTTCAGCATGAATTGCTTCAAAATTTCTCAGTTAATATGTTCTGCAAGGTATAAATGATTTCTAATTTTACCTTTAATGTGAAGGTTTGAGATTATTTTGTTGAAAAATTATATATATATTTTCTTATTGTAATTTTCAAAATTCATGCGAAGTTTTTCCCTTAAAATTTAATCTGACTAAAATCTTACATAACATTTAAGTGCTAACATATTAAATTTTGGCCAATGGTCGTATTTTATGTAACTGCATTTAAAGATAAGCATTGTACACAAATCTAGTTTCATTGTCATGCTGGAGGATAGTGTAGCAATTTTTTTTGGTAAGTAAGTGTGGTCCCAAAATATGGGTATTGGAACTAGCGACCTTGAGTTTATTCCTTAAGGCCTCCACCATTTCTCCCATATCTTGACGTTTTGATATTGCAGCGAATCATTGTAAATTGACTGGCCTAGATGTGTGGTTTCTTAAGACATTTGGTCCCTTGATTTGATTCTGAATTATGAACACCTAACAACCTGTTCTTTGTTGGATATAAGTTGGTCAAGTATATGTTTTTTGTGATTGTTTCATTGTATTGAATATGGGAGCAAATGTAGGATGCTTTCTCTTTCATTCCCGGTATTATTCAAACAAGTATCTTATGGTCCTAGTTTTCTGTTTTTTATATTAATTCCTAGTTGTTTTAAATGCGTTGGCCCTATTTTTATTCCAATTTCTTGCTAGTCCACTCGTATTCCATCCAATTATTTGTGAATATTCTAACATGATTTTTTTGTAGATTCCTGTAAAGAAAGTCCAAACATATGGCGACTTGCGAAATGTTCTGATGAAGAGGATTTTTCTTTCCGCTCTGCATTTTAGGATTAACACGAGATACAAGGTGCAGTTACTTATTTGAACGATTTTTTGGCCATATGTTGTGAAATAAGTTTACATATCTTTGTTAGTGTTGCTCAGTTTGTCATTTATTTCTACCTGGGAAAACTATAAGTAATGCTGGTGTGATGCGGTGCCACAAATAGATATACACTTCACTGTTTAGAACCTTTAGATCAAGCATATAGAAGCTGGATTAGATTAGCCGTTAGTGTTATTGAAGATACTTTATTTTCTCAAACATCAAGATTGTAAATGAGCTTGCAGGTTCTGTGGAACCCGAAAATATAGATGATAGACATATCTTTTCATATTTTCCGCCTGGAGGAACTCCTTAATCAAATCATTAGTCTATTTGTATTTTCTTGTTGTCTACTTCTACTTATATTGACATTGGCTTGTGATTTGTGTATTCCATTCTTTACCCTGCTAATTCAAATATTTTTGCAGAGTTCAAATCCTCCATTCACCTCAATTGAATTAGATCATAGTGATTCTGGAAGGGAAGGTTGCACTGTGACCACTCTAACAGTAAGCGCTGAACCTAAAAATTGGCAAAGTGCAATTAAAGTTGCTGTTCAGGAGGTTTGTACTATATGTCAATTTTATTCTATTGTCTATGATGGTCACTAATTTTGTTTAAGAATGTTCAATTCAACACCTTGTTCTTTTACTCAATTAAGACAGTATGCCATTTTATTCCTGCTAAAAAGAAAATTGAAGAAAAAACAGTTTTACTTCTCCTCTTCGGCCCTCTTTTAACTTTCATTCTGTCAGTAATACGCTGTTTCATATTATAACAAAAGTGGAAAAAGGTATATGCCCTATTGCTGACATTTTTTTGGTCAGCTGTATTAGGTACCTTGTGCAAGACATGTATAACATGTAATGCACAAGGTACCATACCCTGACGAAAATTGCCTTTAATAAAATAATAACCTCATGATATGATTTTGTGTTGTTCTGTTTCTAGTATTAAGCCATTTCATTTGCTTCAGGTCCGAAGGCTTAAAGAATTCAAGGTCACAAAAGGTGAATTGGCTCGATATATGGATGCACTGTTAAAAGACAGTGAACAGTTAGCAGCTATGATCGATAATGTGTCATCATTGGATAACTTGGATTTTGTTATGGAGAGTGACGCACTTGGGCATACAATTATGGATCAAATACAAGGTCATGAGAGTTTGGTTGCTGTTGCTGGGACAGTTACCCTTGAAGAAGTAATC
>CM035169.1:109008167-109217934 GCA_020205615.1 Panax quinquefolius
AATCAAAGAATACGTGCAAGTATACACGATCAACAAGTAATAAAGTGATAAAATAGAGTGTCGATCCCACAGAGAATTCAAATTAATAAATTCCAACTACTAGCACAATATCAACCCAATTTTAATTAAACAATGATAAATTATGATTTTCTGAAATATTGAAACTAAATTAAACAATTAAAGATATTACTCTAAAATAGACAAATAAATAAACTAAGATTTGAATGAATGATTTCCAATAAATAAGGATTAAGACTTCAATATCCCCAATTATGAACTATAACTCAATAATCCAATTATCCAAATTATTATGTCTACTGAATTGTTAACAGGAATTCTCAAATGTCAAAAGTCCTTTTCCAAGTAATCAATTGACTTCTATTTAATCCAGATTAATCTTGCTATATTCCTATGCAAAACAAGTGAATTAAACTCCTTCAATTCCAATTCCTTATGTGTTACAAGCGGCGAACAAATATTTCCATTCAATTCACAAACCTAATTATTCACTGTGTAAATAACTAAGTCACATTTTATCAAGCCCAGTTCTAACATTAGAATTCCTCTTTCAATTCCCTCTAGAGTAACAAGGTAATTATTGGCCAAATAATTAATCAATAGATGCAAGGCATGATAAACAATTCACTTCAACATAAATAATTTGAATAAACTGAATAACTAATTTATAGCCATAAAAGGTTCAATTGAAATCTTAATTAAAGAATTAGTTCATAACGGAAATAAAAACCGATAATCGTTTGCAAATCATTCTTAAAGAATTATAAATTGAAAAATTGAAAATAAGGAGAAGAAGAAAAACACTTGAGCCAATCCTTAGTCTTCAAAATAATCCTTAGTGTAGCCTCCAATGAATGAATGATAAGATCCCTAATTTCAACACTTAATATCTTTTTATAGCTTCCTACAATCCCAATCCAATTAGGCTTGAAATCACCGCCAATTGAGTGGTTAAACGGTAAGTCAACTCGCGTCCTCGGTCAATCTGGTCGTCCAACTTCAAATACCGACGCCTCTCTGCAGTTCATTTCAGTACCAAATACAGCTGAGCTTTTTTAAAAAATTATAATTTTGCCATTTTATAGCTTAAAATCCCCAATTTGTCCCTGCAACTCCCGAATCTACAAAACAACAACTAAACACAATAAAAATGCTTCTAAATAACTTGAAAATGCAATAATTTAAGTCCAAATATATCCAATTCATGGGTATATTGGCCAATCATCAATAATCATGACCGTAATGTTACAAATGATGTGGTAAAAGTCCTCATTGGTCGTAGTGCATTGGTGGACCGTTGTTGGCATGATCATGACCATTGATGAATACACGAATATACTTGGACCGTAGTGCATGGATAATTTATGGTCGTGATACTAATGAATATCCTTGGCCGTAGTGCAGGGATGATGTGGTTTATTTATTAAGCTGAGTCTCAGCTATAAAAGTGGTGAAAAATCTTTTAAATCATAGAAGATATTAGATTTTATGCTTGTAGACACTCAAAATTTTTTGCACACATGTCACTAATATTGCAGGAGGACATATTCGTCTTTCAAGAGGGAACCTTGGAAGATAGTTCATATCCATTCCGGATACTACCGAAAATTCAGCATCAACCCAGGAACACACACCAGGAGTAACAATTCCAACCTCGGAGATAACCGCGAGGCGTTCAGATCCAATACCGGAACACACACCGGAGAAGACCGATTAATCTTGGAGATAACCCCGAGGTATCCAGTCTCAGTCCCAATCATGGGAATAACTACCAACCTTGGTGATCACCCCAAGGAATGCAGTTCCGGTGATAACCCCAAAAATGTTTGTTTCAAATACAACCAGCTTGAATCTCGGTGCTCACAATGAGACACCAAGTACAAACCCGGAGATAACACCGGGAGGACATGCACACCTCAGAGTTGACACTAAGGACCTTCAGCATTTGCAGCAGTCCAATCTCAAAGAACAACCCCGAGCAACGCGTCGCTTTCATTAAACCGACGATAACTCCGGTGAGGGGAAAATGCATCATCTCCCCACTCTAAAGCCACATCACTCCATCTCAACATTTCATATACACATTTCTACACAACGATGTCCCACAAGAATCAAGGAAAACTAATCCCGAGTGACTATTGTGCAGGGTAACGGATATAATTTGAAGCTTGAAGACCGAAGGGTACCGACCCATCTTCATGACTTCGTACAACCTCTAATCCCATGCCATTGTACAACTCTCGACAACGACGGTCCGAAATAGTTCCTACATACCCCAGTCGGATGCCCAGATTGCAATTCTGAAAGTTCGAGCAGACATTGTAGTGCCTACATGCACGTACTGCGAGACGACGTGACCCAAGAAACTTGGGGCAACCCGGCAGCCGCAGGTACACCTGCAGCTCCCCCCCTCTATAAATAGAGGGCTTGGGGTGGCCATTTTAAGAAGAGAAAGAGCGAGGAAGCCCTCACAATTTATTACTCTGCACTTGCAATATAATCGAGTGCTTTCCCATTTTAAACACTTGTGAGCTCACATATAGCTACTTCTTATCTGCATGGAGCCGAATTTCATCCACTTTAAAGATATAGAAGTCTTCTTTGGCGTATTCCAACCGTAAGCCTTCTCACACACACTTTAAAGCCTTTTTTCTTCATCTTTGCACACACCCTTCTTCACGCTGAGAGTCGTGTTACAGATGTTTGCCTTTACTTCTATCCAGTGGTTTTATTTCGCTTTATATATATATATATATATATATATATATATATATTTATATATGGACTAACATTATCGAGTTATGCCTCGATTGACTCTGAACTTTAGTCCGAGCGTTTACTTGCTTTAATATAAATATATATATATATATATATATATATATATATATATATATATATATATATATATTAATCGTGTGTCGAACTTTGTTCGATGAGCCTAGATTTTGATGCGGAGCGCGTTCTTTGCTTTAATATTTATATATTAATCGTGTGTCGAACTCGCTCGATGAGCTTCCGATTTTACATCCGGAGCATTTACTCGCTTTTATATATATATATACTTATATATATGAATAGTTGTCGAACTCTGTTCGATGAGCCTGGATTTTACATCCGGTGTGTTTATCGCTTATATATATATATATATACATTTTCGTCTTGCCTGGATTTTACTTCGTGGCAGTTGATAGCTTTTACAGCTTTATTTACCTTTTCTGATCCCCCATAGAAGTGCTTCGTGGTGGCTGATTATGTCTGTATATATATATTTATAGCTTTTGTAAATATAACTACTTACTGCTTTCATAAAAATTAAAGTATCATGTGCGCCTAGGAATCATGTGATCACAGATTCATCTCATCGATCTAGATTCTGCCCAAAGATGGACCTTTTTCACCGTAGCGACTTGTAAATTTATCTGCGATGTCTGAATTTCCTCAGATGGTTCTCATACCCACGACGAAGTCGGCATTATTTTGTACATTATTTTCTTATAGATGCTTCACATCTCAAAAATAAAATCAATCAAGTCGAACACTTAATAAAATGGAAGTGTAAAAGGTCTCAATTACTATTGAGCATCAGGGTTTGAAAAACCTCTTTTACAAAACATCACTGCCATATCTTGCTAAAAACTGAATTTTTACATAAATTAAAACCCTGTGTATATAGGTGCGAACGAGGCCTCACACTACTTCCAAATAACAGCACATTGACCCACACACACAATACACACACATTTAGATAATAGTTTCTTGAAAAGAGGCGGTCACCGTGGTAACACGGATGTCGGGGGGTGCCTAACACCTTCCCTCCGTATAATCAAGTCCCCGGACCCTAATGAATCTCGGTTTCACTGACCCGTTTAGCAGTGTCACATCACTGGGTCAATGGGCAAACCTTTTCTCAGTTGTGTTAGTACAATCATTTAAAAAACCAACTGGCGACTCTTAACAGTCCCTCGTCAACATTATATATGTCGGACCTTTTTCACTTGTTTTTTTAAAAAAATCTCACCTAAAATGAGAACACCAAAGAATAAGTAAAGGAAAGGGACAACTAAAAATCCTGACGTCGACAGGTGGCGACTCTGCTGGGGACTTCCAGTAAGAGGACTTAAGCCGCTATTACAATCTTTTCAAAACTGTTATCTGCTTGTGTGTGGATGTTGCATTTACATTTATGATGAATGTGTACGAATGCATTTGCTTATTGCACTTAGTGCTTCGCACCCTATTTGCTTGTGATATTATTGCTTCGCACATGTCATCATTTCCATACGGTGAGACGCGATGTATTTGAATGTATGTTGTGTGGTCCCTCCGCCAGGAGGCTATCCTGTCGGTGTTTGATTACATGACTCGTAGGAAGGCTAATTCCCCCGAGGCTCAGGAAAGGCACCACCCAAATTCGCTCTAGTTGAAAGACCGGATTAATTTCCCATTGAGTAAATTGCGATGATTTAGGAACCTTCATGCCAAAAAGCCATGAGAGTAACCTAAGATAGGTCAGCCTCTGATAAACCCAAAACAGAGGAAAGTTTCTTCATGCTTTCTCATTTTTAATTACTTGTCAAAACAATTACTTGTAATTTCATTCCATATCTATCTCCATGTAATGAGAAATATGAAGAAATGTGTACACGTACATATTTAAATTAACATACTATCCTATAGTACAAACAGCTGACATCCGTTTTGCAGGTTAAATTCCTAAAACTGACACATCACATAGCATGTTATTATACACATATTCCCTAAAGACTAAAATATGCAAGTCTTTCGTGGGGAACCAATCAAACCTACTACCCGGTCAAAATCCAAAAAGGCTGCAGGCCTACAGTCAATCATGTTGTCATCTGACCAGACTGACCTTAATCTACTTTCTCGCAAAGAATTCGACGGATTACGCAAACAAATTACAGATTTGGCTGTTCTACTCAAAGAACTACTCCAGTCTACTCAGGGTCCAAAGATACCCGTACATGCTGAATCCTTTACACAAGGGGGAGCCCAGGTCATTACAATACTTGAACTGTAGTTGGATACGACCAACAAAACTCATGATGCCACCCATCTCACAGAAGATCAAGACACCTGCGACATCAAAAAGAAAGTCCTCCAAATGGAAGAGACCCTTCATGCTATTAAAGGAATTGGAACACACGGGAGTGTTTCATATGCTGACCTTTGCATTTTCCTTGGTGTTCATTTTCCAGAAAAGTTTAAGACTCCTGACTTTGAAAAATATGACGGGTTAGGAGATCCTTACACACATTTGAAGTTGTTTATTGGAGAACTTGGATCTTATACAGAGGACGGGAAGCTCAGAATGCAGCTGTTCCAGAAATGTCTGACTGGAGAAGCTCGTTCATGGTATACCATATTAGACAATTTAAAGATCCATAGTTGGGAAGAGCTAGCACACACCTTCCTCATTCAATACAACTTCCAGTCTCAAATGGCTCTTGACCGGTATCAGATTACCAAGGTCAAGAAACAGTCTAACGAGTCTTTCAGAGAGTATGCTCAAAGGTGGAGACGCTTGGCTGCCCAAGTTATTCCTTCCATGACAGAATCGGAGATGGTCATGACTTTCATAGACATACAAGAAGCTCCTTTCTATGAAAGAGTTTTAGCCGGAATCGGTAAACCATTTTCTAAAATGGTCAAACATGGGGAGATGGCTGAGATGGGATTGAAGCTCGGAAAAATTCAAGACCTAGAAACCCTTAAAGTTGTTGCTGATCACGTCCAATCTGGAAATTATGGAAACAACCCCCGGAGGGTCCATAAAAAGAAAGAGGAAGATGTTTCCCTGATACTACAGGGTCAAAAAGGCAATTAGAACATGCCTATTAAAAGGAGAAACTACACTCCATTTCAAGCACAGTCTACGAACCCTCCAATACCAAAAGGTGGAGAAGTTAAACGCCCTCAAGTGTTCACACCCTTAGGGGACTCACTTGAGAATATTCTCACTCTTCTAACAACGCAGAAGAAAATCACGCATCTTCTTCCACCAGCCAGCTCTAATGGACGGGGTTTCAATGTTACTCGAAAATTTGCTTATCATGCCGGGGCACCGGGAGATGATACTCAGGATAGTTGGGCCTTGAAACACAAGATCCAAGACATGATAGACAATAGAGAGATCGTGGTCACCAAACCAGATCAGCCTCACGTTCAAGACAACCTTCCTCCTCAACAAAAAGAAGAAGAGGTCAACATGATAAATTGGAGCAATGGACAGAGTTCCAATTTCAACTGCGAATCCTCCCAGACCCCCAAAGACGGTGTTCATAAGTGGAATTATGCCAAGTTCCAGTTCGCAATGGAACATAAGATGAAAGCTCTATGCAAGTAAATTGAGCAATTGGCAGAACTGGTGACTTATCAGCATCAAGTGACACGCCAGTTAGTCAGCCAGGAGCATGCTAGTATCCTTCTTCTTTTCATGAATATTCCCTCGTTAGTTTCAGAAAATGAAATGCTGGAAGACAAAGTGACAAAGAGAGCGAATGCCAAAGCCCATCGGGATTTTTCCAATAGAAGAGAAATTGCATACCTTGGCCAACCTATGGAGGAAATCCTTCAGATGCTAATCAATGAAGGAAGAATCACTTCCCTTCTACCTCCAATCAATCCCCATTCAGGACGGTACAATTTTGATGGAGTATGTCAATATCACTCCCATTCTCGCGGTCACAACACAGAAGAATGCTGGGCACTCCGCCACCTTATCCAGAATATCATTGACAGCGGTGTCCTGCAACTAGCAGGTGATGATACTGTGCTATGTGGGAGTGAGAATATCTGTCCTACTAAGTGGAAGAGATTGGTAGCAGTTATATCTGTTGAGGCTGATGACATTGTCAAACCGATCACAATACCAACAATTCGACTCAGAGGAAGCAACAATCCTTTGAAAGTAGCCGCTCCCGAGCCAATCAACTTACCATGCAGGGCACAATATCCTATTGTTAGCTTGCACAAAGTTCCGTGGAATTATGGAGAAGGTGAAGGATCCACCTCATATACAACTGCTACAGTGTCAAAGGAAAATCCATTGTATCTTCCCCAACGGGTGATGAAGTCTACCGTCAAGTCAAAGGGGAAGATACCCATGGAGAAGATTGAAAAATTCCTCCGCACTATGGGTCATAATGAAGCCAAGGTGGTTTTAAGCTTAAGAGAAGCTCCACACAAAATTTCAATCTTGGACTTGGTTTTAACTTCCGAGGATCACAGGAGGATCTTGATAAAGGTTTTGGAAGAAGCCTACTTACCGACATCAGTGGATACAGAAAAATTTCAACACTTGGTTGATCAGATTTTCAACAACAATGTGATATCCTTCACTGATGATGACATACCACCCAAAGGGACCGATCATTGCAAACCATTGCACATTGCTGTCTTGTCCTCTGGATACATGCAAACTAGAGTCTTGATAGATGGAGGCTCATATCTAAATATTTGTCCATACATTACCTTGGTGAAGATGAATATCAATCCCAACCGAATCCGGAGTAGCCAATCGAAATTGGTGGGAGTAGTTTAATTGCCAATCGAAATTGGTCCCCACACATTCTGCGTATCTTTCTATGTGCTCAAGATAGATTCAGGATACAACTTGATCTTGGGAAGACCGTGGATTCATATGGCAGGGGCAGTCCCCTCCACCCTTCATCAGCAGCTGAAATACATTATCAACAATAGCCTAGTCACGGTTAACGCTGAACTAGAGTGTCCTCAACACGGGGACATGCCATTCATCAATGCTAATGCAGATGTTGAACCGGTCAATTTTCATGCCTTGGAAGTAAGCAATACCCAATACAATGCTATTGGAATGCCATTTCCCAAACCCAAGATTTCTGCAGAGATAATGTCGGCTACTCAAGAAATGATGTCATTGGGTCATCAGCCGAGACAAGGGCAAGGTAAAGATCGCCACGATATCAAGTACCCAATTCAATTTACCAAGCAAACTGGAACAACTAGACTAGGCTATTCTGCTAGTTCTAGTCATAGGAATCCTCATAAGAATTAGCAGATTATGAGGAGAAAGAAGTCTTTGTTCCAGATCTCGGAATGGAAGAGGAGGAACGAAGAATCAAGTAAGACATCATCCAGATGATGTCAGGCATACGCATCATCATTCATGATGAACATACAAACAGATACACCCCAGACGATGATTGCCCAGACGTAATGGCCATCATTCGGGAGAAGGAGGGTGATGATAGCCCCTCCATCACTGCAGTCTACCCGGACTTTGCCCTTGCCAATTGGAGCAGCACTCCTTACATTGGTCGACAAGGGTAAAATGGGCAAAAACTCTTTCTGCCATGTAGATATCATAACTGCTTACTTTTCTGTACAGTATTAGCAGTTTATTTTGTCAATATATGCTAACACTGTGTATGATCAAAATGTTTCATATATACTAAGTGAAAGCATATTTTGTTTCATGACCCTGAATTTAGATGTGCCTGTAGTTGCTGATATGGTGCCTCTTCTCCATAAGGATTGTACTTTTGATGTAAAGATGAATTCAGGCTTGATGGAAATACATGAGGACATTGAGGTGCCTCCAGAAATTCAGGCTTGATGGAAATACATGAGGACATTGAGGTTTAGACCTTACCCCAAACCAAAGGAATGACATAGTTACGCTATTAACCCAATTCCAGGATGTGTTTGCATGGTCTCATGATGACATGGTGGGTTTGTCCACTGACATTATCCTTCATCGCCTTCCCATTAAAGAGGTATTTAAGCCAGTCAAGCAAAAGCTCAGGCGATTTAAACCTGAGTGGAGTTTAAAGGTGAAAGAAGAAATTATGAAATAGTTTCAAGTTGGCATCATCATGGTGTCAACATATCCTGAGTGGATATCCAACATTGTTCCCATGCCTAAACCCGGAGGGAAGGTGTGAGTTTGCGTGGATTACCGGGACTTGAACAAAGCTTGCTTAAAAGATAGCTTTCCCTTGCCATTTATAGATATTCTCATTGACAATACTGCTCAATACTGCATGTACTTCTTTGCTGATTGCTTTGCGGGGGTACCATCAGATCATGGTTGCTGAGGAAGATCGTGAGAAAACTGCTTTCATCGCGCCTTGGGGAACCTTTTTCTATAGACGGTTGTAATTTGGCCTCATCAATGCCAGAGCCACCTATCAGCGAGCTATGATGGCTCTCTTCCACGACTTAATGCACAAAGAGATAGAAATCTACGTGGATGACATCATTGTCAAGTCCCAGAAGGAGGATTTCTACCTAGACCATCTTAAGAAGCTATTCAACTAGTTGCGTAATTACAACTTGAAGTTGAATCCAGCCAAGTGCGCCTTTGGCGTTAAATCAGGCAAGTTGCTAGGATTTCTAGTCAGCCACAGAGGGATTGAGCTGGATCCTACCAAAATCCAGGCCATCACGGAAATGCCCATTCCTCAGACAGAGAAGGAAATACGGGGATTTTTGGGAAGAATCAACTTCATTAGGAAGTTTATCTCTCAACTCACAGCAACCTGTGAGCCAATCTTCAAGCTGTTAAGGAAGAACTCCTCCATGAAATGGAATGATGAGTGCCAAAATGCCTTCCTCGTGATTAAAGAACAGTTAGTCAAAGCTTCCATTTTGGTACCACTCAGGGATGATGTTCCCCTGTTCATGTACCTGTCCATAAGTGACAATGCCATGGGCTGCATGCTGGGACAGAAAGACGATAAAGGCCAAGAACGAGCTATCTATTACCTCAGCAAAAGATTCAGCAGCAGTGAACACGAGTACACTCTGATTGAGAAGACTTGTTGTGCTTTAGCATGGGCATCCATGAGGTTATAACATTACCTCCATGGTCACACAACCCATCTCATATCCCGCGTGGATCATCTCAAGTACGTGTTTAATAAACCCATGTTAAATTGCCAGCTGTCCAGATGGCAGTTGATCCTACAACAATTTGACATCATATATATGACTCAAAAAACTATCAAAGGTCAAGGAATTATGGATCAACTGGTCGCTGCACGTTTAGGGGATTTTAAACCCTTGAAAACATATTTCCCCTATGAAGGGGTAATGACAGTTCAGCAACACCATCAGTACGATACATGCCAAGCATGGAAGATGTATTTTGATGGAGCTGTTAATATGGAAGGTGCTGGAGCTGGATCAGTTCTAGTATCTGGTACAGGGGATTAGTATCCCATCGCCGTCAAATTACAGTTTGTCAGCACCAATAACACAGCTGAGTACAAAGGCTGTCTCATGGGGTTAGAACTTGCTCGTTCAATGGGCGTCAGAAGGTTAATTATCTTTGGAGATTCAGAGTTAGTGGTCAGACAATCCACGAGAATCTATCAAATCGAAGAACTACATTTACTGCCTTACCATCAGCAAGTTTTACAGTTGGTTTTAGAGTTCAAAGAAATCTCCTTTCTACACATTCCTCGTAGAAGGCACCAGCCTATGGGAACTACATGTTGGCCTCTTTGATTCACATATCTAACAAAGGACACTTGCCACGCATCACAATTGCCCTGCACAAGGCACCAGCCTATGGGAACTACATTGGAGAAGTATCGGATGAGCTACCTCCCATCCAACATCCTTGGTATCAACATATCAAGGAATATCTACGAGATGTATCTATACCCGCTGAGGCGAGCCCGATTGAGAAAAGGCGGATCCATCGACTTGCTATGAAATTCTACCTGAGCGGAGATGCTCTCTACAAAAGAGATGCAGGATTAGGTCTCCTCAGATGATTAGACAAAGACCAAGCTTAAAGGCTTATGGATGAGATCCATGGTGGAGTCTATGGCCCACACATGAGTGGCCCCCTCCTTGTCAAGAAGATCCTCAGGACAGGACATTACTGACTCTCTCTCAAAGCTGACTGCAATGACCACGTCAGGAGATGTTATCAGTGCCAAATTCATGGGAATGCTATCCACACTCCTCCATGGGAACTCCACTATATGAGTTTGCCTTGGCCCTTCTCTAGGGTTACCAAAGAAGTCATCATTGCTTTAATCAGAAATAATGTCATTTGTCGATATGGACAACCCGAGGTGATTGTATCAGACAATGCTAAGAACCTTAACAACAAGATGATAGAGGAGTTATGTAGTAAATTCCATATCAAACATCTTAACTCCGTCATCTACCGTCCAAAGATGAATGGTGTCGTTGAAGAGGCTAACAAAAACATCAAGAAAATTATGCAAAAGATGTCCGCCAACCACAAAGATTGGCCTGACCTATTTCCTCTTACTTTGTTAGCCTATAGAACCTCAATGCATACTTCCACTGGGGCAACCCCCTACGCATTAACCTATGGGATGGAAGCAGAGCTCCCCATAGAAGTTGAAATGGAATCCCTCAGAGTGTTGATAGACGCTCAGCTGGAGGAAGATCAATGGGTACAAGACATGTATCACCAATTGTCACTAATAGACGAAAGGCGAACCGCGGCTATCTTCTATGGTCAGTTATATCAACAAAGGATCGCCAGATCCTACAACAAAAAAGTCCGTCTATGGCAGTTTAAACAACATGACTTGGTTTTGATGAAGATCATTGACAACAAATATCAATCTAAGGGAAAATTTGCTCCTAACTGGGAAGGCCCGTTTGTTGTCAAGGAAGTATTGACAGGAGGCGCTCTCAGATTGCAAGAAATGGATGGCGATGAATTTCCACAACTCATCAAGTCGGACGCCATGAAACGGTACTATGTCTAAAGTTACCATCAAGCAAACATCCTAGTGTTGGATCATCGGATCATCGGATCACCAGTCATTCCGATTCTTTAACCCTTTACCACATACAACATTTTTTCACACTTGGCCCCTCAGGGAAACATACATTTCAAGCCAGCAGCCTGGCTTCACTGCGCTCATACAACTTAGGTCATCCCACTACAGATTGAACCTCTCGCGTTTGCAGTTTAGCTATCCATACATGGGATCAAACTGTTAGGTTTGTAATATTCATAACGCAATCAAAATTGCAAAAATAATGCGGAAGCGTGTAAAAATCAGAGTTTAAAATTTACAAACCATATACCCGGATCACCCTTTATGCACAATTATTAATTAAATGAAAAGATAAAGAATAAAATCATACCCTTAAAGATCGAGCTTCCTCAGGTACAAGTTCACCTCCAAATCCTTTCGCGTTCAACTTGAATCCACCGGGGTTTTGTTCCTTCCTTTGATCAACGTTAGCCACCCATATGTTTGGCTTCTAGAGGTGATCCACCAAGAAAGAAAAAGATTCAAGAAGATGGGGTATTAGCTCAAACCCTAGTTTTTCCTATCTCTATAGAAAAAGAGCGTACTCTCCAACCATTGGAATTACGTATATATGATATCTGATATAAGACTCCTCTTATAAAGATATCAAGTAACCCTATTAAAAATAAGGTATTATTTAATTAAACTCTTTTAATTAAATGGGCTCCTAATCTTATTAGGGATAATTAATTAAATTCCTTTAACTAATTTTCCCTCCTAATCCTATTAGGAATAAATGAGAGTACTTATATTAAATTAAATCCTAAACTCTTTTAGAAATTAAAATAATAATAATTGTAATAATATTAATAAGACTCCTCTTATTAATTTATATTTAATATTTCTAAAATATTAAATAATAAATATTAAGCTATTTAATTTATTCTATCACCATAGATTATACTTAACATATTATTACGATTATGCCATTAACTTCTTAAATAATTATTCTTCCTTTTATGGTGTGACCCTTTAGGTTCTCCATATTAAACCTAGGTTGTGAATAAATCAATTAGAATAATTCTAATCTTATTTAAATAAATAAATTAAAAATTAATTTATTTAAATAAATAATATTTATTCTACAATAGGGATAAGCCTCCTAGCGATCAACGCGACTTTCCGGATAATATAGATTTCAACATTAATCATTAAAGAACCTTTGAGTTAATAGTTACTGTATAATTCAATCCTTCCACCATACAATGTCCCAATTAAATATAAGACATGGAATTACTTGTCAAGTCTTATTTTATTTAATTATATGTATTTCGATCCTTAAATGCATGAACTCCAAATAATGCAAATTAGAAACTCCTTTCTAATTTCATTACGCCATAACCAAGGACTACTGGGTTGTCATTTATCGAATCACATAGGACATTTCTCTTCTTTTATTAGAAGTGGTAGATTCTTTATTGATCATACATTATCTCTATGTACACTTATTATACCCAAGCATACCCTTTGATATACCCTAAGGGTCTTAAGGAATAAGTCAAAGTATAACTCATCATACACAAGATACTATGATGATCTCAAGTCCAAGGATTACTTGTACTACTATAACTACAGGAATTCCTATTGACAGGCAAATAAAACTCCATTAGGTATTCCTTAGCGAGCCACGTTCAGTGAACTTATTCTCTAATAAGCACCTACATACTTGCTTTAGTGTCTCCACACAAATGATCATGAGATCAATCATCCTCATCCAATGAGAAAACAACGTATGTACCAATCTATCCAGATTCACTAATCCCCAATTTAGTAATCCAATGATTGGGAACTATTTTAGTTTTAAGCTTTCTAAGAATTTAGATTTCATTAGAATGATCATCATCATTATTCTAAAAGCATTGCTTAAAACTATGGGTTTATCACATATTATAAAACAACATCATGTAGATAATTAAAAGCCTTTAATAAATTAATACTTTTTATTAATAAATGAATAAGATTGTTACAAAGTATATGCTTTATCATCAAACATGATTGGCTTGTGTGCATATTACTTTCAATCTCCCACTTGCACTAAACCCAATCGTCATTGTATCTTATACTCTTCTTCTCTAAGTGACGATTATCCTGCACCGTTGGATAAGCTTTAGTTAATGGATATGTAATGTTGTTCATGAGAGTCCACTATCTCTATAGTGGTTTCCCATCTTTCAATGATTCTAATAATCAAATGAAAGTGCCACAACACATGTTTAGATCCAAGAGGAGACTTAGGAACCATTCCTAGTTCTGTAATGAACTTTTAATCCAAACAATCAACATGCAGCTTCATTTATAGCTATATACTTTATCTTTATCACTAAACCAGCAACTCTTTGCTGTTTGGAACTTTTCCAATTCACTGCACCACTGTTCAAGATAACGCTTTACCTTAAAGTGGATTTTCTGTCATCTTGGTCTGTCTGAAAAAACTTGAGTCTGTTAAGCCCTCTAGTTTTAATTTAGACCCACCATGAATATGATCACATCCTTAGTGTCGGTTAAGCACTTAAAGATGTTTTTCACTGACTCATAGTGAACTTCTCCATAATATGACTGATCAACATCAGGTCTCGTATATTTCATTGCATACATGATTGTCACTCATGCGACCTCTCTTTTCAGGAGTCTGTGGGGACTATTAAGAGAGATACACTCCATAGCTCATCAACATGAAACATCTCTTGGAGCTTGCCATGCTAAACGACTTTAGCATCAAATGAATATACATTCCTTGGGTTAAGTCGAGCATCCTCTTGAATCTATCTATATAGATTTTATCCCCAATTAAAATACTCTTCCCAAATCATTCGTGGAGGAATGTTTAGACAACTTTATCATTACTGATTGTAGCATTGGTATGTAATTCCTCATCCGTAGTATATCAACATATAATACAAAAATTTCACGACGCTCCCACTGATCCTTTTGTACACACTAGAACTCTTACCTCATCGTATGTAACTCTGGATCATCATCTTCTATGATGCGTACCTCATCATCATCATCCATGATGAATCCATACCTCCTAGGTATCTTCAAGATTATTCCGATTCTACGATTCTTGTTTGTGGTACAATAGGTCTATCTACAGGTTCCTCTTATTTGACTTATAGTGTTTTGTGGTTCTTGAACTCTTCAAGATCTATTATCATCCCACTAGCCCCTTTTAATGATAAACACCTTTATCTTAGAAGGCAGCGTGTTTCGTAACAAACACCTTTTGTTAAGTAGGATTATAGAACATATACCCTAAACTTACTTTAGGATGTCCCACAAATTGTACTTGTCAAATCTTGTCCCAAGCTTATCCTTTGAAACCTTTTCACATAAGTTAGACAACCCCTTATCTTAACATACTTAAGATTAGGAATCCTCCCTGTCCATAACTTTTATGGAGTCTTGGGGCCAGATTTAGAGATTACCTTTTCGTAGATATGCAGCCATTTCTAGGACATGATCCTAGAAGGATACTGGAATGTCGGTAAAATCATTATGGACCACACCATGTTCAACAAGGTATGATTTTTCCTTTCAGATACATCAATCAATTATTACGTATCATAAGGTGTCCATTATGAGAAAACCATTTGAGATGATCTAGAAACTTATTGCACAAGTATTCATTCCTTGATCTAATCAAAGAATCTTAATACATTGCCAATTTGTTTCACTTCTGAATTCTTTGAACCTTTCAAATAATTCACACTTGCATTTCAGCAAATACACACATTCAACTCTTTGAATGACCATCTCCTTTTCTTATACTAGTTTGTTCAATTTGCAAAATTATTTTCGCGTAAGTCAAGTATATAAAATCTATTAAGTAATATTTCAGTTCTATACAAAACATTATCATTATAAATAGAACAACAATTGTTCTTAATTATAATACCAAAGATTTTATTGTCCAACAATAAAATGGAAATAATGTTTCTAACAAGAATTGGAATACAATAACAACTTATTGACTTAATAGATTTGCCCGTAAGGCGTGCTAAACTATAAGTTTCTATGGCTAATATGGCAACCTTTGTTACATTTCCGCATATGGGATTACTTATATTTGTTTAGCTTTCTACTTACTTTGGTCCTTCATAAATCTATATTTATGATAACCAAAGTCGGTATCCAATACCCAAGTAGAACCTTGACTTAAAGAAAAATTTATTTCAATCATGAACAAAACCGTATTAGAATCAAAACTTCACTAGGCTTCTTTGGTTAGCCTCTGCAAGATGCTTCTCGCAGTTTCTTTCCAGTGTCTAGGCTTATTGCAGTGGAAGCAAGCTCCTTTGCTATCCGTATTAGTTTTGTTCTTATTATCCTTTGTTTATGCCTTTCTATTTACCTTCTTTGAATCGTTCTTTTTTTCAGAAGATCCTTTAGCCCCTACCAGTAAGACTTTATCTTTCTTGGTTGGAAAGTGACTCTCAACATTTTTCAATATGTTAAGCAAATCAGCGAGGCTGATATCTAGCTTGTTCATATGAAAAATTCACAACAATTGTGAAAGGAGTCCGGGAGTGAGTGCAAGATCAAATCTTAGCTCAACTCTCCATCCATGACAAAACCAGTTGTCCTAATTGATCAATCAAATTGATTATGTTAAGGACTTTTGTGTGTACTGTAGTGTCATCGGTTATTCTAGATCGGAAGAGCTCCTTAGATATCTGATATCTATCAGTCCTACTTTCCTCACCATCAACTACTTGATGTGCAGGAATATAGTAGGAGCATCCATAGTTTCATGCTGACGTTGAAATCATTACTCATGGATGCGAGCATGATGCATTGAGCCCAACTGTGCATCATCTTGCCACTTTCTAAAAGTAGCAATGTCTTCCTCAGAGACATTGTCTGCAACCATTGCAAGGATAGGCGTATTAAGGACATAAGATACATTTTTCAGCTATGAGAACTATTCTCAAATTCCTTAACCAATCCGTTTAATTCGGTTCGGTTAATTTAGCATCTAATATGCTTCGCAGTGATAGTAATTTAGACATTGTAAAATTCTGTAAATAAATTTGTAATTAACAACATTTTAACATACATTCTTTTATTAATTACCAAAATAAATTAGGTCTTGTTTTAAATTGGTATCTCCCACTATTTTCTTCAAACTATATTACCCTCACTTATATAGTTCGGCAAAATCTAATTAAAGATTTGCTAGTGAGAATAAGGATCCCATTTCAAATGTATATAGCCTTGTGGTGACACAACAAACTATATATAAATAAATAGGTAGACAACTTTTGTCAATTACATCAACTATGCAACTCCTTTTCTTTTTGCCTCTTAGATTATTTTGATCAAGTGGTGGCACATCCAAATTAAAATTATCCAAGTTAAGTCCGACCTAGCACTCCATATATTCAAAAAAAAAAAAATATCATCCTTGTGGTGACACAACAAAACAATATTGTTCAATTTTCTTTATAAGCATCAAATGTGATAAATTAACATCTTAAATACTTAATACTTGCCTTGTGGTGACACAACAAACTCATATTAAATATTTAATACTCTATTAATTTTATCATGCTAGAAGGCGACGTTCGATATTCCAAATATCTTTGAACGCTTAGGACTTATATAAAAATTGAGGGGTTTGTTATTAATTTGTCTCATCTTGTTTTAAGCCAAGCATTATATATATATATATAAAATACGTCATTATATTAATTAACATGCGAAGCATGTTTGCATAATATATAATATATATATATAAGCATGCACATATAGAATACTATATTCTACCCTTGATTGATTATGGACTTTTATTCTAGTTTGGTTCACTAGAGCCACCAAGTGAACCAAAAGGTCAAACCCTAGGGGTGCAAGAAATAATATTTAAATATAACTATTACATTTAAACCCGAGCTCCATTACAAACGGGTCTTCAAGCGCTCCTTGTTCCTTGATCTCCAATTCTTCAAAATTAATTCTAACTATTCCTATTACAAAACTATTTAAAATAAATAGAAACCTTGATCAGCAGTCAAGGGGAAGTACATAGGAGGGAAATAGAATTTACATTAAGAAAAATTAGAGAAGACGAGGTACGCAGACCCCATTTAATAAAACCCATACATTCATGCATCCAACTAAAATAAAATCCAATCATATTGGTCAATAGTCCATAATCAATCCTATTTATTATCATACACATCACCATATGCATCAATAAATAACATTCATCTTATGAATAATAAACATTTAAAATATATATTGATATCATTTAATGGGCAAATTTAGTTAGTATAAAATCTATTTTGAATCAAAATAAACTCCTTTATTTTAATCCAAATTTAAATCAAAATAAAACTATTTTATTTTAATTTATCCAATTTTGAATAAAATAAACTATTTTATTTTAATCAAAATTTTAATCAAAATAAACTCCTTTATTTTAATTAATTATGGAATCCAATTCCATATATAAAAATCTTTAATTAAAATAAACTCTTTTATTTTAATTAATTATGGAATCCAATTCCATATATAAAAAATCTTTAATTAAAATAAACTCTTTTATTTTAATTAATTATGAATCCAATTCCATGAAAAAAAAAATTTATTAAAGGAAACACGGATATTCTTTCCTATTCACAAATAAACTCCTTTATTTTGAATAATATGAAATCTTATTTCATATTTAAATAAACCCTTTATTTAAGGAAACACTTGGATTTTCTTTTCCTATTCACAAATAAACTCTTTTATTTTGAATAATATGAAATCTAATTTCATATCTAAATAAACTCCTTTATTTAAGGAAAGATGGAATACAATTTCAACTCCAATTAGTTATCATGGAATCTAATTCCAACTCTAATTAGTTAGCATGAAATTTAATTTTAAAATTAAAATAAACTCTTTTATTTTAAGATTAAAATAAAGTTTTTATTTTAAAATTAAAATAAACATTTTATTTTAATTATAAAATAATTAAGAATATTATATATATATATATATATATAAACCGCTAATATATATAATACATAATAACCGTTAATTATTATATTATATATATATATACATATAACGTGAATCCTGTAATATGTCAAAACTTGGAAGATTCAGAATAACCAATTTCGGTAATATTATAATCTATATATATTATTTCCGGTGTTGCTAGATTTCCGTGCACCTTCCCACATTTGATACCTTTTTTTTTTCAAAAAAATAATCCATGAATCAGCTTTTAAAAAAAAATGACCGGACTTCAAGGCTTGTCACGGTTTTCGAGGCTACAGGGAATTCATGAAGATTATTTATTATATATATATATATATATATATATATATATCTTGTAAGACCCCGAAATTTTTAAATAAAAAGGAATTTCTTTTATTTATTATTTTGAAATAGTAAGGGTTGATTTGATTAATGTGGATAGTTAAGGGTTAAATACGCAAATATTTTAAAATAAGCAAGTGGTTATAAAATATTCATTATCGTCGGGGAATATTCGTTTGGTCGTGGAATATTCGTACTGTCGGGGAATATTAAATGCGACCAGCCTAGCAGACCATGTGTGGGCCCCATAACGGAAAGCGATTGGATGAAGAAAACGACAAATATAAGTTGTTTTTAAATAACGGCGTAGTTGTTACCGTTAATACTGTTGGAATACCCGGTGGTTAAAACACACTAATACGCGTTGTTGAACAGTAGCACACGGTATTGCACCAATTATTGATTCTTACGTGAAGGCACTACTCAATAATGGTTACGATAATTCTTGTTCGAGATTTTTTGAGTTAATAATTGCTGCGTTGATATTTTATATTATTTGTTGTTTCAATAATTGTCATTACACAAAGATTTTTCATTATCGAAGCAATAATTCATATTATCTCGAATAATATTATTAGATAACATTATTGGCAATGTCTAGAAAGTTCATCTAAGGAGAGGTTTGGTCACCTAATTGCGCCCAGATGAAGAAATTCTTATTGAAAGCCCCCTTCCTGAACGCACTGTTGTCAATATTGTGATTCTGTAATATTATTTGTGAATAATTAATTATTGATTTATATGATGAGGAAAATATTGATTTTATGTGGATATAGATGGAGAAAATTTTTAAAATGACAATTGTTGAAAATTAATATTTTATCTTTTACGATAAAATAATTCATTTAAATATATTATTTTAATAATATATTAACGGTGATATTTTTACAACGAATGTGGGATATATGAGTATACGAGGAGGAAGAGTATTTTTGTTGCAATAAATGTTTAAAACATGTTAAACATGTCGGTGGGACCCCATTTATTGGTGAAATGTGATTATAGCACAATAAAATCGCCTTGGTTTTGTGGATTTCGGTCAATTTCTATTTAGAATTTGGAAAAACTTTCTTCTCGCAAAGTTGTAGAGAATTGAAATTCCTATAAAAAACTCGTGGGATTCAATTTTCTGATGAAAGGGCTATTTATTATGAATTATTGAAGTTCAAGTTCAAATAATTGATTTTTGGGAGTTTAAAATATTTTTGTAAGAAAAAACGTTTTTGTTGTAATTGAGTGGCTCACATGTGTTATAAATGATCTGAAATCAGATTTCTAAGGTGGGCTTGAATATTTTTAAGAAATATTATTATTTTATTAAATTTTACGCTTTGGTGTTCTAAGCATTTTCCTATAAAAAGGGTGCTTAGGTTAGAATTGAAAATCACACCGAAATCGAAGATTTCTCTCTATATTATCGATCGGCGTATTCTTGTGAGTATTTTGAGTATACTTGAGTATTGCTAGACGCAGTTGCAAGTTCCTTCAAAGACTATAATCGGTATTCTAGCTAAATCTTGATCTTTCGAGGTAAGGGATATTATTTTTTCGTAATGATATTATTTCTTCAATATCATTATAATTTGAAATGTTGATCTGAAGTTTTATCAAATTTGGAACTTTTTCATGCCGGGGTTACTATTCATGGGTTACTATTCATGAGTTACTATTCACGAGTTACTATTCACGAGTACTACTATTCAAGCGTGAAGATGTTTTTGTGGAATTTCTATCTTTTGGTGTCTGAGTTACTATTCACGATATGGCACTATTCACGTATATGACACTATTCACGTATATACTGGTACTATTCAATTTAAAATAAAATTTCTTCTTTTCGTCTAAAACATCTATTCGGATACTAACTTTCGATTGTATCCATGTTTTGATCATTCTTGAATTTTACACCACTATGATTATTTTTGAGGTATTTTTGGACGTGGATAAAACCAAGTACGAATCCTTAATCCTTAATCCTTGTCATTTTGTTTCACTGGATTCGTTTCTTTAAAAAAAAAAAAAAATATTTTTCATCATCCTCAGTCTTAAATGATGATATTATGGAATATCTTTGGCCTGTAGTGCAAAGATGAATGATTTCTGAAGAATATCTTTGGCCCGTAGTGCAAAGATGAACAGGTGTTTAAATGAACATGACCAACTGATGAATATCTTTGGCCTCAGAGTGTGCAAAGATGAATATTTGATTCCGAGATGTATATTGATTGATGTTACTGGATAAAAGATAGATGATGAACTTTTAAATTCATACATAGAATATAGTAGTTTGCATTCTCTACTTAACTCTTCTAATGAATTATTATTTCTGCTGCGAATATTGATTTAAAATTTGTTGTCTATTGTATTCTATTATATTTTTCCCTGTTGAAGACTAACGATAATTTGTTGTATATTATCTTAGTCATAATATTCTTTACTGAGCTAGTTGAGCTCACCCTTTTCCTTTTTGTTCCATTTTTCTCAGGAGGTGAGAATATAGCGAGTACGAGTCAGGGTATGGAATGAAGGTTTTAGAAAGGATTGTTTAGTAGTCCTCACCATTTTTGTAAAATAATGTATCAATAAACGTGATGAGAATTTATTTGAGTATAGATATTGTCTAGAAGATAATATTTGTATTCAAACTCACAGCTTTCTTGTTGTAATAATAATAGTTGTAGTTGTTTACGTACCATGTATTGACAACTCGAAATAGGTGATGTATACCTATTTTGGGGCGTCATGGTTAGTATCGAGCTTAGGATATGATCTCCAAGGAGATCGGGAATAGAACTAGGAGGGAGAGATGAGTAAATCATTAGCTAGTGTGTCCTACCTAAGCTTATTTGTTAGTTGGTCAAGATATATATAGGATATTATGTGATATATTGATTTCCTGAATTAACCCTTGTTTTATGACAATGATTTGAGAATGTCGATTGAGAATATTAACAATGGAAATGAGACCGTGGAGATGCCTCTGTACTCACCAACGAGGAGAACGTGTAACAGTTGGCAATGTTCCTCCTGTGAACAACACCATTGGCGCGAGATGATGAGCGAGGGGATGTTTAGAAGTTTTTTGCGCTTCATGCAAAATCGCAGACGAGGAAACTTGTGTTCAAAATACGGGAGGAAATGATAGCAATTCACGGGTTGTCACAAATGACGATTCAAAGAGTTGGGACCACGAAATTTAAGGGAAAGCGGATCCGATCATGGCGGAAACATGGGTCAAACAAATTACCAAGATATTCGATGTCTTGGGATACACGGAGGAACGAAGGTTCCATTCGCCACCTTTATGTTCCGTGGCGCGGCAACAACTGGTGGGAGTCGTGAAGCGTACCCCATCCAAATACGCACTCGGCATGTCTTGGGAGAGACGTTTGAAGCTATTTAATGACAAATACTTTCACGAAAGTGTTCGTCATATGAAGGAAGTGGAGTTCATCGATTGGAACAAAACAACATGACGGTGTCTTAAGATGCGAGGCAAAGTTTGCGAGTTATCCAGTTTGCACCTCATTTGGTGGAGAATGAGGAACGTATGGCGCTGGATGTTTCTTAGAGGTTTGAAACCCCGGCATACGTCGATATCTCATTTCTCATAAATTTTCTCTTTATTCGGATGTTGTAAAATGAGGCTCAATTATTAGAGCGAGATAACGAGTACGGTCAACTAAGGGACCACAATCGGGATCGTGTCGAGATAGCGATCAATGAATAATGATAACTGCGGAGAAAGAAATGACGGACGAAATGGTAACCACTCGGGTGGTAATCATGGCCATGAAAATAGATGAAGCGAGTCGAGGAGATTTTAAAAAGAGGAGATTTAACAACGACCATGTGAAGATGACAGATCAAAAGAATCGGTTCTAAGGAGGAGAAACGACCACCGGTCATATGCTACAAATGCGGAAAAGAGGGACATATCACCAAAACGCCTACAACAGTTCAAGGTATGCTATAATTGTGGAAAGGAAGGACATATCGCTCGAGATTATGCAAGATGTGAAACCTAGTTCAATGAGGGACGGTGACTCAAAAGATCCCCCGTAAAAGTCAAAGTCAACGATTCCGGAAGAGCATTTGTTGTGATCGGTCATAATGCGAGGAACCCAAACGAGGTGATCACGGGTAAGCTATTTATAAATTCTTGCGAAGTTTATACCTTACTTGATCTACGGTGCTACCCATTCATTTATCTCTCTGCATGTGCTCAACGTCTAAACTTGAGTCCTGAGAAATTAGACTTTGACCTATCTGTGGAAACTCCGTTAGGAGAAACTTTCATCACATCCAATCGCTTATAAATCTTGTTTGATTCAAGTTGGCACCATTACCTTACATTGACCTTATCTCTTTAAAGATACTTGCTTTTGATGTGATTTTAGGGATTGATTGGTTAACTACTCATCATGCCAAAATTGATTGTTTTCGTAAGGTTGTTAGTTTTCATATTCCTAACCAACCTGTTGTACGAATTCAAGCAACTAAACCATTAAAATCGATCACTGTCATATCTAATCATAAAGCTATTCGTTTATTAAAAAACGGATGTCAAGCTTTCTTAGCCCATGTTATGGATTTGAATAAAGACACGTCAAATTTGAATAATATTCCTGTTGTTATTGACTTTCCTGACGTATTTCCCGAAGAACTTCCCGGTCTACCCCCAGAACGTGAAGTTGAATTCTTTATTGATCTTGAACCTGGTACAAAGCCCATTTCTAAAACCCCATATCGAATGGCTCCTATTGAACTTCAGGAGTTAAAGGTCCAACTACAGGAATTGTTGGACATCGGTTTCATCTGTCCTAGTACATCTCCTTGGGGTGCTCTGCTTTATTTTTGTAAAGAAGAAAGACGGGGTATATGCGACTTTGTATTGACTATCGGGAATTGAACCATGTCACCATCAAGAATAGGTATCCTCTACCTCGTATTGATGACTTGTTTGACCATTCTGAGGCACAATTCTTTTCAAAATCGATCTTAGCTTACGGATATCATCAAATGAAGATTAGAATCGAGGATATTCCAAAGACGCGCCTTGACATCGGTATGGGCATTATGAATTCTTAGTCATGTCTTTCGGACTAACTAATGCTCCTGCGGCTTTCATGGATATGATGAACCGAGTATTCAAGGAATATTTGGATCAATTCGTTGTTGTCTTTATTGATGACATCCTCATATATTCCAAAAGCCGTGAAGATCATGAGCACCATTTGAAGCTGGTACTCCAAAGGCTTCGTGAAAACCAACTATATGCCAAATTGAAGAAATGCAAGTTCTGGCTTGAGGAAGTAGCATTCCTTGGGCACGTGGTGTCGAAACATGGAGTATCTGTTGATCCGTGAAGATTGAAGCAATACAAAGTTAGAGCAACCAAATCGGTGGTGAAGTACGTAGCTTTTTGGGCTTAAGTTGGTTATTATCGGAGATTCGTGGAAGGGTTTTCTCGAATCGCTACTCCATTAACTCAACTAACTCGGAAGGATACAAAATTCGTTTGGAGCGAAGAATGCGAAAAAAGTTTCCAAGAGCTTAAGAGGAGACTTATTTCTAAGACTGTTCTAACAATACCATCTGGTTCGGATGGATTTGTTATCTACAGCGATGCTTCAGGCAAAGGGTTAGGATGTGTTCTCATACAACGTGGGAAAGTCATAGCCTATGCCTCGCGACAACTTAAAGAGTATGAGAGGAATTATCCTACTCATGATCTAGAGTTGGCGGCCCAATCGTTTTCAAGCTAAAAAATATGGAGGCACTATCTATATATGGGAGAAAGTGGAGATATATTCGACCATAAAAGCCTTAAATATTTCTTCACTCAAAAAGAACTCAACATGCGGCAGCGACGTTGGCTCGAGCTATTGAAAGACTACGACCACACTATTCAATACCATCCTGGTAAAGCGAACGTGGTAGCTGACGCATTGAGTAGAAGATCATATCTTGAGCGAGTGCGATGATGTCAAGTATACGCGTAGAGCCAACTTTAATAGAAAAGTTAAGGTTGCTCAAGCCAATCCCGGAGCTGATGCGTATGAAGAAGAAAAAGTACAAGAAGGAGCTATTCCTAAGCGAGAATTGATGAAGAAGGAATACTTGAGTCCACTCTAGACTTTGTGTTCCTAACGACTGATTTGAAGTACAAGATTATGATGGAGGCACACAATCGCCATTTACAATCCATCCTCGGAAGTACTAAAATGTATCGTGATCTTGACATACATTTTGGTGGAACAATATGAAGAGAGAGATTGCAAAGTTTATCTCGATGTGTTTAACTTGCCAACGTAAAGGCGGAGCATCTTGTACCTAAGGGTCCGCTGCAACCACTTGAGATTCCTAATGGAAGTGGGAACACATTACTATGGATTTCGTTTCACGGGTCTTCCTACGGTTTCTCAAGGCATCAATGCTATTTGGGTTATTGTTGATAGATTAACCAAGTCTGCTCATTTCTTGCCGATCGGGAGACTTATTCCTTGAGCGTCTTGCTAGTATATGCGTGAATGAGATTGTGAGGTTGCATGGCATGCCCAGATCCATAGTTTCAGATCGTGACCCAAGATTCACTTCAAGATTTTGGGTTAGCTTGCAAAAAGCTATGGGCGCGGATTTGCGATTTAGTTCGGCATACCATCCCCAAACGGACGGACAATCAAGAGAGGACTATTCAAACTCTTGAAGTTCAATTAAGACTCGTGTCCTAGACTTCAAGGGTAGTTGGGATAAGTATTTACCATTGGTGGAATTCTCCTACAACAACAACAAAGTTATCGAGCAAGTATATAAGTGTGGCTCCATTCAAGCATTATATGGACGAAAATGTCGTTCTCAATATGTTGGGATGAGGTGGGTGAAGAAACATTGTTGGGACCCGAAAGTTAGTACGTATGACTACCGAAAAGATCCAAATGATTCGACAATGTATACAAACGGCACAAGATCGACAAAAGAGTTATGCGGATCTTCATCGAAAGGACGTGGAATTTAATGTAGGGGATCATGTATTGTTGCGAGTTGCTCCATGGAAGGGAGTTACAAGATTTGGGAAGAGAGGAAAGCTCAATCCACGATTTATTGGTCCATTTCAAATTCTTGACCGAGTAGGAAATGTAGCTATAGACTTACGTTACCTCAAAGTATGTCTCGTGTTCATAATGTGTTTCAAATATCTGTACTTCGTAAATATGTGAAAGACCCGAACCACGTTATTGAGTTAGAACCGGACGAGATAGCCGAAGACTTAACGTATGAGGAGGTACCTGTCAAGATCTTGGATAGGAAGGAGCATGTCCTATCAAGAAAGGTCATACCACAAGTTAAAGTTTTGTGGAGGAATCATGCTATAGAGGAAATGACACAGGAATTGGAAGCGGAAATGAAAGCGAGGTATCCTCACCTTTTGAAACACCAGTATCGTCGTCGTCAATTTCGAGGACGAAATTTCATAAGGAAGGGAGGTTGTAAGACCCCGAAATTTTTAAATAAAAAGGAATTTCTTTTATTTATTATTTTGAAATAGTAAGGGTTGATTTGATTAATGTGGATAGTTAAGGGTTAAATACGCAAATATTTCAAAATAAGCAAGTGGTTATAAAATATTCATTATCGTCGGGGAATATTCGTTTGGTCGTGGAATATTCGTACTGTCGGGGAATATTCGTACGACGACGCAGCCATGTGTGGGCCCCATAACGGAAAGCGATTGGATGAAGAAAACGACAAATATAAGTTGTTTTTAAATAACTACGTAGTTATTACCGAATTATCTTTGTTGGAATACCCGGTGGTTAAAACACACTAATACGGCGTTGTTGAGCGATGCTATACCTGCAGTATTGCACCAATTATTGATTCTTACGTGAAGAAGGCACTACTCAATAATGGTTACGATAATTAATTACTCAAGATATTTTTTGAGTTAATAATTCTTTGCGTTGATATTTTATATTCTTTGTTGTTTCAATAATTGTCATTACACGAGTATTTTTTCATTATTGAAGCAATAATTCATATTATCTGAATAATATTATTAGATAACATTATTGGCAATGTCTAGAAAGTTACGCCTAAGGAGAGGTTTGGTCACCTAATTGCGGCGCCAAAGAAGAAGAAATTCTTATTGAAAGCCCCTCTTCCTGAACCGCTGGTTGTCAATATTGTGATTCTGTAATATTATTTGTGAATAATTAATTATTGATTTATAAGATGAGGAAAATATTGATTTTATGTGGATATAGATGGAGAAAATTTTAAAATGACAATTGTTGAAAATTAATATTTTATCTTTTTCGATAAAATAATTCATTTAAATATATTATTTTAATAATATATTAACTATGATATTTTTTACAAATCGAATGTGGGATATATGAGTATACGAGGAGGAAGAGTATTTTTGTTGCAATAAATGTTTAAAACATGTTAAACATGTCGGTGGACCCCATTTATTGATTTGAAATGTGATTATAACTTTTAAAAATCGCTTGCTTTGTGGATTTCGGTCAATTTCTATTTAGAATTTGGAAAAACTTTCTTCTGCAAAGTTGTAGAGAATTGAAATTCCTATAAAAACTCATGGGATTCGAATTTTCTGATGAAAGGGCTATTTATTATGAATTATTGAAGTTCAAGCTCAAAATAATTGATTTTTGGGAGTTTAAAATATTTTTGTAAGAAAAACGTTTTTTGTTGTAATTGAGTGGCTCACATGTGTTATAAATGATCTGAAATCAGATTTCTAAGGTGGGCTTGAATATTTTTAAGAAATATTATTATTTTATTAAATTTTCTGCTTTGGTGTTCTAAGCATTTTCCTATAAATAGGGTGCTTAGGTTAGAATTGAAAATCACACCAGAAACTAAAGATTTCTCTCTCTATATTATCGAGCGTATTCTTGTGAGTATTTTGAGTATACTTGAGTATTGCTAGACGGTGCAAGTTCCCTTCAGCACTATACCCGGTATTCTAGCTAGAAGTACTGATCTTTCGAGGTAAGGGATATTATTTTTTTCGTAATGATATTATTTCTTCAATATCATTATACTGAAATGTTGATCTGAAGTTTTTATCAAATTTGGAATTTTTTCATGTCGGGGTTACTATTCATGGGTTACTATTCATGAATTACTATTCATGAGTTACTATTCACGAGTTACTATTCACGAGTACTATTCATGAAGCGTGAAGATGTTTTTGTGGAATTTCTATCTTTTGGTGTCGGAGTTACTATTCACGTATACGGCACTATTCACGTATACGGTACTATTCACCGAAAAATAAAATTTCTTCTTTTCGTCCAAAACATCTATTCTGGATACTAACTCTGATTGTATCCATGTTTTGATCATTCTTGAATTTTACACCACTATGATTATTTTTGAGGTATTTTTGGACGTGGATAAAACCAAGTACGAATCCTTAATCCTTAATCCTTAATCCTTGTCATTTTGTTTCACTGGATTCGTTTCTTTAAAAAAAAAAAAAAATATTTTCATCATCCTCAGTCTTAAATGATGATATTATGGAATATCTTTGGCCTGTAGTGCAAAAGATGAATGATTTCTGAAGAATATCTTTGGCCGTAGTGCAAAGATGAACAGTGTTTAAATGAACATGACCAATGATGAATATCTTTGGCTTTGTAGTGCAAAGATGAATATTTGATTCGGTATGTATATTGATTGATGTTACGGGGATAAAAGATGAGATGATGAACTTTTAAATTCATACATAGAAGATAGTAGTTTGCATTCTCTACTTAACTCTTCTAATGAATTATTATTTCACTTGCAAATATTGATTTAAAATTTGTTGTCTATTGTATTCTATTATATTTTTCCTGTTGAAGACTAACGATAATTTGTTGTATATTATCTTAGTCATAATATTCTTTCTTGAGCTAGTTGAGCTCACCCTTTTCTTTTTGTTCCATTTTTCTCGGGAGGCGAGAATATAAGCGAGTACAATTCTGGGGTATGGAATGAAGGTTTTAGAAAGGATTGTTTAGTAGTCCTCACCATTTTGTAAAATAATGTATCAATAAATGTGATGAGGATTTATTTGAGTATAGATATTGTCTAGAAGATAATATTTGTATTCAAACTCACGCTTTCTTGTTGTAATAATAAAGTTGTAGTTGTTTCTGTACCATGTATTGACAACTCAGAATAGGTGATGTATACCTATTTTGGGGGCGTCACATATCTTATACTTATAAACAATCTCCCACTTTAAACCGAATAGCACATGCACGGAAAACAAACAAAAAAAATATGAGGGACTCCAGCCTTTTGAATAACACGGATACAAAAAAAAATACGCGTTTTTTTTTTTATTTAATAAATTTTATACAATTAAATTATGCCCAATTAAATTGTTCTAAACACATATCAATATACATATCAAATTAAAACAATTAATAATTCGCATAAAGGTTTGGCTCTGATGCCACTGTTAGGTTTGTAATATTCATAACGCAATCAAAATTGCAAAAATAATGCGGAAGCGTGTAAAAATCAGAGTTTAAAATTTACAAACCATATACCCGGATCACCCTTTATGCACAATTATTAATTAAACGAAAAGATAAAGAATAAAATCATACCCTTGAAGATCGAGCTTCCTCAGGTACAAGTTCACCTCCAAATCTTTTCGCGTTCAACTTGAATCCACCGGGGTTTTGTTCCTTCCTTTGATCAACGTTAGCCACCCATATATTTGGCCTCTAGAGGTGATCCACCAAGAAAGAAAAAGATTCAAGAAGATGGGGTATTGGCTCAAACCCTAGTTTTTCCTATCTCTATAGAAAAAGGGCGTACTCTCCAACCATTGGAATTACGTATATATGATATCTGATATAAGACTCCTCTTATAAAGATATCAAGTAACCCTATTAAAAATAAGGTATTATTTAATTAAACTCTTTTAATTAAATGGGCTCCCTAATCTTATTAGGGATAATTAATTAAACTCCTTTAACTAATTTTCCCTCCTAATCCTATTAGGAATAAATGAGAGTACTTATATTAAATTAATTCCTAAACTCTTTTAGAAATTAAAATAATAATAATTGTAATAATATTAATAAGACTCCTCTTATTAATTTATATTTAATATTTATAAAATATTAAATAATAAATATTAAGCTATTTAATTTATTCTATCACCATAGATTATACTTAACATATTATTACGATTATGCCATTAACTTCTTAAATAATTATTCTTCCTTTTATGGTGTGACCCTTTAGGTTCTCCATATTAAACCGGTTGTGAATAAATCAATTAGAACAATTTTAATCTTATTTAAATAAATAAATTAAACAATTAATTTATTTAAATAAATAATATTTATTCTACATAGGGATAAGCCTCCTAGCGATCAACGACTTTCCGGATAATATAGATTTCAACATTAATCATTAAAGAACCTTTGAGTAAATAGTTACCGTGACAATTCAATCCTTCCACCATACAATGTCCCAATTAAATATAAGACATGTAATTCTTTATCAAGTCTTATTTTATTTAATTATATGTATTTCGATCCTTAAATGCACAACTCAAATAATGCAAATTAGAAACTCCTTTCTAATTTCATTACGCCTTAACCAAGGACTATTGGGTTGTCATTTATCGAATCACATAGGACATTTCTCTTCTTTATTAGAAGTGGTAGATTCTTTATTGATCATACATTATCTCCATATACAACTTATTATACCCAAGCATACCCTTTGATATACCCTAAGGGTCTTAAGGAATAAGTCAAAGTATAACTCATCATACACAAGATACTATGATAATCTCAAGTCCAAGGATTACTTGTACTACTATCACTACAGGAATTCCTATTTACAGGCAAATAAAACTCCATTAGGTATTCCTTAGCGAGCCACGTTCAGTGAACTTATTCTCTAATAAGCACCTACATACTTGCTTTAGTGTCTCCACACAAATGATCATGAGATCAATCATCCTCATCCAATGAGCAAACAACGTATGTACCAATCTATCCGGATTCACTAATCCCCAATTTAGTAATCCAATGATTGGGAACTATTTTAGTTTTAAGCTTTCTAAGAATTTAGATTTCATTAGAATGATCATCATCATTATTCTAAAAGCATTGCTTAAAACTATGGGTTTATCACATATTATAAAACAGCATCATGTAGATAATTAAAAGCCTTTAATAAATTAATACTTTTTATTAATAAATGAATAAGATTGTTACAAAGTATATGCGTTATCATCAAACATGATTGGCTTGTGTGCATATTACTTTCACAAACTTCTCGTACTTGCAGTTTATCCTCAACTTAGGATCAAACTTTCTCTTCCTCGCATGATCGACACGCACATGGGATCACTTTTGCTTTTCATACGAGGGCGAACTAAGTCGACCTGATCTCATATTCAATAGGAGTACGTAGGCAACCATTTCATATGGCCCGATCGCAATAAAATAAAAGCAACAAAAACATTTCTACCCTTTTCTCCTTACAAAAACAAAAAACAACAAAAACATTCCTACACCCTTTTCTGCCACATATAGTGTTGAACCTCTTGCACCAGGTTCAAACTACGTAGACCTGATCTCCTCTTCAATAGGAGTACGTAGGCAGCCATTCATGGTGTGGTCTCACCCCCTACCAAAACACAAAAACTTGTCAACTGGTACTGGGATCAAACGTCAATCCACTACAGTTCATTGGCTTCAGACCAAAGGGATGGAATTATATGAACTCCTCCCAAATAAGAGATTCGGCGACCATCTAAGTTGCGGTTGTACCTTGAAGAGCAACACCAATCCGTAAGAGATGGAATTAACTAGGCTCCTCCTGAATAGGGGTACTGGCGACCATCTGTGGTACGGTCAATCTCAGAGAGGAAAGCCACACTCCTCTCCATATTTTCATACAGAAACCAGTCCCAAGACACCAAAGATGGTAGGGATACACACAGATCAATGATCCATTCTGAAATGTCCTGAGATAACTCAATGTCCATCCATCCAAGAGGAATTCAGAGTACATCAAGATAGCAAGCCCTGAAGCAGCAGGCAAAATATCAAGCAAGTAGCAAAGCATATCTAAAAGGGAAGTGATCAAAAATATATTTCCCTGCCATATATATAATGTTGTTTGATATACACAATGTAAACTGTACATGACAAAATGGCTAAGCTAGTCTGTGCAGGAAAATACAAGCTCATCTACAAGTCAGGGTATATGCGAGCTAACAAGCCCAACATGGCGTCCCTCTCAGAAGAAGGAGGTGAAGTTGTGGTCTCCTGTACGAGAGTATCCACATGACCCAACAGATCTGCAACCATCTGCATGGTGATCATATGCTCATCAATATAAGCGCTCATCTCTGTGATCATGCCAGTGGTAAGGGACCTCACTGCAGTAATATCTATGACGGCTACATCCCGCGCAGATATGGCACTATCCCGCTCAACTATCACTGCATCTCTGGCTGATCCAGCCTCATCCCGCTCAACGACAGTGACATATCTACGAGCTAATGCCTCGTCTATCTCTAACAGAGCTACATCTCTCTCATCAAGGGCAGTCAACATCAAGGCTCTAGCCGCATCCGATGCAGTCTTTGTCTCCATCTATGCGGAATAATCTGCAGAACAACCCGGATGGCTCGCAGAAAAATCAGCTATTTTACGCTGATCCCAACAAGCGTACACACGTGATTGGTCCTCTGCTGAAAGATAGCGAGAAGCTAAACGCTGTCCCAACGCCCCCTTGAAAGGATGAAAGTCCTAAAACTGGTCAAACTACAACATCACGGCCAGCGGGTGGTAAGTAGTCATGCCCCTCAAGCCAGCTAGAGGGAGGTAGTCCATGCCCGGAGCATGAGTAATAAAGCTGTAAGGTGAGCTGAGCCCCGAACACGGCAATATGGTAAACGGATCACTGATATCTGCCAATAACATAGACCAGAACATAACATCTGTACACTCCGATGGTTGAAAGGAGTATGACATGGCTATGTCATGGGTGAAACAATACACATGCCGTCTAAAGGTGCCAATCGGTCTCAAGTGTGACATAAACCACACGTATAGCATGACCAAGCTGCCCGTGAACACTCCTATCGAATAAGTGCAGCAGTATGTAGCTGACCTCAGAGTCTCTGTTATAATCATCGGTATAATGGTATGACCTTCCTTGAGAGCTCTCACTGCCATGATGACTCCAACGTCTATCTCATCCATGTACCGTGGAATATAGACATACGACAGTATGCACAATAGTAGTACATCAACCCTAGCTAGACGCCAATGATCCTCCGATGTGGTGAAATCCACGAAATGTCATGTATAACTATCCTCAGATCCAAATCTGTCAAACAGGAAATGCTGGATATAACGTTGCCAGATGTAAGCTCATCCTATAGCACCCTACGCCTCAATCCAGTGAGGTTCATGAACCGTCAACTCATGTCCCCCAAAGCCACATGTACGCAAGGTCTGTCTAGTGGCAACATCATCAACCGTGCATACTCTTCTAGAGTTAGAGTCAACTCCTGGGTCCCAAATCGAAAAACCTGCCTCTTCGTTACCTAGTGCTCTAGTATGCCATCCACGAATCCTGTAGGAACCTGAAACATCAACAAGGTCATAGTATGCTATAACAAATGATCTACGGTCACCCTATCTGATGGTGACATGCTATCATACCACGATCGCATACTAGATGCCACCAATGATGCTGGGGTATGATCAATACGGCTAACTGTCGAAGAAGACATATGTACGGGCCGTGTCATAAGACCATCCAGGGGTCAATGCCGAATATCTCTGGACATACATACATATGCATAACATGATACATGCATTGCAGATAATAGATGGCAATATGATATAGGGAATGAAAAAACTGTGCATACATTCCTAAGTATATCAACATCTAATACATCATCTCTGTACAACTATAAATACAGGGAAATGGGGCATAGACGCCCTACTACTAACAGAGGCCTATCAAAAGATATAGCGAGAATGGGGAACAACCACCCAATAGCTAACAGAGGCCTATCAAAAGATATAATGAGAATACACATCAGAAGAAGACAATGGTGTCAATGTCTACATCATTAATCCTGTCCACCTGATGAAACTCCTCCTGAGTCACTAGATCTCTATCAACAGGGATGTCAAGCCTATATAGAAGAGGATCTGCGCCGGCAAAATCGAATAGGTCATCTGAGGGGCCAGCGCCTGAGCTGGAAGGATAAAACGAATCTGCCTCTATCAGATCTCTGCCCAAATACCGGATAAAGAAATGTACATGGTCTATTCGTCGGGTCAAACTATCAATCTGTGTCACATGAGTCGGATCTCGAACACAGGCTATCCAATTCGTCATCATCACGGATTCTGGAACCATATCCCCCATGAACTGAGTGGCGCGGGACTGGGCTCCAATAGTACTAGGGAACCACCAATGCTGGAATATCTCCTGAGTGCAAGGACCCTCTGATAATGCAAAGCCATCAATCCCCGAAAATGGGATATCAGTACCGAGTGACTGCGATACAGGCCAATGACGCTTGACAGGAGGCAAGATCGGTATGCGAATCTCATCTGTGGTGCTCCTAATAGCACGTTCTCCTAAATAGAGCTCCCATCCTCCATCTGTAAAGAGAGGAACTCTCTAGGTAGATATCACATACTCGACTCCAGTCGGGTACCCACCCTCAAATTCGATGGCCAAATGTTCCCCAGAATAGGGAATCCATGTGATAATCTCAACTATCAACAACTCCAGCTGCAGGCGGCAGTGAGTGAAACCCTCAGCTATAGGCACCTCCGCCAATATGGAATGATGCCATCGTCGTCCTCGTGGATAGGTATCTAAACCTAACACACTCACATGACGCAAGCATGGGAGCCTCTCGTAGGCCGAAAACTGCCAACACGATGGCAAAACATCTGCGATCAGTAAAACCAAAGAAATACTCACCAGCAAAAATGGGTAGAATCCTAGCCAAGCCTCAGTCAAACCCTGTGAGCGCATACGCATGCCCAGAGGAAATAGGCAAAGGTATATGAACCCCAATTGTACTCTCTAATATGTTCCACATGATGTGTGGCACTGACCAAAGCGAATGACACCGTAGAAGTGTTATCTGCTATGAAGCAACCTCTAATGATCATCAGAAATAATCACCGAAGAATGCAATCCCTGATTCTGACATCATCAAGCATGTGCTCACTCAAAAGTCCACTCGTAGCATCTATGCTCAAAGGACTTGTACGGACAGTCCTGCCCTTGAGCGCTTCCGCCGGAACTCCTAACAAGGATCTGATGGTAGTAGGGGTAATATTCGCCATGCAATGCACTGGTGCCCCTCCAAACTCCATACCTGTGATAAATCACCAATCCATCTGCGTCATCATCACCTCATAGTCTAACAAATGGAGTGACTAAGTCTAATGAAACTATCGCTCAGACAATGCCCTGAGGTAACCCCAGGGACAACGACGGGGAAGGATGGAGAAGAATGCCCCGAATCCCCAATCATGCACTACCGCTCTATAGTCTAGATGAAGAGCCTGATATGTGGAGTGTATGCTAAACCAATTCCCTCGAGGCTGTGTATAGCCAGGAACCTGCATGAAATGCAGATCAACATCAGAATCCTTTACTCCTTGTCAATAGGAAAGAAGGAAAATCAAGATCTAACGTCATACCTCGTTAGCATGCAAGTACATCGAGGGATGTCTGCTCAAGTCACCCGGAAGCGCTGGGTCTGCCACCTGAATGTAACGGAGCTCCCTACGGGGAACATGTGCAGCAACAACGGGGTCCTCAATCAGAATATCCTCATCCTTGTCCTCGGCGTCTGGCACCTCAGCCCGGACTGGACGTATCACTGGCTCCACCAATCGATGAGGTTGTCCAACGGAACGGGGTCGAGGCACTTTAGAAGCCCTCCTCCATACACCAGAAGTGGTCCTACGGGAACTACTCGGCTGATCCGGATCCATAATATCTGGACAACAAATCTCCAAATCACCTTAGAAAGGGTGTGGTATTTCCTGACTTGGAGCTTTTCAAAATGCATTTTATGACTATATGCATGCATGCATTACTTTAACGTACATCTATAGTAGGGTTAAAAATGAATAACTAATTAAATGCCTATATTTTGGAAATTTTTTTACCATAGTCCCCTTTGTAAATCGGACTATCCACATGCATATAGGCATGACTAGGTGACCATTCAGTAACACACCTGCCCAAAGTCATATACATAATATATGCATTAAAAATCAAAATCATCAATACATAAGGTTAACCTCAATATCAGGAGTACTCTGCCTTTTTACCTTTTGCTCATTTATCCTCAAATAGGATAAAAATTAGCAGAAAAAGGTGCCAATTTGATTGTCTCAGAAGTTAATTTTTTTTTACATCACTATGTTCAGCATGGTTTAATACTAACATTTACTATGTTGAATATTTTTATCAAGTCATTTGAGCATACATAATCACTACTATGTGTTTAGATGCATTTCATGTGATAAGTCATTTTCCAACGAATAAAAACTAGTAAAAAATAAATGCATACGTTACCAGGATAGTGCAGAACACTTGTACGGTGACATAATTTATAGAAAATCGCCCGAACTCAGCAGATCTGAAGGAGAGCTCTCGGATATTTCTTCGCGAAACAAGTTGAAAGTGACTTGTGAGATCAACCTGCAGGATATTAGTATCCACGGTTGGCCGTAGGTCCATCTGCGGCTGAAGCAGGTGTACCTGCGGCACCCCTATATGGGCCCCACCCCTCCAGCTCGGTCCAGTTCAAGTTGCAAAGGAGTTTTCACAGACTAAAAAGGTCAAATCTAGAATAAAAATGCTACGCGATTGAGCAGAATAGCCTGCAATCATGGTCTTCTCAGATATAACTTTGAGTCTATACATCACTCATTGGAAATTGCCCAAACACGGGGTATACTATGCCAATGATCTCAATTGTTACAAATTACATTCGACAATACCTTGCACAAGTCCAATGCCGCCAACTCCGGGTCATTACCCTAAAGATCAACATGATCCCCGACGGGGGTTACAACGTGAAACCCTGGCGGGGGTTACAATGCATGTTCATCCATTGACACACACATCAATAAAGGTCAAGCAGCCTTGACATCATTATAACAATTGGATAGAAATCTAACAAAGCATCAGAAGCCATCCGATGACCAGCCGCTGCTATACACAGCAGCGAGGGTACAAACGCCTTACTAGGTGGGGGTTACAACATATTCCCTGACGGGGGTCACCACGCATTTACATACATTGATATACATGTCAGTGAAGGTCAAGCAGCCTTGACGTTATTTCAGCTGATGGCAAGTAAACCCATCAAGGCATCGAAAGCTGTTTGACGATTGCGTACGTTGGTATTAATATTCCCTTGAGGATCCCTGGTGAGGGTCATAACACAATGTTCATTGACACACATATCAATGAAGGTCAAGCAGCTTTAATAATCTGCCCATAGAGTATCAACTGTTGATTCACACGTCAGCGAAGGTCAAGCAGCCTTGACAGTCTACCCCATAGGGTTTTTATCTGTTTATTCACACGTCGGTAAAGTACACATCAACGAAGGTCAGGCAATCATGACAACATCTATTGTTGGCATTAAATCTGATAGAATCTTGACATATCCTGGCGATACAAACCAGGAAATGTCAACATCATCAAAGAGGATTAATGATGGAATATGTTATACACATCCCCAAATAGACAAAGCTTTATCCCTACATATCTCTTACACATAAGAGGTACCTCTTCAGAATTAACTCTTTATCAAGGATTCAGGACTTTGGTGATAACTACAACATCAACATCCTAACAGATTCGGATCACACATCCGATCAGGTCATAGTTGCCAATCCTTGGTAAACATTACAAGGATCCAGCAATCATCCCTAGCATGTTGGGCAACAACCCCGCATACATGAATCATACATTTACATCATGTTGCTACATATAGTATCATGTTTGTCTTATGGTATTTCAAGTGTCTAGGATTCTTTATCCTACCCATGCATTGCATTGCATGAGTATGATAAAGAGGGGTATCTGTAGACACTTGAAATGTTCTGCACACCCGTCACTAATATTGCAGGAGAACAAATTCGTCTTTCAAGAGGGAACCATGGAAGACAGTTCATATCCATTCCGGATACTACTGGAAGTTCAGCATCAACCCCGGAACACACACCTGGAGTAACAATTCCAACCTCAAAGATAACCCCGAGGCATGCAGATCCAATGCCAGACCACACACCGGAGAAGACTGATTAATCTCCGAGATAACCCCGAGGTATCCAGTCTCAGTCCCAATCATGGGAATAACTACCAACCTTGGTGATCACACCAAGGAATGTAGTTCCGGCGATAACCCCGAAAATGTTTGTTTTGAATGCAACCAGCTTCAATCTCGGTACTCACAGCGAGACACCCAGTACCAACCTGGAAATAACACCGGGAGGACAAGCACACCTCAGAGTTGATACTGAGGACCTTGAACATTTGCAGCAATCCAATCTCAGCAAGAACCCTGAGCAACGTCTACTTTATTAGCCCAAACCGGCGATAACTCCGGTGAGGGGCAAAGGCATCATCTCGCCACTCTAAAGCCACATCACGCCATCTCAAAATTTCATATACACCTTTCTGCATAATGATGTCCCATAAGAATCAAGGAAAACCAATCCCGAGTGACTATTGTGCAAGGTAACGGATATAATTTGAAGCTTTAAGACCGGAGGGCACCGTACCATCTTCATGACTTCGTACAACCTCTAATCCCATGCCATTATATAACTCTCGACAACGGCAGTCTGAAATAGGTCCTACATACCTCAGTCGGATGCTCTGATTACAATTCTGAAAGTTCGAGCGGACATTGCGATTTTACGTTACGTACGCATTTTCTGAGACGATGCGACCCGAGAAACTGGGCAACTTGGGCGACCTCGGTACACTGTGGTGTGGCCCAGTACACTGTGCCCTCTCTAAATAGAGGGCTTGGGTGGCCATTTTAAGAAGAAAAAGGCGAGGAAGCTCTGTCAAATTTGTCTCGTGCTTACTGATATCTTGAGTGCTTTCCCATTTTAAACACTTGTGAGCTCACATGTAGCTACTCTTGTACCTGTGGGAGCCGAATTTCATCCACTTTAAAGATATAGAAGTCTTCTTTGGCAGCCCACTGTAAGCCTTCTCACACACTTTAAAGCCTTTCTCTTCATCTTTGTATACACCCTTCTTCACGTTGAAAGTCGTGTTGAATGTTTTTGCCCGGACTTCGGTCCGTGGTTTTATCTCAGTTTGTATATACATATATATGTATATATATATATATATATACTTATATACATATATATATATATATATATGGACTAACATTATCGAGTTATGCCTCGATTGAGCCTAGACTTCGGTCTGGAGCGTTTACTTGCTTTAATATATATATACTTATATATATTAACTGTGTGTCAAACTTTGTTCGATGAGCCTGAACTTGATGCAGGCGTTCTTCGCTTTAATATATATATATATATATATATATATATATATATTAACCACGTGTCGAACTCTGTTCGATGAGCCTGGATTTTACATCCGAAGCATTTACTCGCTTATATATATATATACTTATATATATGAACTGTTGTCGAACTCTGTTCGATGAGCCTGGATTTTACATCCGGTGCGTTTCTCACTTATATATATATATATATACATTTTCGTCCTGTCTGGATTTTACTTCGTGGCAGTTGATCGCTTTAACAACTTTCTTTATGTTTCGTCCTGCCTAGAGTTCACTTCGTGGCAGTTGATCGCTTTGTACAACTTTATCTACGCTTCGCCCCGCCTGGAGTTTCCTTCGTGGCGGTTGATAGCGTTTACATCTTTATTTACCTTTTTTGATCCCCCATAGAGGTACTTCGTTGTGGCTAATCATGTCTGTATATATATATTTATAGCTTTTATATATATACCTACTTACTGCTTTCATACAAATTGCAGTATCATGTGCGCTTAGGAATCACGTGATCACAGATTCAGTCTACTGGATCTAGATTATGATCCCGTGATGGACCTTTTTTAGCTGTAAACTGCTTGTAAATTTATCTGCGATGTCTAAATTTCCTCAGATGGTTCTCATACCCACGAGGAAGTCGGCATTATTTTGTACATTATTTTCTTATAGATGCTTCGAATCTCAGAAATAAAATCAATCAAGTCAAACACTTAATAAAATAGAAGTGTAAAAGGTCTCAATTACTATTGAGCATCAGGGTTTGAAAAACCTCTTTTACAAAACATCACTGTCATATCTTGCTAAAAGCTGAATTTTTACATAAATTCAAACCCTGTGTATATAGGTGCGAACGAGGCCTCACACTACTTCCAAATAACAGCACATTGACCCACACACACGCACATTTAGATAACAATTTTTTGAAAAGAGGCGGTCACCATGGTAACACGGATGTCGGGGGGTGCCTAGCACCTTCCCTCTGCATAATCAAGTCCCCGTACCCTAATGAATCTCTGTTCACCGACCCGTTTAGCAGTGTCACATCACTCGGTCAATGGGCAAACCTTTTCTCGATTGTGTTGGTACAACCATTTAAAAAACTAACTGGTGACTCTTAACAGCCCATCATCGACATTATACATGTCAGACATTTTTCACTTATTTTTTCAAACAAATCTCACCTAAAATGAGAACACCAAAAGAACAAGTAACAAAAAGGGACAACTAAAAATCCCGACGTCGACAATGCTCTACTTGACTCTTCTAATGGATTGCTTGTTCCGCTACAGTTAAGCTTGTTGTCTATTATATTCTATCAGTTTAACATTGTTGAAGGCTAATGATAATTTATTCTGCATTATCGTAGTCATAATATTTCTTACTGGGCTAGTTGAGCTCACCATTTCTTTCACTGTTCTCTTCAGGAAATGAGAACGTAGCTGGGACTAGTCGGGGAACGGAGTGATGGTCCAGATGATAGCATTAGTAGTCCTTACTATTCTGTTAAATAGTGTGACAATAAATGTAATGAAGACTCCATTGATATTGTCTAGATGACAATATTCTTATTAAAACTCTTAGATTATATTTTTGTCGTATTTTACACGACTGTTGTATAATTAAGTTGTATTTGAATTTTGTACCATGTATTTGGCGACTCAAGATGGGTGGTGTATACCTGTTTTGGGGGCATCACAGTTGGTATCAAAGCTTAGGGATATGATCCCTGGCTGAGATGTGAGACAAGAACTAGGAGGGGAGAGACGGGGAATTCTTTCGCTAGTATGACCTACCTAAGTTTATTTGGTATTTAATTGGTTGGTCAGAGTATAGGGATAATATGTAATATGTCAATTAACCCTTGTTTTGTGACAGTGTTTGAAAATGGCATCTAAAAATGTTGAGATCAGCAATGAAGCACATGAGACCGTTGAGTCACCAACGATCAATACCCAGGATAATGTGCAACAGGAAGACAATAATCCTCAGGTAAACAATAACACTGATGAAATGGTGAACGATGGGATGTTCAGAGGCTTTATGCAGTTATTGCAACATCAGGTAAGAGAGACTCGTGTTCAAAATATAGGTGGAAATAATGGCAATCCACGGTCAGTCACCGCTAAGCAGTTCAAGGAGCTGGGACCACCAGAGTTTTTGAGAAAGCCAGAACCACTTAAGGCAGAGACATGGTTAAAGCAGATCACCAAGATATTTGATGTCTTGGGATGCTCCGAGGAGCAAAAGGTTCCCTTTGCCACCTTTATGTTGCGTGAAAAGGCAGATTACTGGCGGGAATCTGTAAAACATACCCAGCCTGATGCACTCAAGATGTCTTGGGAGAAGTTCCAAGAGCTGTTCAATGACAAGTACTTTCTCGAAAGTATTCGTCACATGAAGGAGGTGGAGTTTATCAAGTTGGAGCAAAATAATATGATCGTGTCGCAATACGAGGATAAATTTGTAGAGTTATCCCGGTTTGCATCCCATTTGGTCGATAATGAGGAGTGAATGACGCAAATGTTTCTAAGAGGTTTGAAACCCGATATACGTCAATACCTTATTTCTCACAAACTTTGTTTATATTCAGATGTTGTGAATATGGCTCAGTTATTGGAGCGCGGTAATGAGTCAGAACAACCAAAAGGTAACCACCAGCAACACGATAATAATCATACCAGTGGCAACGGCCATCGGAACAGTGATAACCATCGTGGGGGAAATTATCATTCCAAGAATGGTAACCACTTCGATGGTAATCATGTCCAAGATAATAGGAGTCGAAATTTCAAGAAGAAAAGGTTCAACAACAATGGAAAGACAGTAGCACCAAAACCCGTTTTCAAGGAAGGAGAACGACCACCAATTATATGCTTCAAATGTGGAGGGGAGGGACATATCAGTCCAAGCTACATGATGCAGTCCAAAGCATGTTACAATTGTTGAAAAGAAGGTTACCTAGCCCGATTTTGTCATGCACAAAAGTCAAGTACAGCTGGGACGGTGGCACCAAAGGCGGATACGGACAAAACAAAGTCGATGGTTTCAGGAAGAGCGTTTTTCGTGACTTCTCAAAAAACGAGTAACCCAAACGAAGTTAGCACGGGTTAGTGAATTATAAATTCTTGCGAAGTTTATACCTTATTAGATACCGGTTCTACCCATTCTTTTATTTCTCATACTTGCACTCAACGTTTAAATTTGACTCCGGAGAAATTAGACTTCGACTTATCAGTTGAAACTCTGTTAGGAGAAACCTTCATTACATGTGCTATCCAAGTCTTGGATGAGAGTCACAGTTTTGAATGATATTTCTATTGTTAATAAATTTCCTGACGTATTCTCGAAGAACTTCTTAGCCTACCCCTAGAGCATGAAATTGAATTTTGTATTGACCCCGGTACAAAACCCATTTCTAAAACCCTAAAATATTTCTTCAACCAAAACGAACGTATCATGCGCCAAGGACGTTCGCTCGAGCTGTTGAAGATTACGACTATACCATTCAATATCATCATGGAAGAGCGAACGTGGTAGCTGACGCATTGAGTAGAAGATCATATGCGTTTACGAGTGCGATGTTGTTATCATAAAAACCCATTTTGTATAACTTATAAATGATGAAGACAGAGTTAAAGACTATAGGAACCCACGTGGTGATAACAAATATACGATTAGAATCGACTTTAATCGATAAATTTAAAGACGCTCAAGCTACATACTCAGAGCTGATGAATGCGAAGAAGAAGGTTCAAGAAGGCGTTATTCTAGAAGCAAGAGTCGATGAAGAGATGAAATCTCAACCCTCGATTTAATTGGCCCATTTGAAATCCTTGATCGAGTAGGAACTGTGGCCTATAGACTCGTTTTACCGCCAAGTATGTCGCGTGTTCATAACGTTTTTCACGTATCGATGTTACGTAAATATGTGCATGACCCGAACCACATTATTGAATTAGAACTAGACGAGATAGCAGAAGATTTAACGTATGAGGAGATACGTGTTAAAATATTGGATAAGAAGGATCGTATTCAACACTCAAAGGTTATACCTCAAGAGTTAGAATTTGAAGTGATGTCAAGGTATCCTCACTTATTCGGCATACCAGGTACATACGTAAATTTCGAGGGTGAAATTTCATAACGAATGGAGATTGTAAGACCCCAAATTTTATTAATAAAGATTTAATTTTCTCGAAATATTTTTTTTTATATTATGGTGTGGATTTGAGATAGTGTTATAGTTGTGGGTAGTATTTATAAAGTTTGCAAAGTATGCAAGTTGTTATATAATATTAGATTGGTCGGAGAATATTCATTTTAACGGGGAATATTCATATGACGACACAATCATTGGTGGACCCCACAACAGAAGTATTGTCGTAGTAAGAAAACGACATAATTATCTTTTTATAACGGCGAAAGTGTTATCGTTAAAACTGTTGAACTACCCTAGTAGTAAAATGTACGATGTCTGGCGTGGTTGCATAGTAGCACACGGTATTGATTATTGATGCTTACGTAAGAAGTCACTCAGTTATACTCAATTATTGTTATAGTAATTGCTGCATCATATCTCTCATATTATTGATTCAATTATTGTCACGGTATCATTTGTATAATATGCTATATTATTAAATCAATAATTGAGACGACAAAGTTATTCATATTATTATTTGCAATATTGACAATGTCTAGAAGTTCTGTCAAGGAGAGGTTTGGTCACCTAATTGCGCAGTATTAAGGAGAAATCCTTATCGGAAAGCCCCTTCTTTCCTGGGAACGACCTGGTTGTTAAATATTGTGAATTATAATATTAATGATGAATAAGTTCGTGTTGATTTAAGATGAAATTGATAGTTCCATTGTGTTGGAATTATTAGTGTTAGTGGAAATCGACTTTTATTTCGATAATAATTGATGTCTGGAGGTTATATTGACAAATCGGGTAATTAACAGGATAAATGAGCAATTAATTGCTATTAATTCACATGATTATAACTAATTGTTCACATGTGTGTACTATTGATTCACATTCTTGTACTATTAGGGGTGGTGGTGCAAGATTGATAATACTTGCATGACTAAGTTAAAAATGGAGGTATAGATGGAGGTACTATACTGTAATTCATATTTTCACATGTCTAGAACTATTGATTCACATTATTTACTATGAGGGGAGGTGGTGCAAGTTTGATAATACTTGCAGGACTAAATTAAAAATGAAGAAAAAGGGGAAGGTATTATACTGTAATATTTTGAGCCCCAAAACGTGCAATTATCGAAACTATATTTTCCTATAAATAGAAGCTCATTCTTCCTTCATTTCTCACCAATTCACTAAAGCTATAGAGCAATTATTATAGAGAGAAATTATAGAGAGAAAGAAGAAGAGAAGTCTGCTACCTTAATATTCCAGTATCCAGTCTTCTTATAAGGTAAGGGGTATTATTCTTTCATATTCATGAAGAGAGTTATTTTCTTTCAATACTCGTAAGCGTTGTTATTCCATTCTTTATTATTATGTTGGAATAGCCTGTCTATGCCAAGTACCGCATACATAGTGAAATTCTTCTGTTATTCCAATCTTTATTATTTTGTTGGAATAACTTTTATGCATCTTGATCTATCGCATGCACGGTGAATTCTATTGTTATTCCATTCTTTATTATTACATTGGAATATCTTGTCATGCGGATTACATATGACTGGTTCCATTCTTTATTATTCTTTGGAATATCCTTGTACTATGCTTGATTCGCATAACTCGCTTCCATTCTTTATTATTCTATTGGAATAACCTATCTGTGCGGATTATGCACGCCTGGTGAATTCTTCTGTTATTCCATTCTTTATTATTCTGTTGGAATAACCTGTCTATGTGGATTACTGCATGGCGGGCAAAAATCTATTTGTGGTTTCATATATTCTATTATTCTCAGTTGGTTAAAGTTTTGGCTTCTATTATATCCTTGATAATTGCGCTTCATCCAGTATCTTTTCATGGAAATATTCTTCTGAGCATTCTTGAATTTTACTCCGCAAAGAAGTATCATGTTGACAATTTAGACGTTATTGATTTCTGGATAAATTAAGATTATAAATCTTTAAAATTTATCCTTGAACTTGTTTTATTGAATTATAATGTCATTGTCATCATTCTCATGTTTATAATATGTTGAAAGTCATCTGTGGCCTGTAGTGCATAGATGGACTTGATATGATTATGACCAGGGATTATTCGATATAATCATGACCGTAATGTTACAAATGATGTGGTAAAAGTCCTCATTGGCCGTAGTGCATTGATGGATAGTTGTTGGCATGATCATGACCATTGATGAATACACGAATATCCTTGGCCCGTAGTGCATGGATAATTTATGGTCGTGATACTAATGAATATCCTTGGCAGTAGTGCAGGGATGATGTGGTTTATTTATTAAGCTGAGTCTCAGCGATAAAAGTGATGAAAAACCTTATAAATCATAGAAGATAGTATATTTTATGCTCTATTTGACTCTTCTAATGGATTGCTTGTTCTGCTACAGTTCAACTTGTTGTCTATTATATTCTATTAGATTAACATTGTTGAAGGCTAATGATAATTTATTCTGCATTATCTTAGTCATAATATTTCTTACTAGGCTACTTGAGCTCACCCTTTCTGTCATTGTTCTCTTCAGGAAATGAGAACATAGCCGGGACTATTCGGGGAACGGATTGACGGTCCACATGATAGCATTAGTAGTCCTCATTATTCTATTAAATATTGTGATTATAAATGTAATGAGGACTCCATTGAGTGTGGATATTGTCTAGATGACAATATTCTTATTAAAACTCTTAGATTATGTTTTTGTCGTATTTTACACGACTGTTGTATAATTAAGTTGTATTTGAATTTTGTACCATGTATTTGGCGACTCAAGATGGGTGATGTATACATGTTTTGGGGGCATCACAGAAGACATGTCAACCCTCCCATTTGCCCAATAAAAGGCTCCAGCCTATGGGAATTACATTGGAGAAGTATCGGATGCGCTACCTCCCATCCAAGGAATTACATTGGACAAGTATCGACATATCAAGGAGTACTTACAAGATGGATCTACACCCGCCAAGGCAAGGCCGATTGAAAGAAGGTGGATTCATCGATTAGCTATGAAATTCTACTTGAGCGGAGATGCACTTTATAAAAGAGATGCAGGACTAGGTCTTCTCAGATGTCTGGACAAGGACCAAGCTCAGAGGCTCATGGATGAAATCCATGGTGGAGTATGTGGCCCACACGTGAGCGGCCCTCTACTTGTTAAAAAGATCCTAAGAACATGGCATTACTGGATTTCTCTCAAAGTTGATTGTGATGACCATATCAAGAGATGTTATAAATGCCAAATTCATGGGAATGCTATCCATGCCCCTCCAAGGGAGCTCCATAATATGAGTTCGCCCTGGCCCTTCTTGATGTGGGGAATGGAAGTGATCGGGCCCATCGAGTCCAAAGCCAATAATGCGCATCAATTTATCTTCACCATGATTGACTACTTCACCAAGTGGGTAGAAGCAGCCTCCTTCCCCAGGGTTACTAAAGAAGTCATCATTGCTTTCATTAGAAACAATGTCATTTGTCGATATGGACAGCTAGAGGTAATTGTATCAAACAATGCTAAGAACCTCACCAACAAAATGATGGAGGAGTTTCACTGTAAATTCCACATCAAACATCTCAACTCCATCATCTACCATCCAAAGATGAATGGTGTTGTTAAAGCGGCTAACAAAAAGATGTCCACTAACCATAGAGGATGGCCTGACTTATTGCCTCTGACTCTGTTAGCCTACATAACATCAATGCGCACTTCCACTGGGGCAACCCCCTACTCATTAACCTATGGGATGGAAGCAGTACTCCCCATAGAGGTGGAAATGGAATCCCTCAGAGTATTGATAGATGCTCAGCGGGATGAAGACCAATGGTTGTAAGACATATATCACCAATTGTCTTTGATAGACGAAAGGCGAAGTGATGCTATTTTCCATGGTCAATTATATCAACAAATGATCGCCAGATCCTACAACAAAAAAGTACGGCTACGGCAGTTCAAACAACACGACTTGGTTTCGAAGAAGATCTTTGACAACCAAGCTCAGTCTAAATGAAAATTCTCCTTGAACTGGGAAGGCCCATTTGTTGTCAAGGAGGTATTGACAGGAGGCGCTCTCAAATTATAGGAAATGGAAGGCGATGAATTTCCATAACTTATCAACTCGGACACCGTGAAACGGTACTATGTTTGAGGTCACCATCAAGCAAACATTCTGGTTTTTAATCATCAGATCCCCAGTCATTTCAGGTTTTCTAACCCTTCATTACATACAACTTCTTTTCACACTCATCTTCCCCATTAGGGACGAATAAACTTTTCTAACTAGCAGCCTAGTTTCAGATCGCCAGATCCTTTTCTCAACTTAGTTTTGAACCCTTACTCAACTCCGATTATCCCACCAAGGATTGAACCTTTCACACCCGCAGTTTTACACCACTAGGGTCCTGTACATGGGATTAAACTTTCTCACCCGCAGTTTGTCCTGAACATGGGATCAAACTTTTAATTGGCTATAAACCGTCTTAAACATGGGGCAAACTACGCAGACCTGATCTTCCCAATACATGGGAGTACGTAGGAAACCATTTTTATGGTCAGGTCTCACCACAGAAAAACAAAACAAACACACTCCTATCCATAACCACATATAAAAACCAGTCCCAAGATGTAGACACTCGAAATTTTCTGCACACCTGTCACTGACATTGCAGGAGGGTAGATTCGTCTTTCAGAGGTAACCCCGAAGGACAGTTCACGTCAAGTCTGGATACTATCGGAACTTCAATCTCAACCCCGGAACACACACCGGGAGTAACAATTCCAACCTCGGAGATAACCCCAAGGCATGCAGTTCCAATACCGAAAATTCCAACGGAGAAGACCGATTAATATCAGAGATAACCCCGAGGTATAAGTCTCAGTCCCACCACTGGGAGTAGCAACTACCAACCTTGGTGATAACCCCAAGGATTGCAGTTCCGACGATAACCCCGGAAATGCTTGTTTCAAATGCATGCGATCAGCTTCAACCTCGACACTCACACTGAGGAACTCAGTACAAAGCCCGGAGACAACACTGGGAATACAGGTGCACCTCAGAGATGAAACTAGGGACCTTCAACATTTGCAGCAGTCCAATCTCAGTGATAACCTTGAACAACATCTGCTTTATCAGCCCAAACCGGCGATAACTCCGGTGAGGGGAACCGTCATCATCTCACCACTTCAGAGCCACATCACGCCATCTCAACATTTCATACAAACATTTCTACAAAATAATGTCCCACAAGAATCAAAGAAAACCAATCCCGAGTGACTATTGTACAGGGTAACGGACAAAATTTGAAGCTTGAAGACCGAAGGGCACCGTCCCATCTTCATGACTTCGTACAAACTCTAATCCCATGCCATTGTACAACTGTTGACAACGTCGGTCCGAAATAGGTCCTACATACCTTAGTCGGATGCCCAGATTGCAATTCTAAAAGTTCGAGCATACATTGCAGTGCCTACGTGCATGTACTGAGAGACGACTCAACCCGAGAAACCCGGGGCAACCCGGGCAGCCTCGAGTACACCTGCGGCTCCCCCCTCTATAACTAGAGGGCTTGGGGTGGCCATTTTAAGAAGAGAAAAGGCGAGTAAGCCCTGTTAAATTTACTACGTACTTGCAATATATTGAGTGCTTTCTCATTTTAAAACGTGTGAGCTCACATATAGCTACTCTTGTACCGGCGGGAGATGAGTTTCATCCACTTTAAAGATATAGAAGTCTTCTTTGGCAGCCCACTGTAAGCCTTCTCACACACTTTAAAGCCTTTCTCTTCATCTTTGCACACACCCTTCTTCACGCTGAGAGTCGTGTTGCATTTATTTGCCCAGACTTCAGTTCGTGGTTTTATTTTAGTTTGTATTTACATATATATATATATATATATATATATATATATATATATATATGGACTAACATTATCGAGTTATGCCTCAATTGAGTCTAGACTTGACTGAAGCATTTATTTGCTTTTATATATATATATATATATATATATATATATATATATATATATATATATACTTCTATATATATGAACTATGTGTCAAACTTTGTTCGATGAGCCTGAACTTGATGCCTAGCGCGTTTTACTACTTTAATATATATATATATATATATACTTATATATATTAACCTGTTGTTTGACTTTATTCGTTAAACACGGATTTTACATCCTGAGCGTTTACTTGCTTTTATATATATATATATATATATATATATATATAACTATTGTCGAACTCGCTTCGATGATATATATATACTTATATATATGAACTGTTGTCGAACTCTCATTTGATGAGCACAGATTTTACATCCGGTGCATTTATTGCTTCTTCATATATATATATATATATATATATATATATATATATATATATTCCCCACCTTGAGTTTAGTTCGTGGTGGTTGATCGCTTTTCTGACTTTCTTTACGCTTTAGTCCTACTAGAGTTTCCTCCGTGGTGGTTGATAACTTTAATGACTTTATTTACATTTCGATCCCCATGGAGGTGCTTCGTGGTTGGTGATTATGTCTCATATATATATATATATATATATATATATATATATATATATATATATATATATAGCTTTAATATATATATACCGCTATTGCTTTTATATAAATTGCAGCATCATGTGAGCCTAGGAATCATGTGATCACAGATTCAATTTATGGGATCTAGATTCGGTTCCCGTGATGGACCTTTTTCAGCTGTAAGCAGCTTTTAAATTTATCTGTGGTGTCTGAATTTCCTCAGATGGTTTTCATACCCACGAGGAAGTCATCATTATTTTGTACATTACTTTATTATAGATGCTTCGCATCTCAAAAATAAAAATAATCAAGCCAAACAATTAATAAAATGGGAGTGTAAAAGGTTTCAATTACTATTGAGCACAAGGGTTTGAAAAACCTCTTTTATAAAACATCACTGCCATATCTTGTTAAAATTGAATTTTTACATAAATTCAAACCCTGTGTATATAGGTGCGAACGAGACCTCGCACTACTTCCAAATAACAACACATTGAGCAGAGTGTCCTCAACCCGAGGACATGCCATTCATCAATGCGAATGCAGATGTTGAACCGGTTAGTTTTCATGCCTTGGAAGTAAGCAATACCCAATACCATGCAATTGGAACGCCATTTCCCTAACCCAATATTTTTACCGAGGTGATGTCGGCTACTCAAGAAATGATGTCATTGGGTCATCAACTGGGACAAGGGCTAGGTAAAGATCACTAGGGTATTAAGCACCCCATTCGATTATACAGTCAAATTGGGTCAGCTGGACTAGGCTATTCTGCCAGTTCTAGTCATAGGAATCCTCACAAGCATCAGCAGATTCCTTCAATTTCAGCCACATGGCGATTATCTGCATCTGCAAATTCGAGTCCGCACAACCTCCGGTAAAGGTGTCAGCCAATGTAATGGCTATGTTATTTCCCAAACCGGTACTAGTGAAGGCAAAAAAAGTCTTTGTTCTAGATCCCCCAGTGGAAAAGGAGGAACGAAGAATCAAGCAAGACGTCATCCGGATTATGTCTGGCATACGCATCATCATCCATGATGAACATACAAATAGATACACCCCAGACGATGATTGCCCAAATGTAATTGCTATCATTTGGGAAGAGGAGGACGACAACCCCTCCATCATTGCAGTCCACCCAGATTTTGCCCTTGCCAATTGGAGCAGCACTCCTTGCATTAGTTGACAAGTGTAAAACGCAGGCGAAATCTTTCGCCTCATGCATATCATAAACTGCTTACTTTTCGTATAGTACCAAAGAAGCTTTATTTAAATCAATATATGCTAACACAGTGTATGATCAAACTCTTTCATATATACTAAGTGAAAGCATATTTTATTTCAAGACCCTGAATTTAGATGTGCACATGCTTTTGCGACATTTGCCTCTTCTCCACAAGGATTGTACCTTTGATGTAGAGATGAATTCAGCTTTGATGGAAATACATGTGGACATTGAGGTGCCTCCAGATATTCAAGAATGGGTCAAAGACAAACCTAAACCCAACCTTGATCAAACCACTTCCTTCAATCTTGGAACCTTAGAAAACCCTAAGTTAATCCAGATTGGTTGAAACCTTACCCCAAACCAAAGGAATGTCATGGTTACGCTACTAACCCAATTACAGGATGTGTTTGCATAGTCTCATGAAGACATAGTTGTTTTGTCCACTGACATTTTTCTTCATCGCCTTCCCATTAAAGAGGGATTCAAGCCAGTCAAGCAGAAGCTCAGGCGACTGAAACCTGAGTGGAGTTTAAAGGTGAAAGAAGAAATTGTGAAATAGTTTCAAGCTGGCATCATCATGTTGTCCACATATCCTGAGTGGATATCCAACATCATTCCCGTGCCTAAACCTAGAGGAAAGGTGCGAGTTTGCGTGGATTTTCTGGACTTGAACAAGGCTTGCCTAAAAGATAGCTTTCCCGTGACATTTATTCACATTCTCATTGACAATACTTCTCAATACTACATGTACTCCTTTGCTGATTGCTTTGCGGGGTACCATCAGATCATGGTTCCTGAGGAGGATCGTGAAAAAATTGCCTTCATCACACCTCGGGGAACCTTTTACTATAGACGGTTGTCATTTGGCCTCATCAATGTCGAAGCCACCTATCAGCGAGCTATGATGGCTCTCTTCCATGACTTAATACACAAAGAGATAGAGATCTACGTGGATGACATCATTGTCAAATCCCGAAAGGAGGAAGACAACTTAGACTATCTCAGAAAGCTATTCAACAGGTTGCGTAAGTACAACCTAAAGTTGAATCCAGCCAAGTGCGCCTTTCGTGTTAAATCGGGAAAGTTACTAGGATTACTAGTCAGCCAGAAAGGGATTGAGCTGGATCCTATGAAAATCCAGGCCATCACATAAATGCCCATTCCTCAGATAGAGAAGGAAATACGGGGATTTTTGGGAACAATCAACTTCATTAGCAGGTTCATCTCTCAACTCACGTGAACTCGCGTGAGCCAATCTTCAAGTTTATTGAAGAACTCCTCCATGAAATGGAATGATGAGTGCCAGAAGGCCTTCCTTGCAATCAAAGAGTAGCTAGTCAAAGCTCCCATTTTGGTACCACCCAGGGATGATGTTCCCATGTTCGTGTACCTGTCCATAAGTGACAACGCCATGGGTTTCATGCTGGGACAGAAAGATGATAGAGGCCATGAACGAGCTATCTATTACCTCAACAAAAGATTCAGCAGCAGTGAACACAAGTACAATTTGATTGAGAAGACTTGTTGCGCTTTGGCATGGGCTTCCATGAAATTACAACATTATCTCCATGGTCACACAACCCATCTCATATCCCGCGTGGATCCTCTCAAGTATGTGTTCAATAAACCCATGTTAAATTGTCGGCTGTCTAGATGGCAGTTGATCCTACAACAATTTGACATCGTCTACGTGACTAAAAAGTCCATTAAAGGTCAAGGAATTACGGATCAACTGGTAAAATCGCACCTTTCCTTGGGACTTCGGACCCTTGAAACATACTTCCCGATGAAGGGTAATGACGATTCAAAGAACACCATCGATTATGATACACGCCAAACATGTAAGATGTATTTCGATGGAGTACATTAATATGGAAGGTCTTTGAGCCGGTAGTTCTAGTATCCGCACGGGGGGAGCGATATCTCGTCGTCAGTCAAATTGCGTGATTAATAAGACAAACAACACATCTGAGTATGAAGGCTGTCTCATGGGGCTAAAACTTGCCCGTTCAATGCGCATCAGATGGTTAACTGTCTTTGGAGATTCAAAGTTAGTGGTCAGACAATCCACAAGAATCAATCAAACCAAAGAGCTACATTTGTTGCCTTACCATCGGCAAGTTTACAGATGGTTTTGGAGTTCGAAGAAATCTCATTTCTATACGTTCCTCGTAATAGGAATGACTTTGCAGACGTATTAGCAACGTTGGCCTCCTTGGTTCATATACCTGACAAAGGACACTTTCCAAGCATCACAATTGCCCTGCACAAGGCACCAGCCTATGGGAACTACGTTGGAGAAGTATCGGATGAACTACCTCCCATCCAAAATCCTTGGTATCGCCATATCAAGGAATACCTATGAGATGGATCTATACCCGCTGAGGCGAGCCCGACCCTGAAAAAGCAGATCCATCGACTTGCTAAGAAATTATACCTAAGTGGAGATGTCCTCTATAAGAGAGATGTAGGACAAGGTCTCCTCAAATGTTTAAATAAAGACCAAGCTCAAAAGCTCATGGATGAGATCCATGGCAGAGTATATGGCCCACACATGAGCGCCCCCCTCCTTGTTAAGAAGACCCTCAGGACAGGACAATACTGGCTCTCTCTCAAAGCTAACTGCAATGACCACGTCAAGAGATGTTATCAGTCCCAAATTCATGGGAATGCTATCTACGCCCCTCCACGGGAACTCCACAATATGATTTCACATTGGCCCTTCTCAATGTGGGGAATGGATGTTATTGGGCCCATTGAGCATAAAGCCAGTAATGGACATTGCTTTGTCTTCACCATGATCGACTACTTCACCAAGTGGGTAGAAGCAGCCTCCTTCCCCAGGGTTACCAAAGAAGTCATCATTGCTTTCATTAGAAACAATGTCATTTGTCGATATGGACAACCGGAGGTGATTGTATCAGACAATACTAAGTACCTCAACAACAAGATGATGGAGGAGTTATGCAGTTCCACATCAAACATCTTAACTCCGTCATCTACCGTCCAAAGATGAATGGTGTTGTTGAAGCAGATAACAAAAACATCAAGAAGATTATGCAAAATATGCCCGCCAACCACAAAGGGTGGCCTGACCTATTGCCTCTTACTCTGTTAGCCTACAGAACATCAATGCGTACTTCCGCTAGGGCAACCCCCTATGCATTAACCTATGGGATGGAAAAAGGGCTCCCCATAGAAGTTGAAATGGAATCCCTCAGAGTGTTGATAGACGCTCAGCTGGAGGAAGACCAATGGGTACAAGACAGGTATCACCAATTATCTCTAATAGATGAAAGGCGAACCGCTACTATCTTCTATGGTCAGTTATATCAACAAAGGATTGCCAGATCCTACAACAGAAAAGTCCGGCTACGGTAGTTTAAACATCATGACTTGGTTTTGAAAAAGATCATTGACAACCAAGATCAATCTAAGGGAAAATTCGCTCCTAACTGGGAAGGGCCAATTGTTGTCTAAGAAGTATTGACAAGAGGCGTTCTCAGATTGCAAGAAATGGACGACGATAAATTTCCACAACTCATCAACTCGGACCCCGTGAAATGGTACTATGTCTGAAGTTACCATCAAGCAAAGATCCTGGTGTTGGATCATCAAATCACCAGTCATTCCGGTTCTTTAACCCTTTACCATATACAACTCTTTTCCACACTTTGCCCCTCAGGGAAACATACTTTTCAAGCCAGTAGCCTGGCTTCTCTGCATTCCTATGACTTCGGTCATCCCACTAGGGATTGAACCTTTCGCGCTTGCAGTTTGGCTACTCATACCTGGGATCAAACTTTTCACACTTGCAGTTTATCCTCAACCTAGGATCAAACTCTCTCTTCCCCGCAATCTGACCTGCACATGGGATCACGCTTTTCAACTCGCCTTGAGGGGTGAACTACGCCGACCTGATCTCCTCTTCAATAGGAGTACGTAGGCAACCATTTCATATGGCCCGGTCGCAATAAAACAAAAACAACAAAAACATTTCTACACCTTCTTCCTTACAAAAAATAAAATAAAATAAAATTCCTACACCATTCCTGCCACACACAGCGTTGAACCTCTTACACCAGGTTCGAACTACGCAGACATGATCTTCTCTTCTATAGGAGTACGTAGGAAGCCATTCATGGTTTAGTCTCACCCCCTACTAAAACACAAACACTTGTCAACTAGTACTGGGATCAACCTTCAATCCACTACATTTCATTTGGCTTCAGACCAAAGGGATGGAATTATCTTAACTCCTCCCAAATAAGAGATTCGATGACCATCTAAGCTACGGTTGTACCTTGAAGAGCAACACCAATCCATAAGAGATGGGATTAACTAGGCTCCTCCTGAATAGGGGTACTGGCGACTATCTGTGGTGTGGTCAATCTCAAAGAGGAAAGCCACACTCCTCTTCAATTTCCATACAGAAACTAGTCCCAAGACACCAAAGATGGTAGGGATACACTGATCAATGATCCATTCTGAACTGTTCAGAGACAACTCAATATCCATCCATCCAGGACGAGTTCAGAATACATCATGATCGCAAGCCTTGAAGAAGCAGGTAAAATATTAAGCAAGTGTCAGAGCATATCTAAAAGGGAAGTGATCAAAAATATATTTCCCTACTATATATATAATGCTGTTTTGTAAGACCCCAACTTTTATGAATAAAGATTATTTTTTCTCAAAATATATTTTTTAATATTATGGTGTGGATTTGATATAATGTTATAGTTGTGGGTATTATTTACAAATTTTGCAAAATAAGCAAGTGGTTATATAATATCCGATTGGTCGGGAATATTCATTTTAATAGTGAATATTCGTACGACAGCACAATCATTGGTAGACCCCACAACGGAAGTATTGTCGTAGTTAGAAAACGACAAAATAATCTTTTTATAAAAATAACGACGAAAGTTTACCGTTAAACTGTTGAACTACCCGGTGGTAAAAATACAAAGAATGTCTGGCGTGGTTGCATAGTAGCACACGGTATTGATTATTGATGTTTATTTGAGAAGTCACTCAGTTATACTCAATTATTGCCACAGTAGTTGTTGCATAACATCTCTCATATTATTGATTCAATTATTGTCACAGTATCATCTGCATAATATCTTATATTATTAAATCAATAATTGAGACGACAAAGTTATTCATATTATTATTTGCAATATTGACAATGTTTAGAAAATTCTGTCAAGGCCAGGTATGATCACCTAATTGCGCGCCAATAGGAGAAATCCTTATCTGAAAGCCCCCCTCTTTCCTGGGAATGAGCTGGTTGTTAAATATTGTGAGCTATAATATTAATGATGAATAAGTTCGTGTTGATTAAAGATGAAATTGATATTTCAATTGTGTTGGGATTATTAGTGTTAGTTGAAATCGATATCTATTCCGATAATAATGGTTGTCTTAAGGTTATATTGACCAATCGGGTAATTAATCGGATAAATGAGAAATTAATTGCTATTAATTCAAATACTTATAACTATTTGTTCACATGTGTGTACTATTGATTCACATGCATGTACTATTAGGGGAGGTGGTGCAAGATTGATAATACTTGCATGACTAAATTAAAAACAGAGGTATATATGAAGGTACTACACTGTAATTATTTTTTTCACATGATTGTACTATTGATTCACATGATTGTACTATTGATTCACAAGATGTACTATTAGGGGAGGTGGTGCAAGTTTGATAATACTTGCAGGACTAAATTAAAAATGAAGAAAAAGATGAAGGTATTATATTGTAATATTTCGAGCGCCAAAACGTGCAATTATTGAAACTATATTTTCCAATAAATAGAAGCTCATTCTTCTTTCATTCTCACCAATTCACTAAGACTCACAAGAGCATTTATAGAGAGAGAAGCTTTAGAGAGAAAGTAGAAGAGAAGTCTGCTACCTCACTATTCTAGTATCCAGTCTTCTTCTGAGGTAAAGGATATTATTTTTTCAGTATTCATAGGAATAATATTGTCTTCCATACTCTGTAGTATATGAGTAATATTATTTCATCTCGTATTCCTGATTATACCCTTATTTTGTTAAAGTACTTCTTCTATACTCCGTGAAATTAGTAGAATATCCTTGAAATCTGCGCTTCATCTAGTATCGTTTCACCATGATATTTTCTGCACATTCTTGTTAAATTTTAAGCTTTTCATGTCGGAGTACTGTCCATGAATAGTATTCATTTTTATGGTACTATTCACAAAGTACTATTCTTGTGATAACCCGTGATTTTGAATAATCAAAATTTTACGAATAATTTTTATTTTATTAATATTAATATTAATTATCAATTTTGTGACAAGTATTTGTGATACGAGTCCCGAGAAGGTCAATTTGAGTATTGACTAAAAAATAAAGAGTAGAGTTGTGCTTAACAAATTTAGAAACCCTAACCCTATGTCTAGATAGGGATTCGATAGAAAATATAATTAAAATAATTATATTGATATACATGTGTTTGTACTGTATAGAATTTTTGATCAATGATTGATCGGGTAAGGTTTAAACTTATAAACCCTAATAAGAGATTAGAAACCCTAATCTCAAGATTAGAAACCCAAACGTACCATTAGAAACCCTAATTATACGCCAAGAAACCCTAATTTCATATTCGAGAATCCTAAACCCTAAATTAGGAAACCCTAATCCTAATTGGCAAGCCTAATCTGTGTACTAAACTTTAATATGATTAGAAAATCTTAATTGTATTTTAGTTATCTTAATTTCTATTTTACAAACCCTAATTGTAATTTAGAAATTTTAAATTTTCTAATTAAAACCCTAATTTCATATTCGAGAATCCTACAACCCTAATTAGGAAACCCTAATCCTAATTGGCAAGCCTAATGTGTGTATTAAACTTTAATATGATTAGAAAACCCTAATTATATTTTAGTTATCTTAATTTCTATTTTACAAACCCTAATTGTAATTTAGAAAATTTAAATTTTCTAATTAAAACCCTAATTTCATATTCGGGATTTTTAAACCCTAATTAGGCGGCACTAATCCTAATTGTAAGGCCTAATATGTTTATTAAACACTAATATGATTAAGAAAACCTAATTTAATTAGGAAAACCTAATTTTAGTTTCAAAATTTTAATTTTCTAAATTAAAACCCTAATTTAGAAAATCCTAGAAAGTTAGTGATTTAAAACCTAAGGGTTAAACCCTAAAGGTTTGTGCAATTGTCAAGAATGCCATTAAATTTATTTTGCTAAAGACCAAAATGCCCTTTTTGGATTTTTATTTAGTTAACTTGTAAATTGTCCAAGACCTTTAGTGGGTGACCTAACCATTTGACTTGGTGACACAAATATCTCAGCAAAACAACCTCCAATTGATGGCAAGATTAGATCTAGCAACATAGCACATTTTTTAATAGATCTAAGAGAGAGAAAGTGTATGTATTTGTCTCATTTTATTTCTAGCTCCCAACAACTCTTTCTTTCTCTAACCCTCCAAATTTTTCAAGTCCCTCAATCATATAACCAGTTACTAGAACACCAAAAATAGTTAAGGAAAGCATAGATTAAAGATCGGAATCAAGAAGGTATAAACCTAATTTAATTTTTGATCCAAGTTGCTAAGAAAATTTCTGTGTTTAAGTGTTTAGAATCTTGCTAATGGATGTTTTATAAAGATCTATCATGATCTATCATGAATCCATAGCATCAAAGTGCCTTAGAATGATGTTTTTCAAAATCTGTTCTTGAGCAATTTTTGTGGTTTGAAAAGAAATGTCAGTGGCCACAGATCATTGCTCGTTTACTATTTTTGTTGTTTTAAAGTTGTTACATGTAGCATGGTATGTGGTCTTTAATCTGCAAGTGGTATCACAGTCAGTTGATTTCTGGATTTGATGTTATTAATGGTCAACACCCGTTGACCGGACATGACCATGAACTTTATGGGTAACCCAAAAAGCCTTTTACAGTGTCTGACAACTATTTGTGAGGTCTGGATCTGACAGTTTTTAGGTCGTGTTATATTGTGTTTGTAACCATGTTGTAGCATGTTATATGTCCTTTCATTCCATGACTTTATATCGTGTAAATGAACAACGTGTAGATCGTGACAGGTGGTCAAAGTAGACCACTCGGTCTGTTTTTTGACATTTCTGGAAAACCCAGAAACAACTTAAGCAATTTTTCTGACAACGTCTGACCAAGTGATAAATTATAGATCTGTTGTTTTTGGACTGAGATATTGACATTTCGTTGTTCCTTGTCATGAATACTACATGTATAAATACTAAAACCACTAAAACAATGATCAGAACCTAGGTTAATTTGTACTAGAAAGTGACTAGTCGAAGTTCTAGGTTTCTGGAGAAACCCAGGTAATGTCTGACAGTACTACAGAATGGTCAGATCTTGCTATCTTGTTATGATATGACTTTGTTAATGCTTAATAGTTGTAGTACTACATGTGTATTACAAGATTGAACAATACATTTGCCTAGAAATGAATTAAACAGAAGGAACCAGCAAGAAGGTGGTGGAAAGAAGGCATAGGTGGAAAGAATGAAGACTGAAGGTGGTGGATCATCTGAAGGAACCAGCAAGAAGGACAAGAAAAAGGGAAAGAGGGACAACGACATCCCTAATTCTGAAAAGTCAAACCCGAAGAAGAACAAAGGCAAAGGCAAGATGCTGGAGTATTATAATGAACAATATTATTATTTTATTGTATTGTATTGTAAACCCTTTTTGTATATCTAAGGGGTATTTCTGTAATGTTAAGGTTAGTGGACCTGGGACTTATGTATTAACAACATATGTTAATGAGTTATGTATTCCTATTTATATTTAAATGGGTAGTTAGATGTTATTATATTGTGGATCGTGAACACCAAACTCGGGGGTCAAGTAACCCGAATTTGGGGGTGTCAGAATTCACGAGTACTATCCTCAAAGTACTATTCACGGGGTACTATTCCCGAAGTACTATTCATATAGTACTATTCACTCAGGTACTATTCACCTGGGGAATTATTCATAACAAAAATTGATTTCTTTGTTGTCCAAATCATTTTTGATAGAATATTATTCTTGAATTTTACTCCACAAAATAGTATCATGTTGACAATTTGGACATTATTGAATTCTGGATAAATTAAGTTATAATCTTTAAAATTTATCCTTTGCTTTCTTTTAATTGAATTCTTATATCATTGTCATCATCCTCATGCTTATATTGTGATAAAAGTCATATGTGGCTTACGTGCATAGATATACTATTGATTGGTCTGATTATGACCAGGGATTACTCGGTATAATCATGACCATAATGTTACAAATGATGTGGTAAAAATCCCCATTGGCCTGTAGTGCATTGATGGAAAGTTGTTGGTATGATTATGACCAGGGATTATTCGGTATAATCATAACCATTGATGATTACATGAATATCCTTGGCCCGTAGTGCAGGGATGATTCGATGATGTGGTTTATTTATTAAGCTGAGTCTCAGTGATAAATTTGATGATAAACTTTTTAAATCATAGAAGATAGTAAATATCATGCTTTACTTGACTCTTCTAATGGATTGCTTGTTCCGCTGTCGTTAAACTTAATGTTTATTATATTTTATCAGTTTAACACTGTGGAAGGCTAACGATAATGTGACGCCCCCAAATCCGAGTATCTTCCAACCCGATAGATGGTGCTCCACGATACTACAATCCATACAATCATTCCATTGAGATAACAACAAAATGAGTGTAATTACTATCTTTATATTACATTTGTAATAAATCCTTTCCCAGGTTCATTAACCGAATACATTCGTTGTTCTTCATAAGTATATTACAACCAAATACACTAATCTATTACAGGACGATTAATTGTCCATCTTAGCCTTGCCTTTATCTCTCTTAGAACTCTCAGTTCGTTCGACTTTAGCTGCAAACATATGGTTCAAGCAAGAATGAGCATAACTAGCTCATCAAGTCTTAACAAAGAATCATATGAATATCATATTAACAATTACATGCTTTATTTCCATATCTGAACTATTATCTACGAAGCACTATGAAACATTTGACTAGTACTTCTCATGTCATAACAACAATTCCAAAGTATACAATAGCTTAGGAATTATGAACCGGTCAATAGACCATGGACATACTCTTTTCGTTTTCATACTTGGAAAGGATATCCGGCACTAAGGCCATCCGCCCGTCTTTACTTACGAGCACTTCTAGGTGATCAGCCTATTGTACTCTATGTTGATCAACACTCTTACGTTAAACGTATTTACGTTCAACATTTGGCAACCTCGCGTGCCCATCGAATAATCGATGAAAAATACTTTTGTTTGTACATAGACAAACTTACCTTTACATCCATACCAAATAATTGTCATAGGATAGCGTTAACAGTTCTATATCGAAAGACTTGTAAACAAATCAATCAACTCTTCAGTATTAGTCTAGCCGAGTTAAAACATGCATCGACTCTTTCTTAAAAATCATTCATGCATTGTATAACATGCATCACATAAAACTTGGCTAACACGAAGGTTAGACAAGTGTTTAAGAAAGTCTTGCCTTCAAGAGTCTTCGAATAAACAATTCAACTATTCTTAGTCTTTACAAGGTCTACATGATACATTCATATAGCACTCGGTTGAATGTACTTTCTATCTAATATTTCCTCTAACTGAGCCATTAACTCCTTCATCTCAACTGGCACGATCCTATATGGTGCCTTTAAAACTGGTGCCGTACCCGGCAACAAATCAATCACAAATTCTACATCCCTATCTGGCGGAATACCGAGTAACTCCTCCGAAAACACATTCGTGAATTCTTGAACTACCGCTATCTATTCCAATGATGTTCCCACTCTTTGGGTATCCACCACATGACACAGATAACCCTTACACCCCTTCTTCAGCATCTTCCTAACTTGTGTCATGGTTAGACAACAAGAACGTCCCGGTGATTTATTTCCATAAAACACCACCTCAGGTTTCTTAGTAAGCCTTAGGTTTACACTCTTTCTATAACAGTCTATTATCGCTCTATGGTTAATTAACCAATCCATACCGAGAATCACATCGAATTCTCTTAACCTTATAGGTTAAAGATCTACCGATAATCTATTACCCTTGATCTCTACAAAACAATTCCTATGAATATGTTCAATGGGAATTATCTCCTCATTTTCTACCTTAACGTCTAAAGGTATTTCTAACTTTTTAGGATTTAATCCCAATTGTTGAGCAAATCCACATGCTATAAAAGAACAAGTAGCACCCAAGTCAAATAACACATAAGCATTTATTTCGTTAACTGGAATGATACATGCTACTACATCCGTTGATGCAACTGCATCTTGGACCTTCATATTAAACGTTCGGGCTGAGGGTCTACCCAATGATGGTGTTGGTCCAATAATGGCCAAATTGCCACTACCAGAACCTTTACTACCCTCAGCCCCTTTCTTCGGGCAATTTCTTGTCATGTGGTCCACCGACCCACGAACAAGACATTCCCGACTTTTTTTAGGATTAGGACTGTTGGGAGATATGTGACCCTCATGTCCACAGTTATAACAACCCATTTTCCCTTTTAGAGAGACTCCCAAATGAGTCTTACCGTATGTTTTGCGTGCCTTCATCCTTTGTTTAGGATCCCCTTATTTTGCCCCAGTATTCCCAAGGTTAAAATTCTTCCTGTTAGGCATATTGCCACTACCACTGGCAACCTCTGCCGTATTTCCTCCCTCTCCCTTACTCTTATTCTTTCTATCCTTGTGGTATTGGGTCAATGCCTAGCTACCACCCTCCGCTATTATCGCCTTTTCTAGAATGGTCCCATAGGATGGTGACATGATATCATACCACGATCGCATACCAGATGCCACCAATGATGGTGGGGTATGATCAATACGGCTAACTGTCGAAGAAGACATCTGTACGGGCTGTGTTATAAGACCATCCAGGGGTCAATGCTGAATATCTCTGGAAATACATACATATGCATAACATGATACATTCACTGCAGATAATAGATGGCAAGATAATATAGGGAATGTAAAACTGTGCATACATTCCTAAATATATCAACATCTAATACATCATCTTTGTATAACTACAAATACAGGGAAATGGGGCACATACTCCCTACTACTAATAGAGGCCTATCAAAAGATATAGCGAGAATGGGGCACAACCACCTAATATCTAACAGAGGCCTAGTAGAAGAGATAACGAGAATACACATCAAAAGAAGATAATGGTGACAATATCTACATCATCAATCCTATCCACCTGATGTAACTCCTCCTGAGTCACTAGATCTCTATCAACAGGGATGTCAGGCCTATACAAAGGAGGATCTGCACCAGCAAAACCAAATGGGTCATCTGAGGGGCCAGCGCCTGAGCTGGAAGGATCAAACAAATCTGCCTCTGCCGGATCTCTGCCCAAATGCCGGATGAAGAAATATGCTTGGTCTAGTAGCCGGGTCAAACTATCAATCTGTGTCACATGAGTCGGATCTCGGACACAAGCTATCTAATCCGTCATCATCACGGATCCTGGAACCATATCCCCCATGAACTGAGTGGCGCGGGACTGGGCTCCAATAGTACGAGGGAACCACCAACGCTAGAATATCCCCTGAGTGCAGGGACCCTCTGATAATGCACAGCCGTAAACCCCCAACAATGGGATATCAGTGACGGGTGACTGTGATACAGGCCAATGACGTCTGGCAGGAGGCAAGATCGGCATGCGAATCTCCCATGTGGTGCTCCTAATAGCACGCTCTCCTAAATAGAGCTCCCGTCCTCTATTTGTAAAGAGAAGAACTCTCCGGGTGGAAATCACATACTCGACGCCAGTCGGGTACCCATCCTCAAATTCGATGGCCAAATGTTCCCCAAAATATGGAATCCATGTGATAATATCAGATGTTAACAACTCCAGCTGCAAGCGGCAGTGAGTGAAACCCTCAGCTACAGGGACCTCCGCCAGTATGGAATGATGCCATCGTCGTCCTCGTGGATAGGTATCTAAACCTAACACACTCACAGGACGCAAGCATGTGAGCCTCTCATAGGCCCAAAACTGCCAACACAATGGGAAAACATCTACGGTCAGTAAATAATCTTAACCTATACATGGGAAACAACAAGAGAAATACTCACCAGCAGAAATGGGTAGAATCCTAACCAAGCCTCAGCCAGACCCTGCGAGCGCATATGCATGCCCTTGAGGAAATAGGCAAAGGTATAGGAACCCCAATCATACTCTCCAATACGGTCCACATAATGCATGGCGCTGATCAAAGTGAAGAACACCGTATAAGGGTTATCTGCTATGAAGCAGCCCCTAATGATCATCAGGAACAATCGCCGAAGAGTGCGATCCCTGACTCTGACATCATCGGGCATGGGCTCGCTCAATATCCCACTCACAGAATCTATGCTCAAAGGACCTGCACAGATAGTCCCGCCCTTGAGCGCCTCCGCCAGAATTCCTAGCAAGGACCTGACGGCAGTAGGGGTAATATTTGCCATGCAAGGCAGTGGCGCCCCTCCAAACTCCATACCTGTGATAAACCGCCAATCCATCGACGTCATCATCACCTCATAGTCTAAAAAATGGATTGACTGAGTCTGATGAAACCATCGCTCAGACAATGCCCTGAGGTAACCCTAGGGACAACGACGGGAAAATATGGAAAAGAATGCTCCAAAACCCCAGTCATGCACAACCGCTTTATAGTCAGGATGAAGAGCCTGGTACATGGAGTGAATGCTGAACTAATTACCTCAAGGCTGTGTAAAGCTGGGAACCTGCATAAAATGCAGATCAACATCAAAACCCTTTAATCCTCATCAATAGGAAAGAAGGAAAATCAAAATCTAACATCATACCTCGTTAGCGTGCAAATACATCAAGGGATGTCTGCTCAAATCACACAGCAGCTCTTAGTTTTCCACCTGAATGCTAGCGAGCTCCCTACGGGGAACATGTGCAGCAGGAGAGGGGTCCGCAACCGAAACAACTTCCTCCTCGTCCTCAACGTCTGACACATAAGCCCGGACTGGACCTATCACCGCCTCCACCAACCGACGAGGCTGCCTAATGTAATCTGGTCTAGGCATTTCGTAAGTCCTCCTTCAGTACACCGTAAGTGGTCTGCAGGAACCGCCTTCTCGGTGATCCGGATCCATAATATTTGGACAATAAGTCTCTAAATCACCTCAAAAAGGGTGTGGTATTTTCTAGCCTAGAGTTTTTCAAAATGCATTTTATGACTACATGCATGCATTCATTAATTTAACATACATCTACAGTAGAGTTAAAATGCATGATTAATCAAATGCCTACATTTTGGAAGATTTTGCCATAGTCCCCTTTGTAAATCGGACTATTCATATGCACATAGGCATAACTAGGTGGCCATTCAGTAGCACACCTGCCCCAAAGTCATATACATAATATATGAATTAAAAATCAAAAACATCAATTCATAAGGTTAACCTCAATACCAGGAGTACTTTGCCTTATACCTTTTGCTCCTTTGTCCTCAAATAGGATAAGAAATAGCAAAAAAAGGTGCCAATTTGACCGTTTCAAAAGTCAAATTTTTTCATATCATTATGTTCAGCATGGTTTAATACTAACATTTACTATATTGAATATTTTTTATCAAGACATTTAAGCATACATAATCACTACTATGTGTTTAGATGCATTTCATGCGATAATTCATTTTCCAACGGATAAAATTTGGAAAAAAAATACATGCATACGTTACCAGGATAGTGTAGAACACTTGTACGGTGACAGAATTTGCAGAAAGTCGCCCGAACTCAGCAGATCTGAAGAAGAGCTCTCAGATTTCCTTCGCGGCGCAACTTAAAAGTGACTTATGAAAGCAACCTGCAGGATTATAACATCTATGGTTGGCCGCAGGTCCATCTACGGCTGGAGCAGGTGTACCTGCGTTACCCCTATATGGGTCCCACCCCTCCAGCTCGGTCCAGTTTGAGTTGCAAAGGAGTTTTCATAGACTGAAAAGGTCAAATCGAGACTAAAAACGCTACGCAATTGAGCAGAATAGCTTACAATCCTGGTCCTCTCAGATTGAATCTTGGGTCTGCACGTCACTCATTGGTATTCGCCCAAGCATAGGGTATACTATGCCAATGATCTCAAATGTTACAAGTCATGCTCGGCAATACCTTGCGCAGGTCCAATGCCGCCAATTTAGGGTCGTCACCCTAATTTTTAATCACATCCCCGGCGGGGGTTACAACGCAGTCTCAAGAAGAGATCCCCGGCGGGGGTTACAACGCAGTCTCAAGAAGAGATCCCCGACGGGGATTACAACGCAGTCTTAAGAAGAGATCCCCGGCAGGGGTTACAACGGAGTCTCAAGAAGAGATCCCCGGCGGGGGTTACAACGCAGTCTCAAGAATAGATCCCCGACGAGGGTTACAATGCAGTCTCAAGAAGAGATCCCCGGGGGGGTTACAATGCAGTCTCAAGAAGAGAACCCCAGCGGGGGTTACAACGCATGATCATCCGTTGACACACATATCAATGAAGGTCAAGCAGCCTTGACATCAATATAGCCATTGGCAAGTAAATCCAGCGAAGCGTCAGAAGCCATCTATTGACCAGCTACTAATACACACATCAGCGATGATCCAAATGTGTTACCCCGACGGGGGTTATAACTCATTCCCCGGCAGGGGTCACCACGCGTTGTCATCCATTGGTGTACGTATCAGTGAAGGTCAAGCAACCTTGACATTATTTCAGCCGATGGTAAGTAAACCCATCATTGCATCGAAAGCTATTCGATGATTTCGCCTGTTGGTATTCATATTCCCTAGTGGATCCCCGACGGGGGTCACACCGCAATGCTCCATTGACACACATATCAGCGAAGGTCAAGCAACCTTGACAATCTGCCCAACAGGGTATCAGCCATTGATTCATATGTCAACAAAGGTCAAGCAGCCTTGACAGTCTACCCCATAGGGTGTTCATCCGTTGGTTCACACATCGGTGAAATACACATCAACGAAGGTCAGGCAATCCTGACAACATATGTTGTTCGCAGTAAATCTTGCAGAACCTTAACATATCCTGGCGATACAAACTAAGAAAGGTCAACAACATCAAAGAGGATCGATGATGGAATATGTTATACACATCCTCAAAACAGACAAATCTATATCCCCACAAATCTCTTACACATAAGAGGCACCTCTTCGGAGTCAAGTCTGTGTCAAGGATTAAGGACTTTGGTGATAGCCCCAACATCAACATCCTAAAATATTTGGATCACACATCCAATCTAGTTATCATTACCAACCCCAATAAGAACAATATGGAGCCAGCAATCATCTCCAGCATGTTGGGCAACAACCCCGAACACATGCATCATACATTTGCATTATGTTACATTTCCTGTGTCTATGATTCTTTATCCTACCCATGCATTCCATTGCATGAATATAATAAAGAGGGACATCTATAGACACTCAAAATTTTTTGCACACCTGTCACTGATATTGCAGGATGGCAGATTCGTCTTTCAGAGGTAACCCCAAAGGATAGTTCATGTCTAGTCCGGATACTACCGGAAGTTCAATCTCAACCCTGGAACACACACCAGGAGTAACAATTCCAACCTCAGAGATAACCTCGAGGCATGCAGTTCCAATACCAGAAATTCCACCTGAGAAGACTAATTAATCTCGGAGATAACCCCGAGGTATCCAGTCTTAGTCCCAACACTGGGAGTAGCAACTACCAACCTTGGTGATAACCTCAAGGAATGCAGTTCCGGTGATAACCCCGAAAATGCTTGTTTCAAATGCATACGAGGCACTCAGTACAAAGCCCAGAGATAACACCAGGAATACAGGCACACCTCAGAGATGACACTGAGGAACTTCAATATTTACAGCAGTCCAATCTTAGTGATAACCCTGAGCAACGTCTGCTTTATCAGCCCAAACTGGTGATAACTCTAGTGAGGGGCAAAGTCATCATCTCGCCACTTTGGAGCCACATCACGCCATCTCAAAATTTCATACACACATTTCTACACAACAATATCTCACAAGAATCAAGGAAAACCAATCCCGAGTGACTATTGTGCAGGGTAACGGATAGATTTTAAAGCTTGAAGACCGGAGGGCACCGTCCCATCTTCATGACTTCGTACAACCCATAATCCCATGCCATTGTACAACTCTCGACAACGGCGATCCGAAATAGGTCCTATATACCTTAGTCGGATGCCCGGATTGCCATTCTTAAAGTTCGAGCAGACATTGCAGTGCCTACGTGCACGTACTGCGAGATGACACGACCCGAGAAACCCGGGCAACCTCAGGTACACCTGCGGCTGGCCGCAGGTACACCCGTGGCTCCCCCTTCTATAAATAGAGGGCTTGGGGTGGCCATTTTAAGAAGAGAAAAGGCGAGGAAGCCCTGTCAAATTTGCTCCGTACTTGCAATATATTGAGTACTTTCCCATTTTAAACACTTGTGAGCTCACATATAGCTACTCTTGTACCTGCGGGAGCCGAGTTTCATCCACTTTAAAGATATAGAAGCCTTCTTTGGCAGCCCACTGTAAGCCTTCTCACACACTTTAAAGCCTTTCTTCTCATCTTTGCATACACCATTCTTCACGTTGAGAGTCGTGTTGCGTTTATTTGCTTGAACTTTGGTCCGTGATTTTATTTTAGTTTGTATATACGTATATATATATATATATTTATATATGGACTAACATTATCGAGTTATGCCTCGATTGAGCCTAGACTTCGGTCTGGAGCGTTTATTTGCTTTTATATATACATATACTTATATATATGAACTGTGTGTCAAACTTTGATCGATGAGCCTAGACTTTGGTCTGGAGCGTTTACTGCTTTAATATATATATACTTATATATATTAACTGTTGTCGGACTTTGTTCGATGAGCCTGGATTTTACATCTGGAGTGTTTACTTATATATATATATATATATATATATATATATATATATATATATATATATATATATATATATATTTTTATCCCACTTGGAGTTTACTTCGTGGTAGTTGATCACTTTTACAACTTTCTTTACGTTTCGTTCCGCCTGGACTTTCCTCAGTGGTGGTTGATAGCTTTTACAACTTTATTTACATTTCTGATCCCCCATGGAAGTGCTTAATGGTTGGTGATCATGTGAGCCTAGGAATCATGTGATCACAGATTCAATTTATTGGATCTAGATTCGGTTCCCGTGATGGACCTTTTTCAGCTGTAAGCAACTTGTAAATTTATCTGTGGTGTCTGAATTTCCTCATATGGTTTTCATACCCACAAGGAAGTCGGTATTATTTTTTACATTATTTTCTTATAGATGCTTCGCATCTCGAAAATAAAAATAATCAAGCCGAACACTTAATAAAATTGGAGTGTAAATGGTCTCAATTACTATTGAGCACAAGGGTTTGAAAAACCTCTTTTATAATACATCACTGCCATATCTTGTTAAAATTGAATTTTTACATAAATTCAAACCCTATGTATATAGGTGCGAACGAGGCCTCGCACTACTTCCAAATAACAGCAGATTGACCCACACACACACACATTTAGATAACAATTTCTTGAAAAGTGGCGGTCACCGTGGTAACACGGATGTCGGGGGGTGCCTAACACCTTCCCTCTGCATAATCAAGTCCCCGGACCTTAATGAATCTCGGTTTCACCGACCCGTTTAATAGTGTCACATCACTGGGTCAATGTGCAAACCTTTTCTCGGTTGTGTTGGTACAACCATTTAAAAAACCAACTGGCGACTCTTAACAGTCCATCGTCGACATTATACACGTCGGACCTTTTTCACTTGTTTTTTCAAACAAATCTCACCTAAAATGAGAGCACCAAAAAACAAGTAACGGAAAGGGACATCCAAAAATCCCAACGTCGACACAAGACACCAAAGATGGTAGGGAATACACATAGATCAACGATCCATTCTGAAAGAACCTGAGATATCTCAATGTTCATCCTTCAAGGAGGAGTTCAGAATACATCAAGATCACAAGCCCTAGAGACACAAGCAAATATCAAGCAAGTAACAAGGCACAACTAAAAGGGAAATGATCAAAACATGTTTCCCTGCTATATATAATGATGTTTGATATATGAAATATGTACTGTATATGAAAAAATGGCTAAGCTAGTCTGTGCAGGAAAATACAAGTCTATCTATAAGTCGGTGTGTATACGGACTATCAAGTCCAACATGGCATCCCTCTCAGAAGAAAGGGGTAACGCTATGATCTCCTGTCCAAGGGTCTCTACATGAGCCAACAAATCCACAACCAAATGAATGGTGACACTAAGCTCATTAATCGATATCTCGGACAGATATAGCGCTATCCCGCTCAACAATCACTGCATCTCTAGATGATCTGGCCTCATCCCGCTCAGCAACAGCGGTATCCGTATGAGTTAGGGCATCATCTCTTAACTAAAAGTGACATCTCTACCAGAAAGAGCTGTCAACATCAAAGCCCACATCCACTACCTGTTCACCATATGGTACATAGGTAAAAGCCTCTCGCGATCTCGACATCTTATCAGCCCATCTTTCAAAGCAATTATCCTAGAAAATAAGCAAATATGGGGAAATTTCAAAATTGGAGACAAACTGATATTGTGTCCCTTACAACAAGATTGGGGAAATCTCGAAAACAACGACAACTCAACACTGGGGCATTTATCAACAATCCTAAAGAGGAAAATGCGTTGGTTAGCACCATCAACATGGTACATTATCATCAGAGCTTCCCTCACATCATCTCACTAGCGATTTGGATATTACTCACTTGCGACTTCGTCAACAAAGAGAGTTTCTCATATGAATCCTTGGCATCAACATGCGAAAGGACTGGGGCATTGTCCAGTTCCAAGAAATGGAAGGAGCTTAAGGCACGATCAAGCCTCAAGTCAAAAGAAAGGGGAGAACTCCTGAAAAAATTATGGCTACATGAGTTTGCCCCTACAGAAGAAGGGGAAATTTCTTAAAAAGTCCTTAACTCAATAGCAGAAGGTCAACGACGAAAGGTCTAGCGACTGAAATCCTCATCATAAAATTTGCCAACCGATTTCGAGTCCTCACAAGTAGAGGCCTTTACACCGAAGATCAAATCTGGGCAGCGAGAGAACGAGCTACACCCTTTAGGGATGTCAGCGACATTCAGGTCATCAGTTCAGCCGGGTTGTGAATCAAACGCTTAAGGAAATGGGAAGCAAGCACCCAACAACAAAAGGAAACTCCAAATTACCTCAAAAAGGGTAAGTGTAACATCAGGCAGAGTCTGGTGAAGTAAACCGGTGAATATTACTTCAGCGAAGGTATCGGATGATCCAATATTCTAAACCATTGGCATCAATCCAGCGCAACATCAAGAAAGTTCAATGATGAAAGCTTCGTATACCACTGTTCGAGTGGGAACCAAAATAGGTTGGCGACCATCAGGGTAGGCACCGTTGAAAACTACCAGTGTATACATTGGGGAGGTCCGGTGATTTCATAACGTCAACCCCATTAGAGATGTAGAAAACATCTCAACTTATCTTCATCAAACAAGCATCAACGATTAAATGCCAAATCATTGGACTCAACACCAACATATGCATCAGCAATGATCAGTAAAGGTAAAGTGATTTGTGAATACATTTTAACATTCATCATAACATTCATTACATTGTGATTTGCAATTTACAATATGTGAAATGTGATGTACTAGTTGCGAAGTGCGATTGGCCAAATGCGAAAAGCAAAGTGTGAAGTGGGAAATGCGATGTACGATTTCAGAACTACGATTTACGAAAACATTTTTATATTCATCATAACATTCATTACATTGAAATTTGCATCATTACAAATACCTTGTCATATTTCAAGTGCCTAGTAATCTTTACAATGTCCATTCCATTGTATTGCATGAACATGATAAAGAGGGGCATCTATAGACACTCAAAATTTCATTTTCATGTTACCAACTATACAGGAGGACAAAAGCATCTTTTTTACACTCTAGAGATAACCCTAGAGGACCACAACATCAATTCCAACCCCGGAGATAACCACGGGATATCCAGTTTCCAACCCCGGAGATAACCCTGGGAAAATCAGTTCTAGCCCCGGAGATAATCCCAGGGTATCAAGTTCAAAGCCTGAAGATAACCCTAAGAGGTCAAGCCAACCTCATAGATAACCCTGAGGACAATTAGAGTGAACAACAAGCTAACCTCAGAGATAACCCTAAGAAAAGACTGCTACAACTGCGTGAAAATTGGAGATAACCCCGGGAGGGTGAAAATGGTCATTTTGCCAACTTAACTTCAACTCACACCAAATAAACTCATTTTAAATCAAATTTCTTCAATAAAAGTCCCATAAGAACCATATCTTAACTTACGAGCGCAAACTACGCAAAACAACTCAACGAACTGCCTGACGGAAATCCAGAAATGCAATTTCAGTCATGGACCCATCTTCCCAGATTAAAAAAGGGCAAATCCTATGTCATTGCATAGCCCTTGGAAAGAGGTTTCCGGAATGGTATGACACGCTTCCATCGGACTCCTGGATTGAAAGTTATGATGGTTCGGGCGAACAACGCATTATCTGAGTGTACGTACTGCGAGACGGTGTGACCCACATTGCTCGGGGCACCCCGAGCAGCTGCAGGTACACCTGCAGCTCCCCCTATAAATAGAGGGCTTGGGGTGGCCATATTTTCAAGAGAAAATGAGAGGAAGCCCTATTTAATTTGCTCTGTACACACTATAAACTGAGTGCTTTCTCATTTTAAACAGTTGTGAGCTTATATATTGTTATATTTTTACCGGCGGGAGCCGAGTGTTCATCCATTTAAAGTCATTGAAGCCTTCTTTGGCAGTCCACTGTAAGCCTTCTTACACTTTTTAAAGCCTTTCTCCACTACTATGTACACACAGTTCTGCACATTGAGAGTCGTGTTGCGTGTGTATGCCCGTACTTCGGTCCGTGGCTTTTATTTCTTTTTTTATATATAATATATATATATATATATATTTATATATATGGACTAATATTATCAAGTTATGTATATATATATATACACTTATATATATGAACTGCTATTGTTGAACTTTGTTCGATGAGCACAGATTTTATATCCGGAGCGTTCTTGCTTTTGTATATATATATATATATATATATATATATATATATATATATATATGAACTATTGTCGAACTCTATTCGATGAGCCTAGATTTTACATCTGGTGTGTTTCTTTGCTTTTTATATATATATATAGCGACAAATCATTTGAAATGATAAATCGAGCCGGGATCGATATATATCTCATATCGTTATCATATATATATATATATATATATATATATATATATATATATTTCATCAGATGGAGTTTACTTACGTTGGCCTTTTCTTTGCTTTTTATATTTAGTCCCTTTGGAGTTTACTTTGTGGCGGTTGATCGTCTTTTACAGTTTTATTTACATTTCTGATCCCCCGTGGAGGTGTTTCGTGGTGGTTTATCATGTTTATGTATATATATATATATATATATATATATATATATATATATATATATTCCGCTTTTATATATTTACATTTCTGATCCCCCATGAAGGTGCTTTGCGGTGGTTAATCATGTTTGTATATATATATTTACAGCTTTTATATATATAAATGCTTAATGCTTTCATATAAATTACAGCATCATGTGAGCCTAGGAATCATGTGATCATAGATTCAGTCTACTGAATCTAGATTCGGTTCCCGTGATGGACATTTTCAGCTGTAAGCAGCTTGGAAATTATTCACGGTGTTTGAATTTCCTTAGATGGCTTTCATGCCCATGAGGAGTTCGACACTGCTTTGTACATTATTTTCTCGAAGATGCTTCTCATCTCGAAAATAAAAGCAATCAAGTCGAACACATAATAAAATAGAAGTATCAAAGGCCTCAATTACTATTGAGCACAAGGGTTTGAAAAAACCTCTTTTTTACAAAACATCACTGTTATATCTTGTTAAAACTGAACTTTTATACAAAATTAAAACCCTTTGTATATAGGTGCGAACGAGGCATAGCACTACTTCCAAATAATTGCACATTGATCCACCCACACAAACACATTCATATAATAGTTTAATTGAAAAGTGGTGGTCACCATGGCAACAATAATGTCGGGGAGTGCCTAACACATTCCCTCCGCATAACCAAGTCCTCGAACCCTAACGAATCTCGGTTTCGCAGACCCGTTAAATAGTGTCACATCACTGGGTCAATGTGAAGTTTTTTTCTCGGTTGTGTTGGTACAACCTTTTAAAAAACCATATGGCGACTCTTACAGTCCCATCGTCGACATATACATGTTGGACCTTTTCATAACTTGTTTTTTCAAATAAATCTCACCTAACATGAGAACACCAAAAGAAAAGAACAGAAAAGGGACAAATAAAAATCCCGACGTAAAAAAATCTGGCTTATAAGGATTTAACAAATATACATTAAACACATTGTGTATGCGTTCTAAGTCTAGAGGTAATGCTACCATATAAGCTACCTGTCCTACCCTTTTTAATATCTCGAAAGGTCCTATAAACCTTGGACTTAACTTTCCCTTCTTTCCAAAGCATATCGTTCATTTCTAGGGAGATACTTTTAGAAATACATCCGAGCCTACCTCAAACTCTCTAATCATTCGATGCGAATATGTATACTTCTTCTGTCTGTCTTGAGATGCTACTAGACACATTCGTATCAGCTTAACTATATCCGCTCTCTGCTACATAAATTCGGGTCCTAGCATTCGGCATCCTCCTACTTCATCCCAACACAATGGTGTTCTGCACTTCCTTCCATATAAAGCTTCGTAAGGTGGCATGTCTATGCTCGCATGATAATTGTTGTTATACGCAAACTCTACTAGTGGTAGATGATCATCCCAACTACCTTTGAAATCCATAACGTAAGATCTCAACATATCTTCTAGCGTCTAAATTGTCCTTTCACTCTGCACATCTATTTGTGGATGATAGGTCATACTTAACTTCAACTGTGTTCCCATATGTTCTTGTAGACTTCTCCAAAAGTTTGATGTGAATCGTGGATCACGATCTGACACTATCGAAACTGGTACTCCATGTCTGGAAATAATTTCCTTAACATAAAGTTTAGCTAACTGATCTAAGTTAAACTTAACTCTTATTGGCAAAAAGAGAGCCGACTTCGTCAACCGGTCCACTATTACCCAAATAGCTTCATACCCTTTCTGAGTAGTCGGAAGTCCCACCACAAAGTCCATCATGATATGCTCCCACTTCCATTCTAGAATCTCCAATGACTGCAACAAGCCACTTGGTCGTTGATGTTCTACCCTAACTTTTTGACAAGTTAAGCACCTACTCACATATTCTGCTATCTTTCTCTTCAGGTTTGGCCACCAAAAACTCTGTCGAAGGTCTTGATAGATCTTAGTACTACAAGGATGAATCGAGTACCTTGAACTATGAGCCTCTTGTAATACTTCCTCCTTTATTTCGGTTTCACTTGGAACCCAAATTCTTCCTTCAAATCTTAATAATCCCTCATCATCAAGATTAAACTTTATTTGTTTTTCATCTTCTAGCCACTTCTTCATCAGGTCACACTCTTCATTTGTAACGCCCATAAATTCGGTCTATCTTCACACTCAGATTCCATGCATCATGAGTACATCATCTTCCAAACATACATCATTATAAAGTGAAATATAACAACATACATTCTCAAATCCCAGGTTCTAAAACCTTATAACCTCTTTCATTACAAATAATGATAACTACATTATTCATTCCATCTTACAAGAGTGACTTTTATCCGCCACCAAGGATACATAACAGTTCATTAAACTAATCTATAGTTCACTTAAACCATTCTACATTACAAGTCTTCGCTTGCTCTTTACGCTTATTCATATACTGAATGACACTTCATCTGGATACCGGTCAGCTTGATCTTTACGGGATCCTTAAGTTCTTTATAACATCGTTTGCTAAAAATGTTTTTTATTTAAAGCAAGTGTGAGCATCCAATTTCCCAGCAAGTCATAGTAGTTGAATAAACAACTTAAAGAATTCAAACATTCTTTTAAGACTTCCATAACCGAACAAAGGTTATGAAGCAGCTGGAATAATAAGAATAATCTCAATTCCTATCATTTTAAAACATTAGTCCCATTCACTTTGAAATACTTTCATTCTTCTACCTTTTACATACACATCTTGTCTGGCTAGAATCATTAGCACATACTTAACAATAACGGTTCATGTATAAACTCGGCTTCTTTACGTTATACGACATTGTCTTTAATTCAAATTCTTCCTTCTTCATTACCTTACGGTCAAACAATACGCGGAGTGTAGGTTCTGCCTGTTTAATATTTGTGTACACTCAACCCTCACGTTGGGTAAAGTGTTTAACGCTTACATTTGTTATCCATTACATGAACCCCACGTTCATTATTCTTTCTTAATGTCAAAGCCATACGGTTCTTTGTATATTAAGACCGATCGTTCATTGCAACTGTGTTGCGTTCATAGCGTCTATACGCTTTACACTTATCTCTCATTACGACATCATAACATCGAAATTTTATACATCATTCTCGTCACACAACGTCTACGGAATCACAATCATAGCAACCCAACACGTTTGTTTCATCGCGACTAGGGTCCCCGGATATTGGTTACGTAATCTAGCGTTTATATTCTTCGTCTTTTAATCCCGTTAAATCTTTTCGTTTAACCTTTACTAAAGGTTTAAATCACTTATTTAAGTGTTATTTTAGGTGAACTACATGTTCATATTTCTTTCTTGCACATCCCCCAGTAATTGAGCAATTAAATATTCATCATTTGGGCCTTGCCTCCTGCCCGTGACTATGGCCTGCCGATTCTCGCTTTCTCCCGGTATTTGCTTGTGAGTATCTGATGCTCTCATCCCCGGCACTGGAGTCATGCGCCAAGATCGTCTCTTACTCTCGTGTTGCGGTGCCACTCAGCAGTAGCTGATGGCCCAAGCTAGCGATGCGGTGCCGCCTCCCAAGGCTTAGTTGGCGCTGTGACGCCAAGCATCAACCTTCAAAAATTTGTCTCTAAGTCTTGAAATTGTTTGAGACGCTTACTTCGAAATGTCAGAACTTCTTTTTTATAACTCGGAACGAGGTCATTCCAAAGCCATTCTCTTCCTTATCTTACATACTTCAACTTCCCCTGGACAAAAATTCATTTTCTAAATCTGTTAACATGCCATTCAATTGGATTAAATTTCAATACTCGTTCGTTTTACGTTATTAGCGTTCTTCGTCCGTTTGTTCGTAATTTGGTCATTCGAACTTGGAACTCATTCGTTCTTGAGTTCACGACTCACGTTTTCTATGTTCTATTACTTTTTTATGAAACCCTACTCATTCGGGTTCATTTATCGACTTTCTATTTCTCGTTCATCTTTTACAAAATTTCGCCATAACTTCGTTATAGCTAAGTTTAATCCAAGTTTCATGAACGTGTCTACCGTTCCTAACCAAGCAATAAGCAACTAACTTATACGCGGTGGTTTTAAATTTGTCCATCAACAACGTTCTTCGTGTTCTTCGCGTTCTTCGCTTGTTCATCATTTTTAATCCATACTTTGTTTATGATTTCACTTTTCCTTGGAATTTGGTGTTATAAAACACCATTCCTTAATAATTTCACCGAATCGTTCATATGATTCATTTGGATCGTTCTAATTCATTACGAATCTTATAATTCCTTAAGAAATTTATAAACTAAATTTCTAATTCTTATTTCTTCATTTTCTCATGATTCCAACCATATGAAACCATTCTTAACATCTGTTACTTTTTATTCTCATTAAGCTATGTTTTTAACATAGAAAACTTAAAGAAAATTTGGATAGGTTTCAAATTACTTTTCTTCTTTGATCTTCTCCCATCAGAAAAAGTTTGTACACAGGCTAGCTTTTCCTTCACATCCAAAATCTCTCTCTCTCTCTCTCTCTCTCTCTCTCTCAAGTGTTGGTGATTTTCAAAATCACCAACAAATGAAATTAAGTTTCCTTTTATTGATTTTATAAGCTAGGGGCGTTTTGGTCATTTGACCAAATTTCCTTACTATTCATACCTCCTTGCTATTCCCACCTCCTTACTATTTACGTTGCTTCCCTTGGAAGCTTCGTGCTTCCATCTTGTGGAATTCGTCCAACAGTTCAAAAAACTGCGATTCTCGAAATCCAAATATTTTTGGAAATTTCGTCTTTCCTCTACAGTCTAACTTTTACGCATTCTTCGGAACTCCAAAAAACTTAAAAACACTTTTGACGTTAAGCGTTTTCCTTCACGTTTTCCCCTAACGTAGCTAAACAGGTGAAAAGTACATAACAACACCATTCGTCATTTTTATTTTGTCTGATTTCTGCACGTTTTTCGAGAAAATCTTTGAACGGCTTACTTAACTTTTCATGACATATTATCGTCAAATCTTTCGACGGAATGTCATTTTGACATACCGAACTCTCGAAAAGGCTTAGGTTATTCAAACTATAACCCTTAGGTTTCGTCAGGTGAATAGTGCATATTTCGTCTTTTTCCCCATAAATATTTTTATTCCCGGAAAAATTTATTTTCATATTGAAAATTCTTATTCATTCAGTCTAGCTCACAGCCAGAATCCTCCCGTATTATAATCATCCTAGGTTATTGAAAGATTAATAAACACATAACATATAATAATATTACTAAAAATTCATTTTATTAATAACTAATTCTTTAAACTAAAATTCTGGGCAATCCAATTTTTCGGGTTGTCACATCTTTCCCCCCTTATAAAAATTCCATCCTCGAAATTTCTTAAAACCACACCCATACCCGGGTCATCACATCATTTCTGAGTTATACCTCCTTGACTCTCTCCACAATGTAGATCGAATCTCTGTTCTAAACAATTTTTTACCCGACTCACTCGATAACTTCACCTCTAACTTCATTCTAGCCATCTCTGTTATCAACTCAGTTTGAGCCGTTAACATAGATAACTTTTCCCGACCCTTCTTACTTAAGGCATCGACCACTACATTGGCTTTTCCTAGGTGATACATGATATCGTAGTCGTAATCTTTTATCAACTCCAGCCATCTCCTTTGTCTCATATTTAAATCTTTTTATGTGAAGATATATTTTAGACTCTTATGATCCGTGTATATCTCACATTTTTCTCTATATAGGTAATGCCTCCATATCTTTAAGGCAAATACTACAACTGCCTGTTCCAGATCATGAGTAGGATAAACTTTCTCATAATCCTTTAACTACAGTGATGCATACACAATGACCTTGACATGCTGCATAAGCAAACAACCAAGTCCTCTATGCAAAGCATCGCTAAAAACTACAAAATTCCTTGTATCATCTGGTAAGGACAATACAGGTGCTTCACTCAACCTTTTCTTCAGTTCCTGAAAACTGTCTTCACACTTTTTAGTCCACACGTACTTCACTGTCTTCCTTGTCAAATTAATCAACTGAGTAGCTATCTTCGAAAAATCTTGGATAAATCTTCGATAGTATCTCACTAACCCTAGGAAATTCCGTACCTCAGTCGCCGTTTTTGGTTGTTCCCAATTGATCACTACTTCAAGTTTCGCTAGGTCTACTGAAATTCCATCTCGGTCGATAACATGTCCTAAAAATTGTACCCTTTCTAGCCAAAATTCACACTTAGTGAATTTCACATATAACTTCTCCTTCCTTAGTGTCTCCAACACTAACTTTAGGTGTTCTGCATGATCTTCTAGCGTCTTAGAATAGACTAGAATATCATCGATAAACACTACGATGAACTTGTCCAAATATTGTTTGAACACTCTATTCATCATATCCATAAATGTAGCTGGTGCCTTTGTCAACCCAAATGACATCACCAAAAACTCGTAATAGCCATAACGAGTCCTGAATGCTATCTTAGGTACATCCTCCTTTCTAACCTTTAACTGATGATACCCTGTTCGCAAATCTATCTTAGAAAAATAATTTTTCCATTTCAACTAATCAAAAAGATCATCGATCCTGGGTAATGGGTATTTATTCTTTATCGTTAACTTGTTCAACTCTCGGTAGTCGATACAAAGGCTCAACGATCCATCTTTCTTCTTCACAAACAGTACCGGTGCTCCCCATGGCGAAACACTCAGTTGAATGTATTTTCTATCCAATTGTCAACTCCTTCATCTCCACTGGCGCCATACGATACGGTGCCTTTGAAACTGGTGCCGCTCGTGGCACAATATCTATTACGAATTCGATCTCCCTATCTGGTGGAAGACCCAATAATTCACTTGGAAATACATCCATGAATTCTTTGACTATAGGTATTTGTTCCATCGTTGCTCCCACTCTTTGGGTATTAACAACATGACACAAAAAACCTACACATCCATTCCTCAACAATTTCCTAGTTTGTGTCATAGTAAGACAACATGAATGTCCCGACGATTTATTACCGAAAAACACTACATGAGGCTGTCTCAACGTTCTAATGTTTACACATTTCTTCTGGCAATCTATAATTGCACCGTGGTTAAACAACCAATCCATCCTGAGATTTACATCGAATTCTCCCAACTTTATCGGTATCAAATCTACCGATAATTTATAACCTCGTATTTCTACACAACAATTCCTATGAATATTTTCAACAGGAATTATCTCTTCGTTTGCTACCTTAATATTCAAAGGTATATGCAATCTTTCGCGAAGTAATCCTAATCGTCTAGCAAAATCACATGCTATGAAAGAACAAGTAGCACTCGAATCAAACAACACATAAGCATTTATATTATTGATTGGGATAATACCTGCAACTACATCCCCTAATGCAACTGCATCTTGGACCGTTATATTAAAAGTGTGGGCCATCGGCCTACTCGTCTGACATGGACCACTAATAGCTAGCTTACCACTACTAGCGCCCTTATTCCCATCCATCCCCTTCTTCGGGAAATTCTTCGCCATGTGATCAGTGGATCCACATAAGAAGCATCCATGGTTCTTCTTCGGACTTGGACAGTTAGGCGAAATGTGCCCCTCCTAACCATAGTTGTAACACACCGCCTTTCCCTTGAGACAGACTCCTAAGTGAGTCTTCCCACAGTTCTTGCACGCCTCCATTCTCTTCTTAGGATCTCCTTGCTTTACTCCGGTATTCCCAAAGTTAAAACCCTTTCTCTTCTGTTCGTTGCCACTCTCACTGGATCCTTCGGTTTTCACTCCCCCATCAACCTTTCTCATGTTCTTCTTCTCTCTGTGGTATTGGCTTAGAGCCTCATTACAACCCTAGGCAATTATTGCCTTCTCTAGAATGGTTCCAAAGGAATTACTTTGGAACACTGATATCCGGCTATAGAGCCAGGGTTTCAAGCCATGCTCGAATCTCCTCGCCTTCCTTACCTCAGTATCCACCTGATGTGGAGCAAACCTTGTCAGTTCATTGAACTTGGTAGCATATTGGGGAACAGTCATTTCCCATTGTTTCAGTTCTAAAAACCTCATCTCCATCCTCCCCTTCATACTCGTGGGAAAGTAGTTCTCAAAGAAAATCTTCTTGAACCGTGTCCACGTTAAATTTTCTATCCCAGCCCTAGCCTGGTTTGCCTCCAACCAGAAGTTGGCCTCTCCCTTCATCATGTAGGTAGCAAAAGCAACCTTTGCCCCTCTTCAACATTTGCAATAACAAATGCCTTCTCAATCTCTTTCACCCAAGTTTGGGCTTCTATAGGGTCTGTAGTTCCTTTGAACTCCGACGGACCTACACTCTTAAAATCCTTAAACGTAGTAGCCCATACTACCGCATGATTTACATGTATATTCACCCTATTCCTATTAAAAGCTGCCGTTAATAAATTAACAAACTCTTACATCGGATTAACCGGTCCTCCTTCCAGTTGATTCACGTTCGCTTCTTGATTTCGTTGTCTTCTTCTTGGCGGCATCTTTCTGTTAAAATAAATAACACTTCATTATTACTTTCTTCCTGTTAATTATTTATTATTCTTTATTAAACAATAACTTCAAACTTATTGCACAACATGTTCAATGAAAAGCTTATATTGATTTGTTCCTTCCTTATCGTATAATACTACGTCATTCGTCATTACACAACATTAGTTGATTACATTACTTTCCCGCATTCCAAAAATAAGGATTTACAAAAGACTACCCTTTGATATACAAAAGAGGGTTTTACGTCACTACATAGATACAACATATTTACATATCGAATCATACTCTAGTTACTAACTAGATCACATTTGCCTAATAGCATTCTCGTAATCTGCATTAGCATGACTGGCTATCACATCTCAACTGATAGTATGCCGAGTCGGCCCTGCCTCCATAGGATAGTCTGCCACTTTCCGCTGAAAATCCTCGTGAGAACTCCTATGTATATAGGACATTCTACAAATATTCTTCTTTTTAGCCTTTAGCTCTTACTTGAGCTCAAAGGCCTCATGTTTCAGGTCATGGACCTTATCCTTTGCCAAAATCTTCTCATCGTGCTCTTCCTCCCACATCGTTTCCATGTCTTTCTTGTTTACCAAGATTTCATGGATCTTCTCCGTCAGCTCTCTCACCTCTTTCCCCAACTGGATATTTCTATCTAACACTGTCATGTACAATGCCTTCATTGACTCTCCCGGAGTCATCTCTTCTGCAGGTGCTACCGTGATAAACGAAACCACCTCCACCTCCTCCTTTGACATGACATCAAACAAGGATGTAAATCCTAAGTTCTCTGAGTCTTCTGAGTCAACCACCACCACTTTTGGCAACTCAGTTACTGGTGTCAGTAAAATTTCTATTTGTTTTACAGACTCCTCACTAACCACATGTATATCCCTATACATCACGTTATCTCCTGACATTTGCAACAAAACAAATTATTTTGATTAGTACACATTATTAGAATAGTAAAAACACATATCACATTTAATGCATTTTTAGGGTTTCATCTTTTACTTATTTAACTCTTATTAAGATTATGGGTTAAGGTTCTTTTCCCCCCTTAAGTTTTATAACCTATAACTCTGATACCAACCTATGACACCCCCAAATCTGAGTATCTTCCAACCATTGAAACAAACCTCTAGATATGCCATATACACATTCTCCTCAAGTTTTCTATTGTGGAAGGTCATTTTCACGTCCATCTGCAAGATTTCGTAGTCATAATAAGCTGCAATCGCATGCAAAATCAGAGTGGACTTGTGACGCCCCCAAATCTGGGTATCTTCCAACCCAAAAGATGGTGTTACACGGTGCTACAGTTCACACTACATTCAATTGAAATACCTCAAAAGAGTGAATATGTCTTCTATATATTCCAAAACAATATTTCCCTTCTCAGGTTCTTTGTAACCATTACATGTATTCTTTGTCATAATATCAAATAATTACAACATTAATACTATACTATTACAAAGGCAACTTATTTGTCCGCCTTAGCCTTCCCTTTATCCTTAGTGGATCCTTCAGTTCGTTCGGTCTTAGCTGCATTCATATGGTTCAAGCAAGAGTGATCATAACTAGCTCAGCAAGTATGATAATTTCATTTAAGAAATAGGTTTGAATCGTATGAATCGTATATCTTCTATAACTGAATCAATAGTTATGAAGTACTATAGATAATTCAAAATAACACTTCTCTTTTCTTTAAAATGTTTCACAATGAACAACATTTGTTAAACATAAAGTTTGGTCCAAGACCTTGAGCATTTCATTCTTTCTTTAAAAAGGACAACCGGCACCAAGTCCGTAAGTCCGTCATTTCTTACGAGCACGTCTAGGTGATCAGCCTATAGCACTCTACGTTGTACAACACTACTTCATTAAACGTATCTACGTTTAAGTTTTGGCAACCTCACGTGTCTGTCGATTACCGACAAAACATTTGTTTATTCATACTCATTATTTCTTTGAAATCCATACCAAAATAGTTGGCATAAGATAACAACATTGATATGATTTTGATAGATTATAAGGAAATCCACAAAACTCATTAAGCCTAGCCGAAGAAATTGGCTTTGACTTCGTTATACATCAATTCATGTGTAAGATACATGAATATCAAAACTTATCCAGAAGAAACATAGACAAGGGTTTAGAACACTTGCCTTCAACGTCTTCTACAATTAATACACTTTTCTTTTGAGTCTTTAAGGATTCTACAATACATAATCATATAACATACCACATTAGGTCATAAACAATCAAGTATGGTCACTAATCTATCTTCCCCTTCTTCTCAATCTAATCGTTCAGTAGATTGGTTAAAATTCGTTACGGTTTATCGTATTACATTATATTTACATCCTCGTAACCTTTCGTTAACTTTTAATTGTTAACCTTAAGGTTATAACTGTGATGCCCCCAAAATAGGTATACATCACCTATTCTAAAAAGCCAAATACATGGTACATAAATCAAATATAAACTTCTTTTATACAATATAACAAAAGCGTAGCTGATAGTTTTTACACGAATATTGTCTCAATGACAATATTCAAACTCAAATGAAGTCCTAATTATATTTATTATCACTCTATTTCATAAAATAACGAGGACTACTATAGCCACCATCTTGGACCGTCACTCTGTTCCCTGACTAGTCCCAACTACGTTCTCATTTCCTAAAGAGAACAATAAAAGAAAAAGGGTGAGCTCAACTAACCTAGTAAGAAATATTATGACTAAGATAATGCAAAATAAATTATCGTTAGCCTTCATCAGTGTTAAAGTAATAAACAACAAGTTTAACTGCAGCGGAACAAGCAATCCATTAGAAGAGTCAAGTAGAGCATGATATCTACTATCTTCTATGATTTAAAAAGTTTATCATTAATTTTATCGCTGAGACTCATCTTAATAAATAAACCACATCATCGAATCATCCTTGCACTACATGCCAAGGATATTCATTAGTATCACGACCACGAATTATTCATGCACTACGGGACAAGGATATTTGTGTTTTCACCAATGATCATGATCATACCAACAACTGTCCATCAATGCACTACGGGCCAATGCGGACTTTTACCACATCATTTGTAACATTACGATCATGATTATACCGAATAATCCCTGGTCATAATCATATCAGTCCATCTATGCACTACGAGCCAAAGATGACTTTCATAACAATATAAGCATGAGGTTGATGACAATTAAGAATTCAATTAAAAGAAAGCAAAGGATAAATTTTAAAGATTTATAACTTAATTTATCCAGAATTCAATAATGTCCAAATTGTCAACATTATACGGCTTTGTGGAGTAAATTTAAGAATAATATTTTATCAAAAATGATTTGGACCGAAAAGAAATCAATTTTTTTTTATGAATAATACCCTGGGTGAATAGTAACCGAGTGTATAGTACTCCGTGAATAGTAATTTAGGAATAGTACCCCGTGAATAATACTATAACGCCCCAAAATTCGGTCTATCTTCACACCCGGATTCTGTACGTCACGAATACATCTTCATCCAACATACATCATTATATACCGAAATATAACAACATACACTCTCAAAACCCAGGTTTTGGAAACCTTATAACCTTTTTTATTACAAATAATAATAAATACATTATTCATTTCATCTTACAAGAGTGACTTTTATCCGCCACCAAGGATACATAATAGTTCATTAAACTAATCTATAATTAAATTTCATTTTTCTACATTACAAGTCTTCATTTGATCTTCTCGCTCATTTACATTCTGAATTGTACTTCATCTGGATACCGTCAACTTGATCTTTATGGGATCTTTAAGTTCTTCTAACCTTGTTCGCTAAAAAATATTTTTCATTTAAAGCAAGTGTGAGCATTCAATTTCCCAGTAAGTCATAACAGTTGAACAAACAACTTTAGAATTAAAATATTTCTTTAGAACTTCTATAACCGAACAAAGGTTATGAAGCAGCTTGAATAATAGGAATAGTCTCGATTCGTATCATCTTAAAACATCAATCATTTTTACTTTGAAATACTTTCATCCCTCTACCTTTTTCATACACATCCTATCTGGCTAGAATCATTAGCATAGACTTAACAATAACGGTTCATGTATAAACAAAACATACTTGTATTGAACAGCTCAATCACAGAATAATGCATATCATAGAAACACCGAAGTGTTCAAATTGTGGCACAAGGCCTCATACATACTACCACCTTGTACATACATCGCACATATGCACATAGACAAGACTTCTCAAGTTCAACATCTGAGAAGTTTAAGAAACTAGCATTCATGTAATATGAATGAAGTTCTGAAAACTTGCCTTACGCCTACTTCTGATAGATACTACCGAATCGCTCATTTCAATTCCTATATAACACATAAGGAGAAAACATAAACACCAATTAGTCATATATTGAACTTACGCATTGGTTTACTTCTTAGGGTTTGCGTTCTTGCAATATAAGTTTACGCGACTAACTTCCTTTACCACTTTACGGCTTTGTGACATACAGAGATGTCTTACTCATACGTTCATCATCTTGGATGATTTATATTCTTATCTTCTTCTTATAACTTCTCTAGGACTCATCACACATCGCTTCTCTGCTAGTAGTCCATATGGTTCTCTGAGTGGTTTCCCACAAACAACCAACAAACACATTCCCATCTCATCTACACTGCCCACACAGTGAGTTAGATCGGTTGCCAGTTTTGTATATACCTTAGGTCTTTGAAGGAATTGTTTAGCCCAGCTCCCATATGTCAACCATCAAAGGTTACGATTGTACCACAACCTAACTTCTTTAAACTTATCTGAACCATTAACTATAATGTTTGTTAAGTCAATTTCTTATTCTTTACAGCTTTCTGGCAATTAAATGCCATACCTAAGGATTCATTCCTTATCGACTCACATTCGGCTTTCATTAATCTTATTATCGTTTGTTACGGCTTTCTTGATAAATCCTATCTTATTAATACTTTCGTTATCCATTATACGAACCCCATGTTCATTACCCTCATCGCTCAACGTCTAAGGAATCACAACCAAAACAATCCCTCATGTTCATTCATCGCGACTACGATCCCCAGATATCGGTTACGTAACCCGCGTTTATATTCTTTGTCATTTAATCTTGCTTAATCTTTTCGTTCAATCTTTAATAAAGGTTTAAGTCATTTGCTTAAGTGTTATGTTAGGTGAACTATATGTTCATATTTCTTTTTTGCACATTCCCAAAGATCTCGAGAAATAAAAAATCATTCACAGGCATTGTCCTGCAATGGTCTTTGCGGCCTTGCCGCGCCCTTCCTCTCTCTCGCGCTGTGGCACCCCTTACTTCACCTTCTTCTTTTGGTTTGGCGCTGCGGCGCCAAACCCTTTGTTATCTCTCATGATGTGGCACCACTCTCCAAAAGTTTATGGCCGAGCTCGCACTGTGGCGCCACTTCCAAAAGCTCAACCGGCGTTGCGGCGCCGAGCCTAAACCCTAAATATTTCTTAAGTCTTGAACCAAGTTTGAAAGCTTACTTTCCGATCTCATAACTCCTTCGTTATAACTCAGAACGAGGTTGTTCCAAAGACATTCTCTTCCTTATCTTACGTACTTCAATACCCCTTGAACAGAACATTGTTTTGAATCCGTTAACGTGCCATTCGATTGGCTTGATCTTCACCATTTGTTCATTTTTACGCTTTTAACGCTCTTCGTTTGTTCGTCCGTAATTCATTCATCCGAACTCGGAACTCGTTTGTTCTTGAGTCCACGGCTCACATTTTCTATGTTCTCTTACTTTGTTATGAAACCCTACCCACTTGGGTTCGTTTACTAACTTTCTAATTCTCGTGTATATTTTATGAAATTTTCACTATAACTTCGTTATAGCTAAGTTTTAATCCATTCTTCATGAACGTTTCTACCATTCCTAACCAAGCAATACACATCTAACTTATACGCGATGGTTTTAAACTTGTCCATCAACAACAATTATCCTACGATGGTTTTAAATTTGTCCATCAACAACGTTCTTTGTGTTCTTCGCGTGTTCTTTGTGTTCTTCGTTCGTTCTTCATTTTAATCGATATTTTGGATTATGATTTCACTTTTTCTTGGAATTTGATGTTATAGAACATCATTCCTTACTTATTTCACCTTCTTATTTATATAATCCACTCGGATCATTTTAATTCATTATGAATCTTATACTTCTTTAAGAAATTTATTTACTAAACTTTAAATTCTTATTTCTTCGTTTTCTTATGATTTCAACCATATGAAATCATTCCAATCTTCTTTTACTTCTTAATCCTATTAAGTTATGTTTTTAAACATAGAACTTAAAGAAATTTAAAAAGAGACTAAGTTTCGGAATACCGTTCTCCTTTAATCTTCTCCCGTCGGACAAAGTTTGCACGTGAGCAAGCTCTTCTTCCTCATTCTCCTTCTCATCCGACCTCTCTTTCTCTCTCTCTCTCTCTCAAGTTGGAGGATTTTCAAAATCCCAAAATAAAGAGTTCAAGCTTCCTATTTATAGAATTTCCAAGCTAGGGGTATTTTAGTCATTTTGCCCCCAACCTCCTTACTATTCACACCTCCTTACTATTCCCAGCTCCTTACTACACCTCCTTACTATTCACGTAGCTTCCCTTGGAAGCTTCGTGCTTCCGTCAATCGATTTTTGTCCGACAGTTCGAAAACTACGATTCCCGGAATCCAAATATTTTTGGATATTTCATCTTTCCTTTACCGACTAATTTTTACGTATTCTTCGGATCTTCGAAAAACTGAAAAACACTTTTCGATGTTAAGCATTTTCCTTCATTTTTACCCTAACGGAGCTAAACGAGTGAAAAGTGTGACACCCCCAAATCCTGGTACTTCATTACCTCAAGATTTAGTGTTCACGTAATCAAAACATTCATTTAAAACTACCCAATTATAAATAAAATTGAATAATAAACCTGCCCATATAGGAATTACATAAAATAATATCTCCCAGGTTATCTAACCTTTACAAACAATCATTCATGCGGAAAATTTAAATAAACTTCATTATAATCTTTAAACCAAAGTCTGATAATTAAACTATCAAAACTATTACAAGTATTCAGTACTTGTTCATCTTTCCCTTTCCTTTACTACTGATAGGTACGTCACCCTTTCTATCTTTAGCTGTAAGGATTTTACAGGCAAGAGTGAGCAAACAAGGCTCACTTGAAATAACAATGAATAACTTTTACATTTTCTGCCCATTCAGGGGCTCAATAGAATTGAACAAAAGGTTCTATTAACATCTTAAACATTCCTTTCCCATTCAGGGGCTCAATTGAACTAAATAATAAGTCCTATTAACATCTTAACTTCCCTTGCCCATTCAAGGGTTCAATAGAACTGAACAATGAGTTCTATTAACATTTTAAACATTCACTGAGGGTCTAATGACCATGAACCTTGTCCACAGTTGTAAGTAATCTTTCAACTTAAACTTTTATAGTCATACGACCATAATGACTTTAAGGTACTTAGGCGGATCAACCCTTCGTACATGTATTGTATACAAACATTTCAACGCAAAGTACAAAACTAAGCGTAACCCCTATAAATAGGGTTGTTCATCTCAGTATTTTGAGTACAAGTCAGCCCCAAAGATAGTTTAGTTTGGATACACTTCAAGGTAATTTGGAGTTCAACGGACATCAACTAAGGATTAGTTGAATAAAAGATAATAATACTATGTTATGGAATAATCATAACTGAATAAACATTTCGTTCTAAGTTCATGCTTTAGGAATAATTCTAATAGCATAACAATTGAATAATCTATCATACCTTGCTTTGAACAATATTAAGCTAACGTTATATCTTAAATTTTATTATCAAGCATGCACAACAAATAATAACTTGAACAATAACTGATTCAACAGTATAACGATACTTGCATGCTAATATAACTACTTTAGAGCTAGGAAAAACTTGCATAATCATAATAACTATCTCAACGAAAGTGTGGAGATGGGAAGCTTGTATCATCATGAATAACTGGATACAATTAAGTTGCTTAATGGAAATTCTTTACTCAATAAAGTATAGCATATGAAATTTGCATAACGAAGCTTTAGGGTTAGAAAACTTGTATAAACACAACTAACTCAATGAGAGTATGGAGTTAGAGAACTTGTTTAATATAAAAAGTTAGGTTTAGAAACTTGCCTTGCGCGTAGATTAAACCGTTATAATCCAAATCACAATTATCCTATATATATATATGTTAACATGATATAATCAGTCAGTAACAACATACTATATCTCTACATCACTTATGTTTTGATTATAAATGGTATAATCAAATTCTATCCATTAAAACTAATAACAATATTTGTTAATTAGTAATTCTATGTTCACTCATAGTATTAATAAACTATAATACTAGAAATACATACTCAATATTTATTATATAACATTTCATTAAAATATCAGACTTTTGTGCAAGACAAAAAGTCATTTCTGAGCATTTTGCTAAGTGGCACCGCGGCGTCATAGTTTGAGCGTGGGCGTATTGTGCTTGTATTAACATGGCGCTCCATTGTGAGGCCTATATAGGGACTCGTTACAATGCTGCGACACAATCCGGCTCAATGTGACTTCAGCCTTGATGCTGTAATCTGGTTGAAGGCTGATTTTGGAGCTAAGGCGCGAAACTTGGCGCTGAAGCGTGAATTTTGACGCTAGGGCGCCGAAACTCACAGAACCAAAATGAAGAACAGAGCCAAAGCTGCTGTCTTAATTTTTAACACAATTAACACCAATTAACATGTATAATTTCACGTAATTCACACATAAACATTATGAAGCATATACATACACATTTTACACAACCAACCAACAATATCAGAAACTTAAATCCTTGAAAACACTGTTTTTCTTTGAAACCAAAATTTAAAAACTCCATTGTTGATATCTAAAGAACAGTGAACGTAATTTCCACAATTATCAACCAAATTCGATTCCTTTGAAATACAAGTATACCAACATATAACAATTTAACATGTATAGTTCAATTCTTCAGTTAGCATACATAAATTTTGATATTTCTACAAAACATATATATTCGTATATATATACTTCACTAAACAAACCAATTTCTTTCTTTAGCCTATAATTAGCATACAATCATATATATATATATATATATATATATATATATATATATATATATATATACGTATACACATGCTAGTGATAACAATTACAACTATACATATACATGCTTCTCTAACCAATTATACAAACATAGTTTTACAGAGAGTTTTGTAAACTCTTATACACAGTCATATACAAGAAAACAGAGACTACCAAGTTCATAGAAAAATGTCTTAAAACATATCTACGTATATACGTTAAGGTTTTAGGAACCTACATTTTTGTTGCTTTAGAAAACTTGTAAATCACTGAAGAAAATCTTGACAATCTCAGAGCTTTCCTCTCTATGTCTCTCTCTCAACTATCTCAGACAAACTTCAAATTTTGATTAGGCTTAAGCCAAAATAGCATATACGTAATATTAACTAAAAACCAACGCTTACTTTTAAAACTAAAACGTATAAAACTGACGCTCAACTAATGATCGTATTAATTTAGTAGTTACCCAAAATAATATATTATATATATATATATATATATATATATATTCTTTATTTAATTAAAAATTTAAATTCAAAAGAAATCCAAAAGCCATAAGGCTTTGTTTGTGAAACCATTTAAAATTAAAGGATTAATACTTAAACCTTGTTTGGCAAAACTAAATTAAAATTTACTTTAATTTATTTTAATAACTCTTTATCACTTAGTTATTTGTCACACTTTATTTAATAAAAATTAAATAATTTACTTAATCACATAACTCAATCCACATAAAACATTAATTATTTAACAAATAAATAATTAACTAAAACATCTCAATCAAATTGAACAATTACTTATTCAATAATAAACACATCCAATAAATATTTATATAAATCAATAAATATTTATAATTTACATTTAGAAATCTGGAATGTTACATCATTCCCCTCTTATAAGGATTCTGTCCTCAGAATCACAACTTAAACAACGCATTTGTTACAAAAAGTACATAGCAAAACTTTTCGTCGTTTTTATTTCGTCAGATTTTTGCAAATTTTTCGAGAAAGACTTTTATTGGCTTACTTAACTTTTCATGATATATTATCATCAAATCTTTCGACGGAATGTCATTTTGACATACCGAACTCTCAGAACGACCTATGTAATTCAAACCCTAACCCTTAGGGTTTCGTTGGGTGAATAGTGTATATTTCGTCTTTTTCCCTGAAAATATTTTGTTCCCGGAAAATTTTTATTTTCGTCTTGAAAATTCTTATTCATTTAATCTAGCTTGTAGCCAGAATACTCCCGACTTATAATCATCCTAGGTTCTAGAACAATTAATAAACACATAACACATAATAGTATTAATAAAAATTAGGTTTATTAATAACTAATTCTTTAAACCTAAATTCTGGACAACCGGAATTTTTGAGTCGTCACACTCTTCCCTCCTTAAAAAAATTCCGTCCTCAGAATTTCTTAAAACCACAACCTTACCCGGGTCATCACATTCACCCATTCTTCACAGAATTTCGTCCTCGAAATTTTAACCTACCCTTCTTCTCAACTTCCCTTCAACGGAGTTCTTATCTTTCCCTCATTCCTAACCCCCATAACCTATCAAGAATCATGAAGCAGAAGGAAGAACGAGGAATATAAAATTTCCTCTTAAAACATTTCATACTTTTGCTGAGGGTACAAATTGACCATGAACTCTTACTAGGTTAAATAGCATTTCGCCGTAAGCCCTTATTTAACGGTCAGTTTATAATCACATAGAAAGTAACTACCTCTTCAATGTTCTCCTCAGAATAAATTATTAGATTTCGCACCAAAATAATTTGGTTTGGCACAAGTTCTCAAAGAAAGCTCGATGACATACCATTTGTCTAGCCGAATCAAGTAGCTTAGACCATACCAATAAATTGGATTTCAACGTGAAACCTTCGTCTAGTCAACTCAATTGACATTGACTACTTCTGTAAATTCTTTTCGCAATACATCAAAATGGTTTATGACGTCATGATACCGTACTTTTCATAGTACGTTGAGGACTTCGTCAGTTTGTGACTTCGTCATTATACATCATACCATAGCGGGTTGTTGATCCTAAGATCACATCCAACACCAGGTTCAATTGCATTAATAACTCCATCTTTGCATCAAATGCACTGATGATATAAAATTCATTTTTATATTTTTAAATCAATTTCTGTCTAGCCAAAGCAATTAGCATAGACTTACCAAGAATAGCGCTTTTAAAATTCGTTGGTTCCAAAAGTTGAACCAATTCTTTCCTTTTAAAAATGTACATATCAGCACAATTTCAATAAAGTTAAAAATCTAACATGGCTAAGTGACTTGGAATATCCTATTTCTCCATCTTCCTTCATTGTCTTAATGTGACAATACTTAATCTTCTTTAGCACCTTCAATACTAAGCCTACTGAAAACAACATGTTTTTAGTCTAAACATCCTTATACCTTAGTACAGTCCATCAACGTACCACACATTATGAGTTCAGGAACTTTCCACAATAATATGAGTTTAAGAACATCCAGACAGACCATAGGCGTCCATTCGCTGAGACGTTCAAAACATACCATATTATTATGAGTCACGAACTTACCATAAGTATGAGTTTCAAGAACTCGCACCTACCTTATTGTTCTCTACCTATCAAGTATATATATGAGAAAAGATTCACCTTCTCGCCATATACATATTGATAGCGCGACCAATTCCAATGATTATCACTGTAATAAGCTAAGCAGTTGTTACACCAAGCACAAACCTCTGCCCATAACAAAGGTTCATACAACTCAGCTATCACATGAGTCCTTAATTAAAATTTTACAACTTCTAAATCTCTCTCTACTTAATACGGATTTTCTTTAATTCATATACTATCCTTTATAACTCAATCTAAGTTCTTCTTCCCGTACTACTTCATAGTACCTTTCATTCATAGCACTAGCTATAAATCATTCATCGTTTAACAACCCATCTGTTATTATGAGTCACTATGATCACGTGGTGATCTTCTTATCCTTCTCTCTCCGATTATAGTCTTAGGTACTCCTACCTAAGGTTTATAACCTATCAGCTCTGATACCAACTTATAATGCCCCGAAATCCGGTCTATCTTCACACCCGGATTCCGTACGTCACGAGTACATCCTTCATCCAACATACATCATTATATACCAAAATATAACAACATACACTCTCAAAACCCAAGTTCTGGAAACCTTATAACCTTTTTTATTACAAATAATAATAAATACATTATTTATTTCATCTTACAGGAGTGACTTTTATCTGCAACCAAGGATACATAATTGTTTAATAAACTAATCTATAATTCAATTTCATTTTTCTACATTACAAGTCTTCATTTGATATTCTCGCTCATTCACATTCTGAATTGTACTTCATATGGATACCATCAGCTTGATCTTTACGGGATCTTTAAGTTCTTCTAACCTTGTTCGCTGAATTTTTTTTTTTCATTTAAAGTAAGTGTGAGCATTCAATTGCCCAGCAAGTTATAACAGTTGAACAAACAACTTCAAAATTAAAACATTTCTTTAGAACTTCTATAACCGAACAAAGGTTATGAAGCAGCTTAAATAATAGGAATAGTCTCGATTCCTATCATCTTAAAACATCAATCAATTTTACTTTGAAATACTTTCATCCCTCTACCTTTTTCATACACATCTTGTCTGGCTAGAATCATTAGCACAGACTTAACAATAACGGTTCATGTATAAACAGAACATACTTGTATTGAACAGCTCAATCTCACAAAACAATGCATATCATAGAAACACCGGTGTTCAAATTGTGGCACAAGGCCTCATACATACTACCACCTTGTACATACATCGCACATATGCACATAGACAAGACTTCTCAAGTTCAACAACTAAGAAGTTTAAGAAATTAGCATTCATATAATATGAATGAAGTTTGGAAACTTGCCTTACGCTCAGCTATAGCATACACTAAACTGCTCATTTCAATTCCTATATAACACATAAGGAGAAAACATAACACCAATTAGTCATATATTGAACTTACGCATTTATTTACTTAGCTTTACTTCTTAGGGTTTGCATTCTTGCAATATAAGTTTATGCGACTAACTTCCTTTACCAATTTATGGCTTTGTGACATACGGAGATGTCTTACTCATACGTTCATCATCTTGGATGATTTATATTCTTATCTTCTTCTTATAACTTCTCTAAGACTCAGCACACATCGCTTCTCTGCTAGTAGTCCATATGATACTCTGAGTGGTTTCCCACAAACAACCAACAAACAAGTTCCCGTCTCATCTACACTGCCCAAACAGTGAGTTAGATCGGTTGCCAGTTTTATATATACCTTCGCTCTCTGAAGGAATTATTTAGCCCAGCTCCCATATATCAACCATCAAAGGTTACGATTGTACCACAACCTAACTTCTCTTAACTTATCTGAACCATTAACTATAACGTTCGTTAAGTCAATTTCTTATTCTTTACAAGTTTCTGGCAACTAAATGCCATACATAAGGATTCATTCCTTATCGACTCACATTCGGCTTTCATTTTTCTTATTACTGTTTGTTACGGCTTTCTAGATAAATCCTATCTTATTAATACTTTCGTTATCCATTATACGAACCCCGTGTTCATTACCCTCATCGCTCAACGTCTAAGGAATCACAACCATAGCAATCCCTCACGTTTGTTCATCGCGACTACGGTCCCTGGATATCGGTTGCTTAACCCGCGTTTATATTTTTTGTCATTTAATCTTGCTTAATCTTTACATTTAACCTTTAATAAAGGTTTAAGTCATTTGCTTAAGTGTTATTTTAGGTGAACTATACGTTCATATTTCTTTCTTGCACATCCCCCAGTATCTGAGAAATAAAAATCTCATTCCTGGGCATTATCCTGCACCGACGCTGCGGTGCCGTGCCCCTTCCTCTCTCTCGCGTTGCGGCGCCCCTTACTTCACCTTCTTCCTTTGGTCTGGCGCTGCGGTGCCAAACCCTTTGTTATTTCTTGCACAGCGGCGCCACTCTCCAGAAGTTTATGGTAGAGCTTTCAGCATGTTCCCCACTTCCCAAAGCTCGATCGGTGACTGCGCTACCGAGCTTTAAACCCTAGAAATTTCTCTAAGTCTTGAATCAAGTTTGAGACGCTTACTTCCCGATCTCATAACTCCTTCGTTATAACTCAGAACGTGGTCATTCCAAAGCCATTCTCATCCTTATCTTACGTACTTCAATACCCCTTGGACAGAACATGGTTCTGAATCCGTTAATGTGCCATTCGATTGGCTTGATCTTCACCATTTGTTCATTTTTACGCTTTTAACGCTCTGCGTTTGTTCGTCCGCAATTCGGTCATCCGAACTAGGAACTCATTTGTTCTTGAGTCCACGACTCACGTTTTCTATGTTCTCTTACTTTCTTATGAAACCCTACCCACTCAGGTTCATTTACAAACTTTCAAATTCTCGTTAGTCTTTTATGAAATTTTCGCCATAACTTCGTTATAGCTAAGTTTTAATCCATTCTTCATGAACGTTTCTACCGTTCCTAACCAAGCAATACACATCTAACTTATACGCGATGGTTTTAAACTTGTCCATCAACAACAATTATCCTACGATGGTTTTAAATTTGTCCATCAACAACGTTCTTCGTGTTCTTCGCGTGTTCTTCGTTCGTTCTTTATTTTAATCGATATTTTGGATTATGATTTCACTTTTTATTAGAATTTGATGTTATAGAATATCATTCCTTTCTTATTTCACCTTCTTATTTATATAATCCACTTGGATCGTTCTAATTCATTACAAATCTTATACTTCCTTAAGAAATTTATTTACTAAACTTTAAATTCTTATTTCTTCATTTTCTTATTATTTCAACCATATGAAATCATTCCAATCTTCTTTTACTTCTTAATCCTATTAAGTTATGTTTTTAAACATAGAACTTAAAGAAATTTAAAAAGAGACTAAGTTTCGGATTACCATTCTCCTTTAATCTTCTCCCGTCAGACAAAGTTTGCACGTGAGCAAGCTCTTCCTCCTCCTTCTCCTTCTCATCCGACCTATCTCTCTCTCTCTCTCTCTCTCTCAAGTTGGAGGATTTTCAAAATCCCAAAATAAAGAGTTCAAGCTTCCTATTTATTGAATTTCCAATCTAGGGGTATTTTAGTCATTTCGCCCCACCCCCCAACCTCCTTACTATTCACACCTGCTTACTATTCCCACCTCCTTACTACACCTCCTTACTATTCACATAGCTTCCCTTGGAAGCTTCGTGCTTCCGTCTTTCGATTTTCGTCCGACAGTTCAAAAATTGCGATTCCCAGAATCTAAATATTTTTGGATATTTCATCTTTCCTTTATCGATTAATTTTTACGTATTCTTTGATCTTCAAAAAAACTGAAAAACCCTTTTCGTTGTTAAGTGTTTTCCTTCACGTTTTACCCTAACGGAGCTAAACGAGTGAAAAGTACATAGCAATACTTTTCGTCGTTTTTATTTCGTCCGATTTCTACACGTTTTTTGAGAAAAAAATTTATCGGCTTACTTAACTTTTCATGATAAATTATCGTCAAATCTTTCAACGGAATGTCATTTCGACATACCGAACTCTCGTAACGGCCTAGGTTATTCAAACCCTAACCCTTAGGATTTCGTCGGGTGAATAGTGTCAATTTCGTCTTTTTCCCCGAAAATATTTTGTTCCCGGAAAAATTTTATTTTCGTCTTGAAAATTCTTATTCGTTCAATCTAGCTCGTAGCCAGAATACTCCCTACTTATAATCATCCTAGGTTCTAGAACGATTAATAAATACATAGCATAGAATAGTATTAATAAAAATTAGGTTTATTAATAACTAATTCTTTAAACCTAAATTCTGGACAACCCGAATTTTCGGGCCGTCACAAGTACTCTGACATAAAAATGTTAAAACTTATCAATAATGCTCAGAATAATATGTCCATGAAAAGATACTGGATGAAGCGCAAATATCAAGGATATTCTACTAATTTCATGGCGTATAGAAGCCAAAACTTAACAAAATGAGTATAGAATTCGAAATCTGAAACGAAATAATATTACTTAAATACTACAGAGTATGGACGAAAATATTATTTCATACAAATACTGAACAAAAATAATATCCCTTACCTTAAAAAAAGAAGAGTATTCCAACTGGTATAGCGTGGATATTCTTGAAGAAAACTTTCACTGTTTTCTACGCTCAAAGCTTTTTAAAACTCTAAAGAAATACGCTCAATATTATAAAAGAAGAATTCTCTTATTCTGGTGTGATTTTCAATTCTAACTAAGCATCCTATTTATAAGAGAATGGAAGGGGAACTGTTAAGGAAAATATTCACGGACGAAATAATTTTCAAATTCACGGACGGAAAAAAAATCTTCAGACGTCCGATTTTTCAAAGTATTAATATAATAATCAAATAAAATATAATATATTCTATTTTTCATATAAAACAAACTTATTATAATATATATATATATATAATAACTAAGTACTCCACCCGTGACTCCTCAGATTTTTCCTCCCCCATTTTCAATAATCCACCAACATGTGGACCTCACTTGACCCACTCGTGGCCCCCACCATTATTATATATATAAATAACTTTCTACCAATTATTTTGAAAAATGGGTAAATGGGGATCCATAAAATAAACAAAATTTACATCAAATACTTCATAAAAACCCCTCAATATTTTCAACAACATTTATTCATCATTATTATTATTTGCAATATTTAACAACTAGATCATTTCCAAAAAAGAGGGGGCTTTCCGATAAGGATTTCTCCCTATTGGCGTGCAATTAGGTGAACAAACCTCTTTCCTCGACAGAACTTTCTAGACATCGTCAATAATGTAAATAATAATATGAATAACTGTATCGCCTCAATTATTGATTTAATAATATAAAATATTGACAATAATTGAATCAAATAACGTGAGATACTATGCAGCAATTACTATAGCAATAATTGAGTATAACTAAGTGACTTCTCACGTAAACATCAATAATAAATATCGTGTGCTACTATACAACCACTCGTATTACTATACTTCTATCACCAGGTATTTCAACAGTTAACGGTAAAAAATTTGCCGTTATTTTCATAAAAATATATTTATGTCATTTTCTTACTCCGACAATAATTTCGTTGTGGGGTCCACCAATATTGTGCTGTCGTACGAATATTTCCTATTAAAATAAATATTGCCCGACCAATCGAATATTTTATAACAACTTGCATACTTTGCAAAATTTATAAATATTACCCACAACTATAACATTATATCAAAACCACACTATAATATTAAAAATGTATATTTCGAGAAAAAAATTAATCTTTATTTATGAAAATTGGGGTCTTAAAACCTCCCCTCCTTATGAAATTTCGTCCTCAAAATTAGGGTACAAACCTGGTATGTCGAAGAGGTGAGGATACCTTGATCTCATTTCAGATTCTAACTCCCAGGTCATTTCCTCAACATCGTAATTTCACCACAAAACTTTGACTTGAGGTATAACCTTGGAGCGTAGAATATGCTCCTTCTTATCCATGATTTTAACAGATACTTCTTCGTACGTTAAATCTTCCGCTATTTCATCTGGTTCTAACTCAATAATGTGGTTCAGATCTTCCACATATTTACGTAACATGAATATGTTAAAAATGTTATGAACACGAGACATACTTGGCGGTAAAATGAGTCTATAGGCCACAGTTCCTACTCGATCGAGGATTTTGAATGCCCCAATGAATAGAGGATTGAGCTTTCCTCTCTTTCCAAATCTTGTAATTCCTTTCCATGGAGCAACACGTAACAACACATGATCACCAACATTGAATTCCACGTTCTTTGGATGAAGATCAGCATAACTCTTTTGTCGATCTTGTGAGGTTTTTATACGTTGCCGTATCATTTGAATTTTCTCCGTAGTCATACGTACCAACTCCAGTCCCAACAACGTTGCTTCACCCACCTCATCCCAGCATACTAGAGAATGACACTTGCATCCATACAACGCCTCAAATGGAACCATGCCGATGCTTGCTTGATAACTGTTGTTGTAGGAAAATTCCACCAATGGTAAGAACTTGTCCCAACTTTCTTTCAAGTCAAGGACACAGAGTCTTAATAGATCTTCAAGAGTTTGAATAATTCTCTCCGACTGCCCGTCCGTTTGAGGATGATATGCCGAACTAAATCGTAAATTCGTCCCCATAGCTTTCTGCAAAATAATCCAAAATCGTGAAGTGAATCTTGGGTCTCGATCAGAAACTATGGATACTGGCATACCATGCAGTCTTACAATCTCATTTATATATATACGAGCAAGATGTATAAGTTTCCCGTATAGGTAAGAAATGAGCAGACTTGGTCAATCTATATACAATGACCCAAATTACATTTATGCCTGGAAAATCCTTGGGAAGACCAGTAACAAAATCCATGGTAATGTGCTCCCACTTGCATTCTAGAATTTCTAGTGGTTGCAATGGACCTTTTGGCACTTGAAGCTCCGCCTTGACTCGTTGACACGTTAAACACCTTAAGATAAACTCCGTGATCTCTCTTTTTATATTACTCCACCAAAATGTATGTCGAAGATCACGATACATTTTGGTAATCCCAAGATGGATTGCAAATGGTGTGTTGTGTGCCTCCATCGTGATTTTATACTTCAAATCAGGGTCGTTAGAAACACAAAGTCTGGAGTTGACTCGAAGTATTCCTTCTTCATCGATTCTTGCTACCGGAATAACACGTTCTTATACTTTCTTCTTCATACGCATCAGCTCCAGGTCCATAAGTTGAGCATCTTTAACTTTATCGATTAAAGTCGATTCTACTCATATATTTGACATCATAATATGGGTCCCTAGAGTCCGTGTCTCTATCTCCATCTGTTGTAAGTCATACCAAATGGGCCTTTCCGTTGACAATATCGCACTTGTACCTGCATATGATCTTATACTCAATGCGTCAGCTACTACGTTTGCTTTTCCAAGATGGTATTGGATGGTATGATCGTAATCTTTCAACAGCTCAAGCCAACGTCGTTGCCGCATGTTGAGTTCCTTTTGGGTGAAGAAATACTTGAGGCTTTTATGATCCGTATAAATCTCCACTTTCTCCCCATACAGGTAATACCTCCAGATTTTAAGTGTGAAAACGACAGCTGCCAACTCTAGATCATGAGTAGGATAATTCCTCTCATATTCTTTGAGTTGTCGTGAGGCGTAGGCTATGACTTTCCCATATTGCACGAGAACACATCCTAAACCTTTTCCTGAAGCATCACTGTAGATGAAAAATCCCTCCGAACTAGATGGTATTATCAGAACAGCTGCTGAAATGAGTCTCCTCTTGAGTTCTTGAAAACTCTTCTCACATTCCTCGCTCCAACTGAATTTATATCTTTCCGAGTCAGCTAAGTTTATGTAGTAGCGATTCGACAAAATCCTTCCACGAATATCCGATAATAACCAGCTAAGCCGAGAAAGCTACGTACTTCAGCTACTGACTTAGGTTGCTCCCAGCTTTGAATTGCTTCAATCTTTGCCGAGTCAACAGATATTCCGTGATTTGATATCACATGCCCAAGGAATGCTACTTCCTTAAGCAAGAACTCACATTTCTTCAACCTGGCATATAACTTGTTCTCACAAAGCTTTTGGAGTATCAGCCTCAAGTGTTACTTGTGACGCCCCCAAAATAGGTATACATCACCCATCTTGAGTCACCAAATACATGGTACAAAATTCAAATACAACTTAATAGTACAACTGTCATGTAAAATACGACAAAACATAAACTGAGAGTTTTAAAACGAATATTGTCTTCTAAACAGTATTCAACTCAAATGGTGTCCTCAATACAATTATTATCACACTATTTCATAGAATAGTGAGGACTATTAATGCTATCATCTGAACCGTCACTCCGTTCCCTGACTAGTCTCGGCTACGTTCTCATTTCCTGAAGAGGAAAATGAAAGCAAAAGGGTGAGCTCAACTAGCCTAGTAAGAAATATTATGACTAAGATAATGCAGAATAATTTATCGTTAGCCTTCAACAATGTTAAACTGATAAAATATAACAAACATCAAGTTTAACTGCAGCGGAACAAGCAATCAATTAGAAGAGTCAATTAGAGAATAAAATATACTATCTTCTATGATTTAAAAGGTTTTTCATCACTTTTATCACTGAGACTCAGCTTAATAAATAATCCACATCATCCCTGCACTACGGCCAAGGATATTCATGTATTCATCAATTATCATGATCATGCCAACAACTGTCCATCAATGCACTACGGGCCAATGAGGACTTTTACCACATCATTTGTAACATTACGGTCATGATTATACCGAATAATCCCTGGTCATAATCAGACCAAGTCCATCTACGCACTACAAGCCACATATGACTTTCAACAGAATATAAACATGAGGATGATGACAATGATATAAGAATTCAATAAAACAAGTTCAAGGATAAATTATTAAAGATTTATAATTTAATTTATCCAGAAATCAATAACGTCCAAATTGTCAACATGATACTACTTTGTGGAGTAAAATTCAAGAATAATATTGTACCAAAAATAATTTGGACCGAAAACGAATCAATTTTTATTATGAATAGTACCCCGGGTGAATAGTACTCGAGTTAAAAACTTATCAAGAATACTCAGAATAGTACTTCGGGAATAATAACCACGTGAATAGTACTCCGACATGAAAAAGTTAAAAACTTATCAAGAATACTCAGAATAATATTTCTATGAAAAGATACTTGATGAAGCGCAAATATCAAGGATATTCTACTAATTTCATGAAGTATAGAAGCCAAAATTTTAACAAAACGAGTATAGAATTCAAAATCTAAAACGAAATAATATTACTTACATACTACAGAGTATGGAAGAAAATATTATTTTAAGCGAATATTGAACAAAAATAACATCCCTTATCTTGAAAAGAAGAGTATTCGAACTGGTATAGCGGGGATACTCTTGAAGAAAACTTTCACTGTTTTCTACGCTCAAATCTTTCTAAGACTCTAAAGAAATACGTTCAAGATTATAGAAGAAGAATTCTCTGATCCTGGTGTGATTTTCAATTCTAACTTAAGCGCCTATTTATAGGAAAATGCTAGAACGCCATAGGAGACTAAATAATAAAATAATATTATTGTTTTTTTCTACGCACACTTCTTTGAAAAAATTTCAGCCACCACAATTGGGGCCCACTAAAATCACCCACCTTTCCCAACAACCAAAAGTGGGGCCCACCCATATTTTTAATAAAAACATTTTAATTTTCGAAACTTTAATAATTCATAATAAATAGCCCTTTTATCAGAAAAATACGAATTTTATGTCCATTCCACACGAAATCGAATTCTCTACAACTTTGCAGAAGAAAGTTTTTCCAAATTCCAAACAGAAAATATCCGAATTTCATAAACGGACAATTTTCAACACCTCTTAAAATTCATAACAAATCATACGTTAAATTTTAACGGTTCAAAATTTGTGGACATATACTCAACTTATATATGCATAACATATCCAAAAATCACAACGATCCAACGGTCGGATTAAAATTATAACTCACGCAATAGAGCTTTAAAACACCGATTTGATTTTTTAATACTTCCAATCCGACAAAATACTGATAAAACACCTCAACATTAATTCCTTTATTTATAACCACATAAAATAAATATTTTCCTATCCATCATTTTTGTCCACATAAAATAAATATTTCATTATCATATAAATCAATAATTAATTATTCACAAATAATATTACAGAATCACAATAATGACAACCAGGCCGTTCCCAAGAAAGAGGGGGCTTTCCGATAAGGATTTCTCCTTACTGGCGAGCAATTAGGTGACCAAACCTCTCCTTGACAGAACTTTCTAGACATTGCCAATAATACTATCTAATAATATTATTCAAATAATATGAATTATTGATTTGATAATGGGAAATACTGTGTAGTGACAATTATTGAAACAACAATAATATAAAATATCAACGCAAAGAATTATTGAATCAATAAAATAAAATATTGAATATAATTACATCGTAATAATTATTAAGTAGTGCCTTCTTACGTAAAGAATCAATAATTCAAAAATCTTGCAATACCATGTATGCTTCTTTGTGAAACCCAGCGATATTACTATATTTTAACCATCAGGTATTCTAACAGTTAACGGTAAAACTTTCGCCATTATTTTATAAAAAGATATTTTTGTCGTTTTCTACATCCGACAATAATTCCGTTGTGGGGTCCACAAATGATTGTGCCGTCCTACGAATATTCCCTGTTAAAACAAATATTCCCCGACCAATCGAATATTATATAATAACTTGCGGACTTTGTAAAATTTATAAATATTACCCACAACTATAATATTATATCAAATTCACTCCATAATATTCAAAAATGATATTTATAGAAAATTCATCTTTATTCATAAAAGTTGGGGTCTTACATTGCTCATGATCTTCACGGGTTTTGGAATAGATGAGAATGTCATCAATAAAGACGACCACAAAGTGATCCAAATATTCCTTGAATACTCGGTTCATCATATCCATGAAGGCAGCAGGAGCATTAGTAAATCCTAAAGACATGACTTAAGAATTCGTAATGCTCGTACCGAGTTCTGAAAGTAGTCTTTGGGATGTCATCGGTTTTAATCTTTAACTGATGATATCCAGAACGAAGATTGATCTTTGAAAAGAATTTGGCGCCTTGCAACTGGTCAAACATGTCATTAATATGAGGCAACTGGTACTTATTTTTTATGGTGACGTGATTCAACTCTCGATAGTCAATACCAAAGTCGCATACTTCCATCTTTCTTCTTCACGAATAAAACAGGAGCTGTAATAACCAAGAATTTCTGTGGTATATTGTAAATAAATATATTAAATAATTTGTAATATATTATGGATGATTGAGTGATTATGTAAATAATGTGCTATTATATTTAAAGGAGGTCTCACTAATAAGTTAAATAAGTTAGTGAACTAACCTAAGTATTTTAATAATCTAGAAAATAGATTTAAGGTGTTAAACCCTAATTCAATATTCAATTTACTTGAATATTGTAAGTCTAATTAGGTTATGTAAATTAATTAATATTATTGATTGATGTAAATGTGTAAATATCAATAATAATCGGTAATTGTTCATGTGATAATAGATTTAATATTACTAAGGAGATCAAGTACTTTAAACAAGCCCAATACTTTATTTAAGCATTGGACTTGTAGATAATTTGATTTAAGAGCAACTAAATTGTTAAACTAGCACAATATTAAATTTAATGGGCAAGTATGCTAGTACCACAATTATTTAATTGTGGAGGCCCAAGTTCATTTTAATTAGTAAACCAAACTAATTAATTTCATGCCCAAAAGAATTAAAGGATTGGCCCAATCCTAGCCCAATTAAAGAGGGGCATTATGGTTATTTAATTTAGCAAATTTTGCAATTGAAAATAAAGTAAAAGTGAGGATTATTTGGGGGGAAGGATTCGGCCATGTATAGAGAAAAAGGGGCATGTGACTTAGGTTTCCTTTTTCTTCATTTGGTCACCAACTCCCCTATGTGTCACTCCATGTGTGAGTCATCCTATTTTGCCAAGATTACAAGTTATGTGGAGAGAGATGGGAAGAGTTATGCTAGTAAATAATGTATAGATATACTAATGTATATATAGATCTTTTTTCTTCCAACACTTAATCTCATTCTCTTTCATTTTTTTATTTTACTTTATCTTACTTTCTCTTAAGCTAACAAAGCAAAAACATAAGAGAAAGTGAGAGGAAGAGAAATTCTGTGGAGAGGAGGAGAGAGAGAGGAAGGAGATACATCATTGATGCACCCAAAGTTTACCATCTACTTTGGAAGAGAAAGAAAGTGTTCTCAAAGATCAAGGTGAAACTAAACTAGCTTATTCTTTTTATTTTGTTTGATTTTGGTTAGTTAAGGTGTAACACCCCCTTCCCGAAAAGGAAAGGGAGGTCACATGCAAAGCACAACAAACCTCAAAATAAGTAAACAGAACACTAATAACTTCAAAATACTAATAGTGATATCCATCAATGAAGTACTAAATACAATTTCCCAAATAGAGTCAAAATAACCAAAACCAAAATTCAAAACAACTTAGATGGTCAAAGACAACTCTCTCATCACACTAGCCCCGAATCACCCCTGCAAACCTGCCGGAAGAAAAACACAGCATGAGCCAATTGCCCAATACGGATACAAATATACAAAAGATATACAACTAATATATGAAAACAACTGAGACAAAATATTGAACAAAGCCTCAAGTGTAAACACTGACGAAAATATATTCTTCAAAGATCTTAATGGAATATATCTGAATCAATAGAATTAATGAAACCAATAGAAGAATAAAGAAATAACGAACTGAAGGAACTAACTCAATGAATTGAACTGAATAGAAACAAACAAAACTAATATAATGAAATAATAGGCTGAATCAAATGGTTGAGTTTTATTTCATACCGAGTGAGCTCAAAAATATACATTGCCACACAGGCAAGTTAAAACAATGCCACACAGGCAAGTCAAAATAATGCTACACAGGTAAGTCAAATGATGCCACACATGCAACCAAAATAATGCCACATATGCAAATCACACATTGGACCGCGAATCCAAATGTATGCAAATCGGATAGGTGTGTTTGGCACAACATCACAATTTTGCAAAACAGAAAACTAGGGTTAACCCGTACGCCTTCCACAACAAAAAAACCAAATGGCCCACTTACTCCAGAGCCCAAAATAGAGACGACGTGGACTAATCAGACTGTCACGGAAAGTGTCATGTCTTTCGTGCCAAGATGACATGCATGTGGTACCCCTACAGGTGGTTAGCTCAAGTATACTATACGGTATATTCTAACAAAAATAACATGTCGCAACACATACGACATAATACTAACAAAAGGGTTCTATATGTACATGTTGAACCAAATCAAATTATAGTCACAAGGTCTCAAAAGGAAGGTAGCAATATGTACCGCTCTACAATTATCAAAAATAAATGCTAAACATGATATCCTAATTCAAAGAGTACAAATACGAGTCATGTGTATCAACTCCAAAATATAACTAATATATTTATTTCACAGGAAATAATTATGTGAAATCATAACATAATTCGAAATAAGGAAACAAACGAACAAATCAAATTTAACAAGAGTATCACTAAAAGAGTACGAAATCCGTACCTGAATATAATACTGAAATAATTCACTGAATGCAAATATCACACTACTAGACCACTTCAATCCGATCTATATAATTATCAAAATAACACAAGACCATTAATTAAATTACTAACTTAAAAATTTATGTATTTTCTTTTTATAAATTTAACTGTTTTAATATTAGCTCTTATATCCAAAATTTAAATAAGATTATGTTAATCTCCTTCAAGCCGATCTTATAAAATAAAATAAAATTTTATTATAAATCTAACCATTACTAACATAATATTATTCAATTTATTATTAAGAGAATTTATAATTTTATCATTAGAATTAATTAATTAGTATACAAAATTTTCAATTTTATTTATAAATAACATAGATTAGTTAATATAATATATACAACATAATATATATATATATATATATATATATCAATATATATTTAAATCCATGCCTTTATTTTTTCAAATTCTTATTATGTATATATGTAATATATACATCATACAAGTTTCTGCTCTACATGTTAACTTTTTCAAATTCTCTCTATATATATTTCAGTAATGCTCACATGTTCAATAACATCATGCTAACGAATTTAATATATATATATTAACCAATCAACACGCATGACCTTATGATATGAATTATGCAACTAGATTTTAAATGGTCAAAACCAAGACATAATAGTACACAATATCTAGTAAACAGAGAAAAGAAAAGTACCTGCTTTTGTTTCTTCAATAATAAATTTTGATCTCACAATCACAACTCTCGTTCTTTTCTTTTTTAAGCAGCAACCTCTTCTCCTTTTCTTATTATTCTGTTATGCAACTTCTCTACAAATAAGAGGCGGCTTCCTCTCTTTCTCTTTCTCAAGTTGTATAATGAAAATAAAATTAGGTTTAGTTATTTATTCACTTAAAAACAGATTTTATTAATTAATATATTTATTAGCCCTCCAAAGTTTAATAGGATTTTAAAATTACACAATTATAAATTAAACCCAATTAGTTTAAAAGGCCCAAATTAGTTTAATAATTTACTTATTATAGTTCGCATAAATTAAATACGAGTTGGCTCAAACATAAGAAAAGCCCAATTAAATATTTTAAAATATAGATATATAAGTTATTTATTTATTTCTGGATATTACATTACCTCCCCCTTAAAAAGGATTCCGTCCCCGAAATCAAAAGAATAACAAAGATTTAATCAAAAGAGTAACAAAGATTTACTTGACATTAAAGAGGTGATGATACTCTTGCCAAACAGTCTCTTACGCCTCCCGAGTAGCTTCGCACTCCGAATAATTTTAGGAAAAATAAAATTAATATTTAATTATTAACAAAAATTTGGATTGTTAGATTTTTTCCTCCTTAAAAAAATTCCGTCCTCAGAATTCAAATACGTTGCATAAAGATTTATTTTAGTTTTTTTTATATAAATTACATAATTATTCATAAACATTAATTAAGATGTAGCGCTACCATTTGTAACGACCAAGCCTGGTAAGTCCATCGGTCCACACAATTATCCATGTACTCCTAAAAGATTCGTCAGCTATTGTGTCAAGCCTTGGTAAGGTTCTTCGCGTTAAATCACATGATCCACTGTTGGTGCGGCCCCCCGTTAATATCTTTGAGTTTCATTCTTGCAAACGTATGTACTCTAATGAACATAATTCGAAAACACAATTTTTTTTCTTCATCTAAATATGATTCAAATACCCAAAATATTTAAAATTATCCTTAATTCGTAAAACGTTTATGTTCCACTCATGACAAAGATTTAACAAATTATTTTTATTTTTAACATAAATTCATGTAAAACTCTAAGGGCATCAGATAAACAAAACAACTTAAATTATATCACCAACTCTCACTAAGTCGTCAAGAGTTTCAAAATATCATAACCTCAAATCAAATTAGTTCTCAAATATTATTACACCAAAAATATATATATACTACTACTAAGATCTATTCATCACCATACCAAACTCCAAATCATATATTCTACTAGCTGAATAAGCAAACTATAAATATTCAAAATCTCTTAAATTATTGGATTTCATCACTTACTATCTAATTATTTATAAATCAATCATCTCTTAGTGCAAACTCTCTAACCCAATAAATTTCAATATCTCCCATACTATCACAAAGAAACTTCATAGCCACAAAATTGATCATTAACTCCAAATGATTAATCTAATTACCTCGAATATCAACAACTCAAATCACAAGAAATCATCTATACTTAATAATTTTCACTTTATCATAATATGTCATCAATACACAAACCTCAAATTATCCACAAGTTTAACATAAATCCAAACCTAACTTAAATCAAATCCCCAATTCAAGGATCATAATAATTGTCACAAAAAAACAACTCTAACAAATAATTTTCGAAAATCAAATACTCAATGATCGCATCTCATATAAGATCATTTCTTATTTGTACAAAGTATAAATTTATTCACCTCAATGATTAAATCACAATTCTTAACTAATATCATTACTCAATCACCTTAATAAATTATTCCACTTTCCTCAAATCAAGTACAAATCGAAAAGAAATCGACAGTTAGTCAAAATAGAGATCAACCAAATAAAGAACAAAATCGAATCAAACTCCTACGTCTACCCAATGGTTTTCCCACAACTCACAGGTCAAGCCTAAATAGGTTTTCTACAAGAAAGAACCTAAGCTCTGATACCATCTCTGTAACACCCCCTTCTCGAAAAGGAAAGGGAGGTCACGTGCAAAGCACAACAAACTTCAAAATAAGTAAACAGAGCACTAATAACTTCAAAATACTAATAGTAATATCCATCAATGAAGTACTAAATATAATTCTCCAAATAGAGTCAAATTAACAAAAAACCAAAATTCGAAACAACCTAGATGGTCAAAGACAACTCTCTCATCACACTAGCCCCGAATCACCCCTGCAAACCTGCCAGAAGAAAAGTACAGCATGAGCCAATTGTCCAGTACGGATACAAATATACAAAAGATATACAACTAATATATGAAAATAACTGAGAAAAAATACTGAACAAAGCCCCAAGTGTAAATACTGACGAAAATATATTCTCCAAAGATCTTAATAGAATATATTTGAATCAATTGAATTGATGAAACCAATAGAATAATAAAGAAATAACGAACTGAAGGAACTAACTCAATGAATTGAACTGAACAGAAACAAACAAAACTAATATAATGAAATAATAGGCTGAATCAAATGGTTGAGTTTTATTTCATACCGAGTGAGCTCAAAAATATACATTTCCACACAGGCAAGTCAAAACAATGCCACACAGGCAAGTCAAAATAATGCCACACATGCAAGTCAAATTATGCCACACTGGCAACCAAAATAATGCCACATAGGCAAATCATACATTGGACCGCGAATCCAAATGTATGCAAATTAAATAGGTGTGTTTGGCACAACATCACAAATTCACAGAACAGAAAAATAAGGGTTAACCCATACGCCGCCCACAACAAAACACCAAATGGCCCATTTACTCCAGAGCCCAAAATGAAGACGTCGTGGACTAATCACACTGTCACGGAAAGATGACATGTATGTGGTAACCCCCACAGGTGGTTAGCTCAAGTATACCCTACGGTATATTTTAACAAAAATACCATGTCGCAACACATGCGACATAATACTAACAAAAGAGTTCTATATGTATATGTTGAACCAAATCAAATTATAGTCACAAGGTCTTAAAAAGAAGGTAGCAACATGTACCGCTCTACAATTATCAAAAATAAATACTAAACATGATATCCTAATTCAAAGAGTACAAATACGAGTCATGTGTATCAACTTCAAAATGAAACTAATATATTTATTTCACATGAAACAATTATGTGAAATCATAACATAATTCAAAATAAGGAAACAAACGAACAAATCAAATTTAACAAGAGTATCGCTGAAAGAGTACGAAATCCGTACCTGAATAAAATACTGAAATAATTTACTGAACACAAATATCACACTGCTAGACCTCTTCAATCCAATCTATATAATTATCAAAATAACACAAGACCGTTAATTAAATTACTAATTTAAAAATTCATGTATTTTTTTTTATAAATTTAACCGTTTTAATATTAGCTCTTATATCCAAAATTTTAACAAGATTATGTTAATCTCCTTCAAGTCGATCTAATAAAAAAAAAAATTATTATAAATCTAACCATTACTAACATAATATTATTTAATTTATTATTAAGAGAATTTATAATTTTATCATTAAATTAATGAATTAGTATACAAAATTTTCAATTTGATTTAGAAATAACATAGATTAGTTAATATAATATATACAACATAATATATATACCAAAGATCATATAATATATATATATATATATATATATATATATATATATATATATATACACACACACACAAACACATTCCAACGATCATAATATACATATATATATATATATATATATATATATATATAATCCATGCCTTTATTTTTTTCAAATTCTTAATATGTATATATGTATATATCTAATATATACATCATACAAGTTTCTGCTCTACATGTTAACTTTTTCAAATTCTCTCTATATATATCAGCAGTGCTCACATGTTCAATAACATCATGCTAACGAATTTAATATATATATTAACCAATCAACACGCATGACCTTATGATATTAATTATGCAACTAGATTTTAAATGGTCAAAACCAGGACATAATAGTACACAATATCTAGTAAACAGAGAAAAGAAAAGTACCTGCTTTTGTTTCTTCAATAATAAATTTTGATCTCACAATCACAAATCTCTTTCTTTTCTTTTTTAAGCAGCAACATCTTCTCATTTTCTTATTATTCTGTTACGCAACTTCTCTACAAATAAGAGGTGGCTTCCTCTCTTTCTCTTTCTCAAGTTGTATAATGAAAATAAGATTAAGTTTAGTTATTTATTCACTTAAAAACATATTTTATTAATTAATATATTTATTAACTCTCCAAAGTTTAATAGGATTTTAAAATTACACAATTATAAATTAGACCCGGATTAGTTTAAAAGGCCTAAATTAGTTTAATAATTTACTTATTATAGTCCACATAAATTAAATACGAGTTGGCTCAAACATAAGAAAAGCCCAATTAAATATTTTAAAATATAGATATAAAAGTTATTTATTTATTTATTTATTTTTGGATATTACATAAGGTTTATGATCTTGAGGTCTAAAACCCTCTATCTACATGTTTTATATGATTTCATGTATGGTTCTAACATATTTGAGTGTTAGAAAGTAAATCAAAAGGATAGAAAAGAAACTAGTTTTGTTTTGTTAGAAAATTCTAGTTTTTTTCACTTCTTTGGATCGACTACCATTTTTGATCTACACCTTCTTTTTGTGATCCGTAAAAGAGAGGTGATAGATATGTAAGTTAATTACTAAACCCAAGTGGTAGCACTGAAAAATGTTGAGTACACAAGTCGTAGTGACTGGTTTAGCAAAAATAGTTTCGTCTTTTGAAAGAAAAACAAACTCTTTTTGGACAGTCATGCTAGGGGCATTTTCGTCATTTTTTTGACATTTAAAAATTATGAAAAAATTTGAAATGATAATATGATGAGATATCTTTCAAACCCAAGTGGAATCACCGAAAAAGGAGTTGTAGATTTCCGTATAGACTGATTTTAGCAAAGTAGGTAAAAGCCAAAAATCCCGAAAACAGACTGCCAAAGAAATTGTAGGGGCTGTTTTGGCCACTTAAATTTTGACAAAAAATTTGGCCTTTTGGGAAATAACAATACATGGTATAAAGTAGCTCCTGTCCAAAAATGAGCTCATTCCGACTTAAAATGACCAAGTTATGACCATTTCAATATTTAGGTTTTTCGGACGAAAATTACTATAACTGGAGTTCTATAACTCCGATGGCCAGGAAATTTAAACTAGAGGGTCACGTTAACATGTATAAGATTATACCAAGAGATGGGAATTTCTGGAGTTAAGCGTGATGGAGCTAATTTCTTAAGCTGCGCACTAAAAAATGATTTTTGAAAAATAGTAAAAGATATTAAAAAATTACGAAAAAATACTTTTTATGTATGAAATAAATGTATATAAGTATGGCCAAAAGATATAAAAATAATAAGTTGATTTAATATTTTCGTGAAAAAGAATAGTGATTTCAGGTTGCTGAAATTGAAGATTATGAATTCAGGTTGCTAAATTGCAAAACAGTTTACTAAAATGAATGACTAGTGAATTTAGCCTGTTGGATTAGAAAATAGTTAACTGAATTAAAATTCAGTTTGAATCCAGGTTGCTGAATTGTGGGAGTAGTGAATTCAGTCTACTAGATTAGTCATTTCAGGTTGTTGAATTGGTATGCTTAAATAATCCTGACTATAGTATTAGCATTCGGCTTACTAGATTATAAGGAAGAACTAATAAATAGAAAGATAAAGTGTTATGTGTAAGACCCCAAAATTTTTAAATAAAAAAGGAATTTCCTTTATTTATTATTTTGAAATAGTAAGGGTTGATTTGATTAATGTGGATAGTTAAGGGTTAAATACGCAAATATTTCAAAATAAGCAAGTGGTTATAAAATATTCATTATCGTCGGGAATATTCGTTTGGTCGTGGAATATTAAATCTTGTCAGGGAATATTAAATACGACAAAATGCCATGTGTGGGCCCCATAACGAAAGCGATTGGATGAAGAAAACGACAAATATAAGTTGTTTTTAAATAACAGGCGTAGTTGTTGTGCAATTATCTTTGTTGGAATACCGGTGGTTAAAACACACTAATATCTGCCGTTGTTGAAAGCAACGATTGCTGCAGTATTGCACCAATTATTGATTCTTACGTAAAAAGGCACTACTCAATAATGGTTACGATAATTACTCGCTCAAAGATTTTATTGAGTTAATAATTACTTGTGTTGATATTTTATATTCTTTGTTGTTTCAATAATTGTCATTACACAATTTTTTTCATTATCGAAGCAATAATTCATATTATCCTAATAATATTATTAGATAACATTATTGGCAATGTCTAGAAAGTTACGTCTAAGGAGAGGTTTGGTCACCTAATTGCGCTACCCAAGAAGAAGAAATTCTTATTGAAAGCCCCTCTTCACAGGAACTACCGTTGTCAATATTGTGATTACAGAATATTATTTATGAATAATTAATTATTGATTCATATGATGAGAAAAATATTGATTTTATGTGGATATAGATGGAGAAAATTTTATAGTGACAATTGTTGAAAATTGAAATTTTATTTTTTCTCGATAAAATAATTCATTTAAATATATTATTTTAATAATATATTAACGGTGATATTTTTACAAACGAATGTGGGATATATGAGTATACGAGGAGGAAGAGTATTTTGTTGCAATAAATGTTTAAAACATGTTAAACATGTCGGTGGACCCCATTTATTGGTTGAAATTTGATTATAAACTTTAAAATCGACTCGTTTTGTGGATTTCGGTCAATTTCCATTTGGAATTTGGAAAAACTTTCTTCTGCAAAGTTGTAGAGAATTGAATTTTCTATAAAAACTCGCAAGATTCGAATTTTCTGATGAAAGGGCTATTTATTATGAATTATTGAAGTTCAAGTTCAAATAATTGATTTTTGAAAGTTTTAATTATTTATTTTATGAAAACGTTTTTTTCTTATTTTTCTAGAAGGTGGCATGTGGGAAATGCTAGGATCTGAATTCTAAGGTTGGCGTATGAATTTGATATATATATATATAATTTATTAAATTTTCGCTTTGGTGTTCTAAGCAATTTCCTATAAATAGGTGCTTAGGTTAGAATTGAAAATCACACCGAAACTCAAGTTTTCTCTCTATATTATCGAGCGTATCCTTGTGAGTATTTTAAGTATACTTTGAGTATTGCTAGATTCTGCAAGTTCCTTCAAAGACTATACCCGTGATTCTAGCTAAAATCTTGATCTTCGAGGTAAGGGATATTATTTTTTTCAGTAATGATATTATTTCTTCAATATCATTATACTTGAAATGTTGATCTGAAGTTTTATCAAATTTGGAACTTTTTCATGTCGGGGTTACTATTCATGAGTTACTATTCATGAGTTACTATTCACGAGTTACTATTCATGAGTTACTATTCACGAGTTACTATTCACAAGTACTATTCATGAAGCGTGAAGATGTTTTTGTGGAATTTCTATCTTTTGGTGTCGGAGTTACTATTCACGTATACGGCACTATTCACGTATCTGATCTTATTCACCAAAAAATAAATTTTCTTCTTTTAAGTCTAAAACATATATTACGGATACTAACTCGATTGTATCCATGTTTTGATCATTCTTGAATTTTACACCACTATGATTATTTTTGAGGTATTTTTGGATGTGGATAAAACCAAGTACGAATCCTTAATCCTTAATCCTTGTCATTTTGTTTTACTTGGATTCGCTTTCTTTAAAAAATATTTTTCATCATCCTCGGTCTTAAATGATGATATTATGGAATATCTTTGGCTCAGTAGTGCAAAGATGAATGATTTCTTAAGAATATCTTTGGCTTTAGTGCAAAGATGAATGATTTCTCAAGAATATCTTTGGCCGTAGTGCAAAAGATGAATGTGTGTTTAAATGAACATGACCAATTGATGAATATCTTTGGCCCATAGTGCAAAGATGAATATTTGATTCCAGATGTATATTGATTGATGTTACAGGGATAAAAGATAGACGATGAACTTTTAAATTCATACATAGAAGATAGTAGTTTGCATTCTCTACTTAACTCTTCTAATGAATTATTATTTCCGCTGCGAATATTGATTTAAAATTTGTTGTCTATTGTATTCTATTATATTTTTTCCCTGTTGAAGACTAACGATAATTTGTTGTATATTATCTTAGTCATAATATTCTTTACTGAGCTAGTTGAGCTCACCCTTTTCCTTTTTGTTCCATTTTTCTCAGGAGGCGAGAATATAGCGAGTACGAGTCGGGGGTATGGAATGAAGGTTTTAGAAAGGATTGTTTAGTAGTCCTCACCATTTTGTAAAATAATGTATCAATAATTATGATGGGGATTTATTTGCGTGTGGATATTGTCTAGATGACAATATCTCGTATTTAAACTCACGCTTTATATATTGTAATAATAAAGTTGTAGTTGTTTACGCATCATGTATTGACAACTCGTAATGGGTGATGTATACCTATTTTGGGGCGTCACAGCTTGGTATCGAGCTTAGGGATATGATCTCTGGCGGAGATCGGGAATAGAACTAGGAGGGGAGAGACGAGTAAATCCTTCGCTAGTGTGTCCTACCTAAGCTTATTTGTTAGTTGGTCAAGATATAGGATATTATGTGATATATTGATTTCCTTAATTAACCCTTGTTTTATGACGATGATTTGAGAATGTCGATTGAGAATATTAACAATGGAAATGAGACCGTGGAGATGCTGTACTCACTAACGAGGAGAACGCGTAACAGCAGTGGCAATGTTCCTCCCGTGAACAACACCATTGAGCGCGATGATGAACGAGGGGATGTTTAGAAGTTTTTTGCGATTCATGCAAAAAATCGCACGAGGGAAACTCGTGTTCAAAATACTGAGAGGACATAATAGCAATTCACGGGTTGTCACGACCAAGCGCTTCAAAGAGTTGGGACCACCGAATTTAAGGGAAAGCCGATCCGATCATAGGCGGAAACATGGGTCAAACAAATTACCAAGATATTCGATGTCTTGGGATGCACGGAGAACAGAAGGTTCCATTCGCCACCTTTATGTTCCGTGGCGAGGCGGACTCATCGGTGGGAGTCTCGTGAAGCGTACCCATCCAAACTTTCAAAGCATGTCTTGGGAGACGTTTGAAGCTATTTAATGACAAATACTTTCACGAAAGTGTTAAATCATATGAAGGAAGTGGAGTTCATCGATTGGAACAAAACAACATGACGGTGTCTCAATGACGAGGCAAAGTTTGCGAGTTATCCGTGTTTGCACCTCATTTGGTGGAGAATGAGGAACGATGACGTGGATGTTTCTTAGAGGTTTGAAACCCAGATACGTCAAGATCTCATTTCTCATAAATTTTCTCTTTATTCGGATGTTGTAAATGAGGCTCAATTATTAGAGCGAGATAATGAGTACGGTCAACTGAGGGACCATAACCAGGATCGTATCGTAGATAGCGATCAATGAATATAATGATAACTGCGGAGAAAGAAACAGACGGACAGAAATGGTAACCACTCTAGTGGTAATCATGGCCATGAAAATAGAAGAAGCGAGTCGGAGAGAGATTTTAAAAGAGGAGATTTAACAATGACCATGTGAAGACGCAGCGGTCTTAAAAAGAATCGGTTCTAAGGGAGGAGAACGACCACCGGGTCATATGCTACAAATGCGGAAAAGAGGACATATCGGTCAAACCGCCCACAACAGTTCAAGGTATGCTATAATTGTGGAAAGGAAGGACATATCGCTCGAGATTATACAAGATGGCGAAACCTAGTTCAATGAGGATTGGTGACTCAAAAGATCGTCCCGAAAAAGTCAAAGTCAACGATTCCGGAAGAGCATTTGTTGTATCGGGTCATAATGCGAGGAACCCAAACGAGGTGATCACGGGTAAGCTATTTATAAATTCTTGCGAAGTTTATACCTTACTTGATCTGGGGTGCTACCCATTCATTTATCTCTCCTGCATGTGCTCAACGCTTAAACTTGACTCAGGAGAATTAGACTTTGACCTATCTCGTGGAAACTCCGTTAGGAGAAACTTTCATCACATCCACTCGCTTATAAATCTTGTTTGATTCAAGTTGGCACCATTACCTTACCCATTGACCTTATCTCTTTAAAGATACTTGTTTTTGATGTGATTTTAGGGATTGATTGGTTAACTACTCATCATGCCAAAATTGATTGTTTTCGTAAGGTTGTTAGTTTTCATATTCCTAACCAACCTGTTGTATGAATTCAAGCAACTAAACCATTAAAATCGATCACTGTCATATCTAATCATAAAGCTATTCGTTTATTAAAAAACGGATGTCAAGCTTTCTTAGCCCATGTTATGGATTTGAATAAAGACACGCCAAATTTGAATAATATTCCCGTTGTTATTGACTTTCCCGACGTATTTCAAGAACTTCCTTGTCCTACCCCGAACGTGAAGTTGAATTCTTTATTGATCTTGAACCCGCACAAAGCCCATTTCTAAAACCCCATATCGAATGGCTCCTATTGAACTTCGAGAGTTAAAGGTCCAACTACGTGAATTGTTGGACATCGGTTTCATTCGTCCCTAGTCCATCTCCTTGGGGTGCTCCTGCTTTATTTGTAAAGAAGAAAGACGGAGTATGCGACTTTGTATTGACTATCGGAATTGAACCATGTCACCATCAAGAATAGGTATCCTCTACCTCGTATTGATGACTTGTTTGACCAATTGCAAGGGGCACAATTCTTTTCAAAAATCGATCTTCGCTTACGGATATCATCAATGAAGATTAGAATCGAGGATATTCCAAAGACGCCTTGAGAACTTCGGTATGGGCATTATGAATTCTTAGTCATGTCTTTTTTGACTAACTAATGCTCCTGCGGCTTTCATGGATATGATGAACCGAGTATTCAAGGAATATTTGGATCAATTCGTTGTTGTCTTTATTGATGACATCCTCATATATTCCAAAAGCCGTGAAGATCATGAGCACCATTTGAAGTTTGGTACTCCAAAGGCTTCGTGAAAACCAACTATATGCCAAATTGAAGAAATGCGAGTTCGGCTTGAGGAAGTAGCATTCCTTGGGCACGTGGTGTCGAAACATGGAGTATCTGTTGATCCGGCCAAGATTGAAGCAATACAAAGTTGGAGCAACCAAGTCGGTGGTCAAGCACGTAGCTTTTGGGCTTAGCCGGTTATTATCGGAGATTCGTGGAAGGGTTTTCTCGAATCGCTACTCCATTAACTCAAATAACTCGGAAGGATACAAAATTCGTTTGGAGCGAAGAATCGAGAAAAGTTTCCAAGAGCTTAAGAGGAGACTTATTTCTAAGACTGTTCTAACAATACCATCTGGTTCGGATGGATTTGTTATCTCTGTGATGCTTCGTGCAAAGGGTTAGGATGTGTTCTCATGCAACGTGGGAAAGTCATAGCCTATGCCTAGCGACAACTTAAAGAGTATGAGAGGAATTATCCTACTCATGATCTAGAGTTAGCGCAATCGTTTTCAGCTTAAAAATATGGAGGCACTATCTATATGGGGAGAAAGTGGAGATATATTCGCACCATAAAAGCCTTAAATATTTCTTCACTCAAAAGAACTCAACATGCGGCGGCGACGTTGGCTCGAGCTATTGAAAGACTACGACCACACTATTCAATACCATCCCGGTAAAAGCGAACGTGGTAGTAGCGACGCATTGAGTAGAAGATCATATGCGAACGACGCGAGTGCGATGATGTCAAGTATACGCATAGAGCCAACTTTAATAGAAAAAGTTAAGGTTGCTCAAGCCACCGAACCGGAGTTGATGCGTATGAAGAAGAAAGTACAAGAAGGAGCTATTCCGGAAGCGAGAATTGATGAAGAAGGAATACTTCGAGTCCACTCTAGACTTTGTGTTCCTAACGACTCTGATTTGAAGTACAAGATTATGATGGAGGCACACAATACGCCATTTACAATCCATCTTGGAAGTACTAAAATGTATCGTGATCTTCGACATACATTTTGGTGGAACAATATGAAGAGAGAGATTGCAAAGTTTATCTCGATGTGTTTAACTTGCCAACGTGTAAAGGCGGAGCATCTTGTACCTAAGGGTCCGTTGCAACCACTTGAGATTCCGGAATGGAAGTGGGAACACATTACTATGGATTTCGTTACGGGTCTTCCTACGGTTTCTCAAGGCATCAATGCTATTTGGGTTATTGTTGATAGATTAACCAAGTCTGCTCATTTCTTGCCGATACGGGAGACTTATTCCCTTGAACGTCTTGCTAGTATGTACGTGAATGAGATTGTGAGGTTGCATGGCATGCCTGTATCCATAGTTTCGGATCGTGACCCAAGATTCACTTCAAGATTTTGGGTTAGCTTGCAAAAAGCTATGGGCACGGATTTGCGATTTAGTTCGGCATACCATCCCCAAACGGACGGACAATCAGAAAGAACTATTCAAACTCTTGAAGATCTATTAAGACTCTGTGTCCTAGACTTCAAGGGTAGTTGGGATAAGTATTTACCATTGGTGGAATTCTCCTACAACAACAGTTATCAGGCAAGTATAGGTGTGGCTCCATTTGAAGCATTATATGGACGAAAATGTCGTTCTCCAATATGTTGGGATGAGGTGGGTGAAGCAACATTGTTGGGACCCGAGTTAGTACGTATGACTACCGAAAAGATCCAAATGATTCGACAACGTATACAAACGGCACAAGATCGACAAAAGAGTTATGCGGATCTTCATCGAAAGGACGTGGAATTTAATGTAGGGGATCATGTATTGTTGCGAGTTGCTCCATGGAAGGGAGTTACAAGATTTGGGAAGAGAGGAAAGCTCAATCCACGATTTATTGGTCCATTTCAAATTCTTGACCGAGTAGGAAATGTAGCCTATAGACTTGCGTTACCTCCGAGTATGTCTCGTGTTCATAATGTGTTTCACATATCTGTACTTCGTAAATATGTGAAAGACCCGAACCATGTTATTGAGTTAGAACCGACGAGATAGCCGAAGACTTAACGTATGAGGAGGTACCACAAGATCTTGGATAGGAAGGAGCATGTCCTACGCGCAAAGGGTCAAACCACAAGTTAAGGTTTTTTGGAGGAATAATGCAATAGAGGAAATGACTGGGGAATTGGAAACGGAAATGAAAGCGAGGTATCCTCACCTTTTCGAAACACCAGGTACGTACGTCAATTTCGAGGACGAAATTTCATAAGGAAGGGAGGTTGTAAGACCCCAAAATTTTTAAATAAAAAGGAATTTCCTTTATTTATTATTTTGAAATAGTAAGGGTTGATTTGATTAATGTGGATAGTTAAGGGTTAAATACGCAAATATTTCAAAATAAGCAAGTGGTTATAAAATATTCATTATCGTTAGGGAGTATTCGTTTGGTCGTGGAATATTAAATCTTTGTCGGGGAATATTAAATGCACCAACAGCACGGCATGTGTGGCCCCATAACGGAAAGCGATTGGATGAAGAAAACGACAAATATAAGTTGTTTTTAAATAACGGCGTAGTTGTTGTCGTTAATACTGTTGGAATACCCGGTGGTTAAAACACACTAATACGCGTTGTTGAGCAGTTGCACACGGTATTGCACCAATTATTGATTCTTACGTAAAAAGGCACTACTCAATAATGGTTACAGTAATTACTGTTTAGTATTTTATTGAGTTAATAATTCTTTGTGTTGATATTTTATATTCACATTGTTTCAATAATTGTCATTACACGAGATTTTTCATTATCGAAGCAATAATTCATATTATCTGAATAATATTATTAGATAACATTATTGGCAATGTCTAGAAAGTTACATACAAGGAGAGGTTTGGTCACCTAATTGCGCCACAAGAAGAAGAAGAAATTCTTATTGAAAGCCCCTCTTTCCTCAGGAACTATCTGCGGTTGTCAATATTGTGATTCTCATAATATTATTTATGAATAATTAATTATTGATTCATATGATGAGAAAAATATTGATTTTATGTGGATATAGATGGAGAAAATTTTAATAGTGACAATTGTTGAAAATTGAAATTTTATTTTTTTCGATAAAATAATTCATTTAAATATATTATTTTAATAATATATTAATTGGTGATATTTTTACAACGAATGTGGGATATATGAGTATACGAGGAGGAAGAGTATTTTTGTTGCAATAAATGTTTAAAACATGTTAAACATGCTCATGGGACCCCATTTATTGATCGAAATTTGATTATAACTTTAAAAATCGACCGTTTATGGATTTCGGTCAATTTCCATTTGGAATTTGGAAAACTTTCTTCTGCAAAGTTGTAGAGAATTGAATTTCCTATAAAAACTCGCGAGATTCGAATTTTTTTGATGAAAGGGCTATTTATTATGAATTATTGAAGTTCAAGCTCAAAATAATTGATTTTTGAAAGTTTTAATTATTTATTTTATGAAAACGTTTTTTTTCTTATTTTTCTAGAAGGTGGCATGTGGGAAATGCTAGGATCTGAATTCTAAGGTTGGCGTATGAATTTGATATATATATATATTAATTTATTAAATTTTACGCTTTGGTGTTCTAAGCAATTTCCTATAAATAGGTGCTTAGGTTAGAATTGAAAATCACACGTAAACCGAAGTTTTCTCTATATATTATCGAGCGTATTCTTGTGAATATTTTAAGTATACTTTGAGTATTGCTAGATTTGCAAGTTCCTTCAAAGACTATATATACCTATTTCTAGCTAGAAGTCTTGATCTTTCGAGGTAAGGGATATTATTTTTTTTCAGTAATGATATTATTTCTTCAATATCATTATAATCGAAATGTTGATCTGAAGTTTTTATCAAATTTGGAACTTTTTCATGTCGGGTTACTATTCATGAGTTACTATTCATGAGTTACTATTCACGAGTTACTATTCATGAGTTACTATTCACGAAGTTACTATTCACAAGTACTATTCATGAAGCGTGAAGATGTTTTTTGTGGAATTTCTATCTTTTGGTGTCTGAGTTACTATTCACGTGTACGGCACTATTCACGTATCTGGCACTATTCATGTATACTCAGTACTATTCACCAAAAATAAAATTTCTTCTTTTCGTCCAAAATATATATTCGGATACTAACTCGATTGTATCCATGTTTTGATCATTCTTGAATTTTACACCACTATGATTATTTTTGAGGTATTTTTGGATGTGGATAAAACCAAGTACGAATCCTTAATCCTTAATCCTTGTCATTTTGTTTCAATTGGATTCGCTTTCTTTAAAAAAAATATTTTCATCATCCTCGGGTCTTAAATGATGATATTATGGAATATCTTTGGCACGTGAGTGCAAAGATGAATGATTTCTTAAGAATATCTTTGATCCGTAGTGCAAAGATGAATGATTTCTGAAGAATATCTTTGGCCGTAGTGCAAAGATGAACAGTGTTTAAATGAACATGACCCGGTGATGAATATCTTTGGCACAGAGTGCAAAGATGAATATTTGATTCCAGATGTATATTGATTGATGTTACAGGGATAAAAGATAGACGATGAACTTTTAAATTCATACATAGAAGATAGTAGTTTGCATTATCTACTTAACTCTTCTAATGAATTATTATTTCATCTGCGAATATTGATTTAAAATTTGTTGTCTATTGTATTCTATTATATTTTTCCCTGTTGAAGACTAACGATAATTTGTTGTATATTATCTTAGTCATAATATTCTTTACTGAGCTAGTTGATCTCACCCTTTTCCTTTTTGTTCCATTTTTCTCAGGAGGCGAGAATATAGCGAGTACGAGTCGGGGTATGGAATGAAGGTTTTAGAAAGGATTGTTTAGTAGTCCTCACCATTTTTGTAAAATAATGTATCAATAAATGTGATGAGGATTTATTTGAGTATAGATATTGTCTAGAAGATAATATTTGTATTCAAACTCACGCTTCTTGTTGTAATAATAAAGTTGTAGTTGTTTCGCATACCATGTATTGACAACTCAGAATAGGTGATGTATACCTATTTTGGGGGCGTCACATTATGTATATAAAAAAGTAATTAAAATATAATCAAAGACTGTTAATGATAATAATAAAGATGTTTTCAGATATTAATTATGTGGTTAAGTGTTAACTAAATTGCTGACAGAGTAATTATATTATGATATAAAGTATGATATGCTGATAGTAAGATCAATCTTAACAATGATAGGTCTTTACAATAAAGAGATTAAATTAAATTGTGTAACAGTAGATCGCAGTCAAGGTAAGTTCTCTAACTCAAACTTGAGTTATTAATTTCAAAGCATCTTAGTGAATAACTATTATTGATTATTCACCTCTATATTGATTATTGATACTCACACTCGGTGCAATTAAATTCTTGTTCTATAATTATTGAACTGTGAATTAGTTAAAGTTCTTTTATTCATAAACTGTTTAAGATATGAATCTATGCTCATTGTATCAGCTAGATCAAGTATGTTTAAATTTGTTAAATCAAATATGTTGTTAAAAGCTGTTCTTCACCAATTTGACTTGGTAAGGACTCAAGACTGAGAGAAAGAATAATTTGATTAAAGCATCATTGAAAAATAATTATTGCTTGTACATTAAGTGTTTATGCATAATACACCGAGTATGAAAGGCTAATCCCCTTGATTACCAAAACTTATTAAAAGGACCAGTTTAAATACTGACAACCTTTGCATATGTTCATGGTCACTATGACCACTCAGTATCTGTTATTCAACTATTTGAATATTCAGTTATCAAGACTTAATTCATGTTCTTTCACAATTAATTTCTATTGTTAAACACTGAACGATAAATTTCTTGCTAATCATGATCTATCTTCTTCGAACTTAAACTTGCGAAGCAAATTTATTGATTACTCTTGCTATATCATGGCTATTATTTTAGCTAGGCCAGAGAGTTTGAGTAAGAAGGACAAGGGCAAGGAAAAGGTCCAAGAATAGTTATTATAAATGTTTAAGTATCATGAGATACTATGTTTGATGTTTATGTAAACCTTTTGTGTTACTTTATGTAACTTAAGTCAGGTATGTTTATGTTAAGGTAATAGACCTTGGGATATTGTATAAGACTTTATTATAATGAACAATGTATGTTTATTATTCTGCAATAGTATATAGAATGCTTGAAGATGATGGATCGTGAGCACCAAACCCGAGGTTTGAGAACCCGAATTTGGGGGTGTCACATGTTGGTATCAGAGTTGTAGGTTATATACATTAGGATGTGAAACCTAGGTTATAACCTTAGAAGAAAACTCGTATAGAGTATGCTAAGAGGTGGATTATAGAGATTCACCTAGTATAGATTGTACATAATAAATATTGTTTCATTTTATCAATGAATATATTTTATTGTTATACTGATGTTGTGTTTGTTTGATTATAGGATGCTTGAGGAAGGACAAGGTAGCCATACAGTTGAGCAAGAGCCGATAGATCTGGTAAAGGATCATGTTGTTAGTGACGAGCGTGACGGGGATGTGATGGAGGTTTTGTTCGAAGATAACATTGCACTGTAGAATAGAGTAACAGAGTTAGAGCAGGAGAATGCCACTTATCAGTTTACTGAAACTCAATACAAGGAGCTGGCATATCAAGCTCAGAACGAGCTTGCTGAGATGAAGATACAGTTGTAGGTGCAGACGACCTTGGCTACACATATCAGTCGTTCCTCACGATCCTGGATCTCGTCGTCTTTCTGTGTCATTGAAGTTTGTTGTTCAGCTACTATCTCCTGCAACTCCTCAACTGTATCCTGAAGTTCTACGTTACGGTCATGCACCTCATCGTATATACAGCCTGCTATCGAGTTAAGTGGAATCCTTTCCTCCTCGTCCTCGTCATCATCATCCTCCTGTGGTAACTCAACAGGATCCTCCTCATCTGTCTCCACATCATCATCCTCATCCTCAACTAGTGTGACCAACGGGGCTGACTCCCGTGCAGTAGTTGTTCCCAAACTACCTGAATGTCACGAGGTTCCTCCTCTATAGGCACTTGAGGTCCCTCCTCCCTAGCCTGACTGGATTCTTCGACATTAGTCATCCTGACAACAAAGTTTTAAAGTTTTAAGTATTAATCATTACAACTCGACACTCAAGAGTACATAAACTATAAACACATAAGCACATAAGTGTTTTATTACTTCTTTCTTAAAACTCGATAAGAGTTATCTCCACTATCTTTTCAAAGGTTACTTACTAAGGCTTTCCCCCCACCTAAGGTTCATAACCTAAAGCTTTGATACCAACTCAGCGACACCCCAAATCCTGGTACTTCATTTCCTCAAGATTTGGTGTTCACTTAATCAAAACATTTATTTATAACTACCCAATTATAATAAAATAGAATAATAAAACCTGCCCATACAGGAATAAATTTAAATAAAAATCTCCCAGGTTATCTAACCTTTAACAACAATCATTCAAATGCAGAATTTAAATAAACTTCATTGTAATCTTTAAACCAAAGTCTGATAATAAAACTATCACGAATTCGCACTTAGAGAATTTTGCGTACAGCTTTTCCTTCCTTAGTGTCTCCAATGTTAAACGTAAATGTTCCTCATGTTCTTCTTGAGTTTTGGAATACACCAGAATGTCATCAATAAATACCACTACAAACTTGTTTAAGAATGGTTTAAACACCCTGTTCATCAAATCCATGAACGCAGCAAGGGCATTTGTTAAACCAAAAGACATCACCAGAAACTCGTAATGTCATTACCGAGTTCTGAATGTCGTTCTAGGTATATCCTCCTTTCTTACCTTCAATTGGTGATACCCACTTCTCAAATCTATTTTTGTGAAATATTTAGCACCCTTCAGCTGATCAAACAAGTCATCTATTCTAGGCAACAGATACCTATTCTTAATAGTGACTTTGTTTAACTCTCTATAATCAATGCAAAGACGCATTGATCCTTCCTTCTTCTTCACGAATAATACTGGCGCTCCCCACGGCGATACGCTTGGTTGAATATATTTCTTGTCCAGTAAATCTTGCAACTATACCATCAGTTCCTTCATTTCTACCGGAGCCATTCTGTACAGGGCCTTCGATATCGGTGTTGTTCCCGGCGCTAAGTCGATCACGAATTCAATTTCTCTGTCAGGCGGTAGTCCTAGAAAATCTTCTGGAAACACGTCTTCCAATTCTCTCACTATCGGTATTTCTTCTAATTTCACACCCTTCTTTTGAGTATCGACTATGTAAGCAAAATAGCCCACACAACCTTGACTCAACAATTTCTTGGCCTGCATAGTCGTCAGACATTTCATTTGTCTAGGCGACTTGCTACCATAAAATACTACCTTTGACGGAGTAATAAGGTTTACACACTTCTTGTGACAATCAATTACTGCTCCATATTTGAACAGCCAATCCATCCCCAAAATTACATCAAATTTTCTGAGTCTAATCGGAATCAAATCTACCAACAAGATATTTTCCTTAATGTTCACCCTACAGTTCTTGTATACGAATCTAACATGGATTACTTCCTTATTAGCAATTTCTATGTTCAAAGGAAAATTCAGTTCTTCTCTAGGCAATTCTAACCTCTTAGCAAATTCATCCGATATAAACGAACAAGTAGCACCCGAATCAAATAATACATAAGCATTTATATCATTGATTGGGATAATACCTGACACCACATCTTTTGATTGCACAGCATCTTGCACAGTCATGTTGAAGGTTCTGGCTGTGGGTTTGTTTGATGCTGCTGGTCCTGCAATGGCCCATGTACTTCTATTGTTACCTCCATTGGTTCTGGTTGTCACTCCTTCCCTCTTCTTAGGGCATTCACGAACAAAGTAACCCTTGGATCCGCATGTGAAGCATACATTCTTCTTCGGTTGAGTGCAACTTGGGGCAATGTGACCCTCTTGGCCACAATTGAAGCATACCCGGTTTCCCATTAAGCATGCACCCTTGTGAAATTTCCCGCATGTCGCACATGCTTCAAACTTTTTTTTTTGCGGGTTACCCTGATGGTTTCCGGCACCCATGTTCCCATTCCACTTCCTCTTCAAGTTATTGTTGTTGTTGTTGTTATTGTTGTTGTTTCCACCGCTACCACCTCCATTCTTAATCTCATTCTCATTCTTCTTCTTCTTTTGTTCCTGATTGAACTTTGTCACTACCTCACCTCCACCTTCAGTGAGTACTGCTTTCTCCATCACCGCTGCAAATGTCTTCAATTGGAACAGGGATACCCTACTGTACAGCCTGGGCTTCAGTCCCTATTCAAATCTCTTAGCCTTACGCTCGTCTGTGCTGACTTGATACGGCGCAAACCTCGCCAATTCATTGAATTTTACAGCATACTCGGATACCGTCATCGTCCCTTGTTTTAGTTCTAGAAACTGCACTTCTAGCTGACTCTTCGAACTCTCCGGAAAATAGGCCTTGAAGAACAACTCCTTGAACCTATCCCAGGTCATCATTCCTGGCCCTTCACGAGTTTTATTGGCCTGCCACCAATAACTAGTTTCTGCTTTCAACATGAATGTTGGGAAAGCAGTCTTCTGATCATCCCCTACCCTAGCGACATCGAATACTTTTTCTATCTCCATAATCCAGGTTTGTGCTTCGACTGGATTCATAGACCCACGGAATTCAGGTGGTCCAACCTCCTTAAAATCCTTAAACGTTGTACCATGGTTTTGTGGTTGATTCTGCAATGCTCCTATCAGTAGTGTCACTAGTTGTTGAACGGGGTTACCATCAACATTGTCGTTATTGGTAGTTCCCTCATTGTTTCTCTGTCTGGCTGGTTCACGTCTGGGAGGCATTTTCTATTGAAACAAAAGATCTATTAGACTATTACTCAACTTCTTTAAGTATTTCTAATTAACTTGCCTCCATAAAAGAAATAACCACATAACACATAACACTTTGATTAAAATAATAACTTTTATTTATTCATCATTACTTCGAAAAACATAAAAACAATAGCATCACTGCTATTTACATTCCTTTCCAGAACTACAAATTTACAGGACAACATCATTATTATCATATCCCATGGTTACTTAACACTAGGGATTTACACATTATTTAATACTTATTACGTGCATTACAAGCACAATATTTACAATGATCTATTAAGATACTTCTTAGCCCTATCACGTTCTTCCTCCATGACTCGAAACATTGTCCTGCGATCTAATACATATGATGGCAGCGTCTCGAACTGAATCGGATATCCCATGACCCGATCTTGAGCTCAATTAATTGCGGTGTCAAATACTTTATCCATCTCTTCCATCTTCATCCTTTTCGCCTGTGAGTTCCTTACTGCTCTTCTAGTTCGTTGATAAGCTTCCTCGTATGCATCTTCAGCTCTTGCCCTCTTAGCAGCTTCTTCTCTCAGCTTGTTCCTCAGTTCAACAACCATCTCGATCAATTATTCTTTCTCTCCTCCAGTCTGTATTAGTTTTTCCTTGGCGTTTGTCAGTCGTTCCTTACGATCCTGGATCTCGCCGTCTTTTTGTGTCATTGCAGTTTGTTGTTCAACTACTATCTCCTACAACTCCTCAACTGTATCCAGAAGTTCTACGTTACGGTCATGCACCTCATCGTATATACGGCCTGCTATCGAGTTAAGTGGAATCCTTTCCTCCTCGTCCTCGCCACCATCATCCTCCTGTGGTAACGCAACGGGATCCTCCCCGTCTGTCTCCACATCATCATCCTCATCCTCAACTACTGTGACCAACGGGGCTGACTCCCGTGGCAGTAGTTGTTCCCAAACTACCTGAATGTGGCGAGGCTCCTCCTCTATAGGCACTTGAGGTCCCTCCTCCCTAGCCTGACTGGATTCTCCTACATTAGTCATCCTAACAACAAAGTTTTAAAGTTTTAATTATTAATCATTACTACTCGACACTCACGAGTACATAAACTATAAACACATAAGCACATAAGTGTTTTATTACTTCTTTCTTAAAACTCGATAAGAGTTATCTCCACTATCTTTTCAAAGGTTACATCCTAAGGCTTTCCCCCCCACCTAAGGTTCATAACCTAAAGCTTTGATACCAACCTGTGATACCCCCAAATCCTAGTACTTCATTTCCTCAAGATTTGGTGTTCACTTAATCAAAACATTCATTTATAACTACCCAATTATAATAAAATTGAATAATAAAACCTTCCCATACAGGAATAAATTTAAATAAAAATCTCCCAGGTTATCTAACCTTTAACAACAATCATTCAAATTCAGAATTTAAATAAACTTCATTACAATCTTTAAACGAAAGTCTGATAATAAAACTATCGAATCTATTACAAGTCTTGATGATTGTTCATCTTTCCTTTTCACTTCTTTGGTGCTAGGTACGTCACCAGTTTCAACTTTAGCTGCAAGAAATTTTACAGGCAAGAGTGAGCAAACAAGGCCCACTTGAAATAACAATAATTAAATCTTTAAACTTTTACATCAATTGCCAATATTAGGCTTAATAGAACTGAACAATATATTATATTAACTTTCTAAAAATTTTAACATTCACTGAGGGTCTAATGACCACGAATCATGTCCATAGTTATAAGTCATCTTTCAACTTTAACTTTAAGAGTCATAAGACTATAAGGGCTCCACGTACTTAGGGGGATCAACCCTTCGTACAATGTATTGTGCACAACCATTTCAACGCTAAGCGTAAAGCTCTATTAAAAGAGTTGTTCATCTCAGTATTTAGAATACTAGTCCGCACCAAAGTAAGTTTGGTTTGGATAAGCTTTGAAGGTAATTTGGAATTCAACGAACATCAACTAAGGAGTAGTTGAATAAAACCAATAACACTATACTATAGAATAATCGTGATTGAATCAATTATAGTTAACTAAAGTCATGCATTAGGAATAATCTAATAGCATACAATTTGAATAACTATAACATACCTTCCTTGAACAATACTAAACCAAGGTTTATTAGAATTGGATACTAAACATGCATAGCAATTTAGTTATGCATGCTAAACAACAAGTGAAATACAAGAATAACTTGTTCAACATCAAACCAAAGTTTAGATAGCTTGCATCATTATAAGGTAATCGAATTGAAAACAATAATTAGTCAATAAGATAAAGGATTAGAAAACTTGCTCAATTATAAATTAGAGTTAGAAAACTTGCTCCAACTAACTTACATCATTATATTGTAATCGAATTGAAAACAATAATGTACCAAAGGAAATTAAACTTGCACAATGAAGTTTTGAGTTAGAGAACTTGCCTTTAGCACAAGCTAAACCTTACAACTTGAATCAATACCCTATACAAATGTCATCATGACATAATTAGTCATTACCAACATTTTATATCAATATAAACAAAATATATACATCATGTAGGTTAAATTACCAATTCACATAATCAAATTATGTTAATACTAATTAACTCTTGATAACATGCTCATTCATAGTTTAATACTACTGAAATCATCATTTAACATTCATATTATTAACACATAACATTTATTTTCAAGTTTTGTATACTTAAACAAAACTGTCAGAACATTCTGTTAACTCGTGCCGCGGCGCAACAGTTTACACTTTGGGTCGAGCTGTAGTGTGGTGATGGTGCTGCGGCGCCAGTAACGTACTGCTGGGCCACGCCGCGACGCAAAACTTCAGTATCGACTGACAGCTTCGGCAATCGTGCAAGAAAAAGCCAATTTGGCCTAAAAGCTCGAATCTAATAGACTGATTAACATGTAATACACATATAGACTTCATATAAACATATTGTGAAGACTTCTAACATGTTTATAGTCATAAAATAACACAAACATCAAAGTTACAACACCCAATTTCAACATTTTTGGCAAAACTCCATTATTGACATTTTTTTTATGAAAATCAACACTGTGATTTTGTTTTTCAATCAAAATAGAAATTTCAAAACATCATAGTTATGGTTATACATACTCTATCAATTTCCATAATCAATTTATCAATTTAACAACTAATAAAACCATAATTTCTATTTTAAACTAAGCAATGTTCATATATATATTTTCATGTAAACACTGTAATATATTTTCTTCACAATTTGCATACATACATGACTTAATTTCTCTATAATCACATACAAATTCATGAAATAACCTTTTACAAACAATTATTATACTAAACTATATACATATCAACAATTCCTCTTTTATAAATATTTTACAGAGACTTTTTGGGAAGAGGAAAACTAAACTTTTAAAGAAAGATATTGAGTTCCTACCTTTGATTAAGAAGATGATATCCTAGAGTTAGGTTATCCTTTTGATTATCAAGCTTCTTCTTCTTTAATCTCTAGCATTTCTTCTTCTCTTCTCTTCTTCTTCCTCTGAGTTTTTTTTTTCTCTCTAACCTCTCTCCTCTATTCTTACGTCTTATGATATAACGTATAAGATATAATATTTATTTATTATATGATATAAATATAAAACTTATAACTGATATCAGTTATTTGAGTTTTGAAAATCAAAAGCCATAAGGCTTGTTTGGCTAACCACTAAAAATATAACCAATTAATCCTTATACCTTGTTTGGCAAAACACAATCATATAAAAGACTTAATAGGCATTAGGCCTTGTTTGGCAAAACTGAATTAAACTCCCTTAATTTATTTTAATAACTCCTTTATAGCAAAGTTATTTGTCACACTTCTATTAAATTAAATAATCAATTTAATTAATTCAAATACTAATCTATTAAATTACTTTCACACATAAATCATTATCTTATAATTATAATTTCTTTTATAATTGTAATTTTATTCGAATTAACTAATATTTTAAATTATAATTTCCCATTTAAAATATTATAATTTATTTAAATCACTATAAGCTCTCTAGCTTACTTATTAAATCAAATTGTTATATAATCTCATAACAATTAATTTTCTTAGCTCCTAATTATTTATTCAACAAATAATTAACTAAATCACATCCACTCAAATTGCCATTACATACTTATATAATTCAAGAAATATTTAATATTACAAATAAATATTTAATATTTAATATTTAATTATTTATTCAACAAATAATTAACTAAGCCACATCTTCTCAAATTGAACAATTATTTATTCAACAATAAACATATCCATTAAATACTTATATAAATTAATAAATATTTAACATTACACTTTAAAATTCTGGAATGTTACAACAAGGCTATCAAAGTCAAAGATCTGATACCAACAATATATAATTGGATAACATGATACACATGCAAAGTACTATATTCAAAGAATTAGAACAATCTCACTTGAATCAATGTGTTAGAACAATATACGTTTTGAATAATAATAACAGGAAATGAGATTATGAAACTCATTCGATGTAACGAATTACGTTACAAGAGCTTATTCAATCATACATAAGAATAGAATCAATAGTCTTGCTTAATGAAAGTTTAGGATAAGAAACTTGCATTCATATACAAAATAATGATGTTAGAAAGCTTGCTTAATGTAAAGAGTTAAGGTTTAGAAACTTGCCTTGTATTTAAGCTACACAAGTGTAAAATAATCTCCAATTACCATACATGTATTATTGAAATCGCAAAAACCATTAGTTGTATAAACATTAGCTTTAGGGTTTCAACCATCATTTAGGTCATAACCCTAACCTAGCACCTAACCATGTAGGTTAACATACTTAACGAATCTGAAATCTCATTACGATCCAACATTACTTAATCATTCATCTCTAACTTTGGAAAACATCACATTTGGTTTCATTTTATAAATTATTAAACAATTATTTAAAAATCTTCATGTAAAATCCTAAATTTTACGAATAAAGATTTAATTTTCTCGAAATATTTTTTCAAAATTAAGGTGTGGATTTGAGATAATGTTATAGTTGTGGGTAATATTTATAAATTTTGAAAAATATGCAAGTTGTTGTATAATATTCGATTGGTCGGGGAATATTCTTTTTGTCGGAGAATATTCGTACGACGGTATAATCATTGGTGGTCCCCACAACGGAATTATAGTCGGATTGAGAAAACAACAAAAATATTTTTATAAAAATAATGACGGAAGTTTTATCGTTAAAACTGTTGAACTACTTGGTAGTAAAAGTACAGTAATATGCGTGGTTGCATAGTAGCACACGGTATTGATTATTGATGCTTACGTGAAAAGTCACTCAGTTTTGTTCAATTATTGCTACAGTAATTGTTGCATAGTATCTCACGTTATTTGATTCAATTATTGTAGATATTTTATATTTTATTAAATCAATAATTGAGATGACAGAGTTATTAATATTATTATTTGCAATATTGACGATGTCTAGAAGTTCTGTCAAGGAGAGGTTTGGTCACATAATTGCTCGCCAATAGGGAGAAATCCTTATTGGAAAGCCCCCTCTTTCCTGGGAACGACCTAGTCGATTAATATTGTGAATTATAATAATGATGATAAATTTTGTTTTCTTAGTATTATTGATGTAATAAAACAAAAAAGGTTTTTATATAAAACAGAATACTTTTATAAAGTTATTTGTTTTATTTGACTATAAATAGAATATATTATATTTTATTATGCATAGTGTTTGCATAGTAAAAACTTTTTATATAAAACATAATAATTTTTATAAAGTTTTGTTTTATTTGATTATAAATAGAATATATTATATTTTATTGTATAGTGCAACATAGTATCCTTTCAATTCTACTATAAATAGGATGCTTAGTTAGAATTGAAAATCACACCAGAAGTCAGAGAATTCTTCTTCTATAATCTTGAGCGTATTTCTTTAGAGTTTAAGAAAGCGTTGAGTGTAGAAAATAGTGCAAGTTTTCTTCAAGTATATCCCCCCTACCGTCGGAATACTCTTCTTTTTAAGGTAAGAGATATTATTTGTTGTACTTGTAAGGGGTATTATTTCTTTTATATTCATGAAGAGAACTATTGTTATTCCATTCCTTATTATTCTGTTGGAATAACCTATATACGCGGACTACCGTATACATGGTGAAATTCTTTCTGTTCTTCCATTCTTTATTATTATGTTGGAATAACCTATTTGTGCAGTCTGTCGCATGCCTGGTGAACTCTATTGTTATTCCATTCTTTATTATTCTGTTGGAATAACATGTCTGTGCGGTCTATCGCATGCCTGGTGAATTCAGTTGTTATTACATTCTTTATTATTCTGTTGGAATATCCTGTCTGTGCGGATTACACATGACCTGGTTCCATTCTTTATTACTTTGTTGGAATAACCTGTTTATGTGGATTACCGCATGCATGGTGAATGTTCCTTTGTATTCATTCCTTAGTAACTTGTGGAAATGATCTGTCTATGTGGATTACCGCATGGCGGACGAAAATCCTTTTGCAGTTTCATATATTTTATTATACATAGTTGGTTAAAGTTTTGGCTTCTATACTCCATGAAATTAGTAGAATATCCTGGATACTTGCGCTTCATCCAGTATCTTTTCATTGAAATATTCTTCTGAGCATTCTTAAATTTTACTCCACAAAGCAATATCATGTTGACAATTTGGACGTTATTGAGTTCAGGATAAATTAACTTATAAATCTTTAAAATTTATTCTTGAACTTGTTTTATTGAATTGTCATAATCCTCATGCTTATATTATATTGAAAGTCATTTGTGGCATGTAGTGCATAGATGGACTTGGTATGATTATGACCAGGGATTATTCGGTATAATCATGACCGTAATGTTACAAATGATGTGGAAAAAGTCCTCATTGGCCCGTAGTGCATTGATGGACAGTTTTTGGTATGATTATAGCTATGGATTCTCTTCGGCCAAGGTTGCAAAGATGAATATTTTTATGGCATGATCAATACCGTTGATGAAAACACGATTATCTTTGGCCCGAAGTGCATGGATGATTCGTGGTCGTGATACTAAAGAATATCCTTGGCCTGTAGTGCAGGGATGATTTAATGATGTGGATTATTTATTAAGCTGAGTCTCAACGATAAAATTGAAGATAAATCTTTTAAATCATAGAAGATAGTATATTTTATGCTCTACTTGACTCTTCTAATAGATTGTTATTTCGCTGCAGTTGTTGATCTAAAACTTGTTGTCTATTATATTCTATCAGTTGTTATACTGTTGAAGGCTAAGGATAATTTATTCTGCATTATCTTAGTCATATTATTTCTTACTGGGCTAGTTGAGCTCACCCTTTCTTTTAATGTTCTCTTCAGGAAATGAGAATATAGCTGGGACTAGTCGAGGAATGGATTGACAGTCAAGATGGTTGCATTAGTAGTCCTCACTATTATATGAAATAGTGTAATAATAAATGTAATGAGGACTTATTTTGAGTGTGGATATTGGGTAGATGACAATATTCGTATTAAAACTTACAGTTTATGTTTTGTCGTATTTTACACGACAGTTGTATTATTAAGTTTGTATTTGTATTCTGTACCATGTATTTGGCGACTCAGAATGGGTGATGTATACTTATTTTGGAGGCGTCACAGTTAGTATCAAAGCTTAGGCATATGATTCCTGGTTGAGATGTGAGACAATAACTAGGATGGGAGAGACGGGGAATTCCTTCACTAGTATGACCTATCTAAGTTTATTTATTATTTAATTGGTCGGTCAGAGTATAGGGATAATATGTGATATGATAATTAACCCTTGTTTTGTGTCAGTGTTTGAAAATGGCAGCTGAAAATGTTAATAATGGAGTGAATGAGACCGTTGAGACACCTTTAATCACTAACCAGGTTAATGTGATGTCAGAAGAAGAAGAAATTAGAGATATCTACTTGGTGAGTGAAGAACTAATAGTTGCACCCGAGCTAGTTGCAGAGGTAGCAGCTGAGAGCGAGGAAGAAGAGGAACCTGAGGAGGATTTACTAGACGAATTTTATGATCAAAATTTAGAATTACAAAATCGTATTCATGAGTTAGAAGAGCAGGCCGAAGAACGGCAGGCGGTCGTGGAACAAAGAGATTTAACAATTCTAAATTTTGTTACCCGGTGTGCGATGCTTGAACAAGAGCACTCTTTTGCAGAGTATAAGATATTAGAGCTGGAATCTGAGAATGGTATGATCAAAGTTCTGATGAAAGAAGAAACAAATGAACGAAGGAGAATAGACGATGCATGGTCAAAAGCCGCACGACGCGTAGATATTGTAGAAAAAGATATCTGATCCAATAAGGCCAAAATAGATGAAATGGATTTTGCTTTTTGGACAATAATTAGGAAAATCCAACATCAAATTCGAAATTACCCTGTGCAGAGCGGTCAACCCCAATTCGATATGGATCGGAGAGTAATGATTCGAATCATAGATCAAGAATGTGATGAAGTAAGTAAGGGTGGAATGTACTCTATAGCAAAGTCAAATCCGGTAGTTTAAGTGAGAGTGTTTGTCGCTAAACCCGAACAAAGTTATTACGGATAAGTTAATCATAAGCTCTTGCGAAATCTATACATTATTCGATACCGGTTCGACCTATTCTTTTATCTCTCTTGCTTGCGCTCAACATTTAAATTTGACTCCAGAGAAATTAGACTTTGACTTATCTGTTGAAACTCCGTTTGGAGAAACCTTTGTTACATCCACTATTTATAAATCTTGTTGATTCAAATCGACACTTTCACGTTACATGTCGATCTTATCTCTTTGAAAATACTTTCCTTTGACGTGATTTTAGAAATCGACTGGTTAACTACTCATCGTGCTAAAATTGATTATTATCATAAGGTTGTTAGCTTTTACAATCCTAACCAACCTGTTATACGAATTCAAGCAACCAAACAACTAAAGTCAATCACTTTTATATCAAACCAAAAGTAAAGAGCCCCGAGCCTTTCATAGGTGACTTCCTTGTGTGGAATGCATCGAAGCCAAACTTTCCGTAGGGGACGTTGTGATAACGTTGGCAAGTTGATAGGTATTAATGTGACGTACTATCCAAGTCTTGGATGAGGGTCACAGTTTTGAATGATATTTCTATTGTTAATAAATTTCCTAGCGTATTCTTGAAGACTTAGCCTACTCCTAGAACGTGAAATCGAATTTTGTATTAACCACAGTACAAAACCCCATTTCTAAAACCCTCAAATAGTTCTTTACCTAAAACGATCGTATTATGCGCCAAAGACGTTGGCTCGAGCTGTTGAAAGATTACGATAATACCATTCAATACCATCGTGGAAAAGCGAACGTGGTAGCTGACGTGTTGAGTAGAAGATAATATACGTTTACGAGTGCGAATATACGAACCTACGTGAAGATAACAAATATATGATTAGAACTAACTTTAGTCGATAATGTTAAAGCTGCTAAAGCTACAGACCCGGAGCTGATGAATACGAAGAAGAAGGTTCAAGATGGCGTTATTTTAAAAACAAGAGTTACTGAAGAGAAGAAATCTCAACCCTCAATTTAATTGGCCCATTTGAAATCCTCGATTGAGTAGGAACTGTGGCTTATAGACTCGTTTTACCGCTAAGTATGTCGCATGTTCATAACGTTTTTTTTTACGTATCGATGTTACGTAAATATGTGGATGACCCAAACAACATTATTTAATTAGAAATAGACGAGATAGTAGAAGATTTAACGTATGAGGAGATACGTGTTAAAATCTTGGATAAGAATAATCTTATTCGACACTCGAAGGTTATACATCAAGAGTTAGAATCTTAAATGAAGTCAAAGTATCCTCATCTCTTCGGCATACCAGGTACATACGTAAATTTCGAGGGCAAAATTTCATAAGGAGGGGAGATTGTAAAATCCCAAATTTTACTAATAAAGATTTAATTTTCTCGAAATATTTTTTCATAATTATGTTGTGGATTTGAGATAATGTTATAGTTGTGGGTAATATTTATAAATTTTGAAAAATATGCAATTTGTTGTATAATATTCGATTGGTCGGGGAATATTCTTTTTGTCGGGGAATATCTGTACGACGGTACAATCATTGGTGGATCCCACAACGGAATTATTGTTGGATTGAGAAAACGACAAAAATATTTGTATGAAAATAACGGCGGAAGTTTTACTGTTAAAACTGTTGAACTACTCGGTAGTAAAAGTACAAGAATACGCGTGGTTGCATAGTAGCACATGGTATTGATTATTGATGCTTACGTGAGAAGTCACTTAGTTTTGTTCAATTATTGTTACAGTAATTGTTGCATAGTATCTCACGTTATTTGATTCAATTATTGTCGATATTTTATATATTATTAAATCAATAATTTAGATGACAGAGTTATTAATATTATTATTTACAATATTGATGATGTCTAGAAGTTCTGTCAAGAAGAGGTTTAGTCACCTAATTGCGTGCCAATAGGGAGAAATCCTTAATGGAAAGCCCTTGTCGACGTCGAGATTTTTGGATGTCCCTTTCCGTTACTTGTTCTTTGGTGTTCTCATTTTAGGTGAGATTTATTTGAAAAAACAAGTGTAAAAGGTCTGACATTATAATGTCGACGATGGACTGTTAAGAGTCGCCACTTGGTTTTTTAAATGGTTGTACCAACACAATCGAGAAAAGGTTTGCACATTGACCCAGTGATGTGACACTGCTAAACGGGTCGGTGAAACCAAGATTCATTAGGGTCCGGGGACTTGGTTATGCGGGGGAAGGTGTTAGGCACCCCCCGACATCCGTGTTACCATGGTGGCCTCCTCTTTTCAAGAAACTGTTATCTGAATGTGTGTGTGTGGGTCAATGTGCTGTTATTTGGAAGTAGTGGGAGGCCTCGTTCGAACCTATATACACAGGGTTTGAATTTATGTAAAAATTCAATTTTTAGCAAGATATAGCAATGATGTTTTATAAAAGAGGTTTTTCAAACCCTGATGCTCAATAGTAATTGAGACCTTTTACACTCCCATTTTATTAAGTGACCAGCTTGATTGATTTTATTTGATGATGCTGGCATCCGTCATTTAAAATAATGTACAAAATAATGTCGATTTCCTCGTGGGTATAGAAACCATCTCGAGGAAATTCGCATAACGCAGAATAAATTTACAAAAGCTTACAATTTGAAAATGTCCATCACGGGAACCGAATCTAGATTCAATGGGATGAATCTGTGATCACATGAATCCTAGGCGCACAAGATACTGCAATTTGTATGAAAGCAGTAAGCAGGTATATATATATATATATATATATATATATATAATGTAAATATATATATACAGATAGGATCACCAACCACGAAGCACCTCCATGGGGTATCAGAAATGTAAATAAAGCTGTAAAAGCTATCAACCGTCTCGGAGGAAACTCCAAGCGGGACGAAATATAAATAAAGCTGTACAAGTGATCAACTCCCACGAAGGAACTCGTGCGGATTTAAATGTATATATATATATATATATATAAGCAATAAATGCACCGGATATAGAATCTGTGCTCATCGAATGAGTTCGACCACGCTCATATATATAAGAATATATATATATTAGCGAATAATAAACGCATTCTGGATATAAAATCCGAGCTCATCGAATGCAGTCCCACCACGCTTCATATATATAAGAATATATTTATATATATATATATATATATATATATATATATATATATATAAAAGCGAATAAATGCACTTGGATATAAAATTAGGACTCATCGAATGCAGTCCCACACACTATTAATATATATAAATGTGTATATTTATATATATATATATATATATATATATATATATTAAAGAAGTAAACGCCTGCATCCAGACCGAAGTCTAGGCTCATCGAATAAAGTTCGACACACAGTTGATATATATATATATATATATATATATATATATAAAAGCAAATAAACACTCCAGACCAAAGTCTAGGCTTAATCGAGGCATAACTCGATAATGTTAGTCAATATATATATATATATATATATATATAATATGTATATATACAGACTGAAATGAAACCACGGACCGAAGTCTGGGCAAAAGCAAGCAACACGACTATCGATAATGTTGGCCTTATGCATGATGATTTTGATTTTTAATGCATATATTAGGTATATGACTTTGGGCAGCTGTGCTACTGAATGGCCACCTAGACATGCCTATGTGCATATGGATAGTCCTATTTTCAAAGGGGACTATGGCAAAAAAAATTTCAAATGTAGGCATTGGGTAGTCATGCATTTTAACTCTATTATATGTTAAAGTAAATGCATGCATGCATATAGTCATAAATGCATTTTAGAAAGCTCCGGGTAAGGAAATACCACACCCTTTCTGAGGTGATTTGGAGACTTGTTGTCCAGATATTATGGATCCGGATCAGTAAGCAGCGGTTCTATATAGGACCACTTCGCGTCTGGCGGAAGGCTTCGATGTGCCTCGTCCCCGCTTACGTCGAACCTGACCTCGTCGGTTGGTGGAGGCCGTGATTCGTCCTGTCTGGGCAGATATGCCACACGTTGAGGACGAGGAGGCGGATATTTCGATTGAGGATCCCGCTCCTGCTGCACATGTCCCTCGTAGGGAACTCCCGAGTATTAAGGTGGTAAACCCAGAGTTGCTGGGTGATTTGAGCAGACATCCATCGATGTACTTGCACGCTAACGAGGTATGGCGTTAGACTTTGATCTTCCTTCTTTCCTATTGATGAGGATTAAAGGGTTTTGATGTTGATCTGCATTTCATGCAGGTTCACAGTTTTACACGTACCTCGAGGAACGGTTTAACATTCACTCCATGTACGGCGCTTCATCCCGGCGATGAAGCGATGAGTGCATGAGTGGGGATTCGTGGCATTCTTCTCCATCCTTCCCGTCGTTGTCCCTGGGGTTACCTCAGGGCATTGTCTGAGCGATGGTTCCATCAGACTCAGTCACTCCATCTGTTGGATTACGAGGTGATGATGATGCCTATGGATTGGCGATTTATCACAGGCATGGAGTTTGGAGGGGAGCCAGTGCCTTGCATGGCGAATATTAACCCTACTGCTGTCAGATCCTTATTAGTAGTTCCGGCGGAGGCTCTCAAAGGCAGGACTGTCCGTTCATGTCCTTTGAGCGTTGATGATATGAGTGGGCGTTTGAGTGAGCCCATGCCTGATGATGTCAGAATCAGGGATCGCGTTCTGCGACGATTGTTCCTAATGATCATTCGAGGCTGCTTCATAGCAGATAACTCTTCCACGGTATCTTTCGTTTTAGTCAGCGCCACACGCGATGTGGACCGTATAGGAGAGTATGACTGGGGCTCTTACACCTTTGCCTATTTCCTTCGGGGCATGCGCATGCGCTCATAGGGTTTGACCGAGGGTTGGCTAGGATTTTACCCATTTCTGCTGGTGAGTATTTCTCTTGTCTTTTCCCATTCATAGGTTAAGAGTGTTTACTGATAACAAATGTTTTGCCATTGTGTTGGCAATTTTGGGACTATGAGAGGGTGCCATGTTTGCGTCCTGTGAGTGTGTTAGGTTTAGATACCTATCCACGAGTATGACGATGGCACCATTCTAATTTGTTGGAGGTTTCAGTAGCGGAGGGATTCACTTACTGCCGTATGCAGCTGGAGTTGCTGAGAGCTGACGCTATTACATGGATTCCCTATTCAGGGGAACATTTGACCATCGGCTTTGAGGATGGACACCCGACTGGGGTAGAGTATTTGATTTCCACCAGGAGAGTTCCTCTCTTTACAGATGGAGGCTGGGAGCTCTATTTAGGAGAGTGTGCTATCAGGAGCACCATAGGGGAGATCCGTATACCGATCTTGCCTCCCGCCAGGCGTCATTGGCCCGTATCACAGTCACCCGTCATTGATATCCCATTGTTGGGGGTTGACGGTTTTGCATTATCAAAGGGTCCTTGCACTCAGGAGACATTCCAGCGTTGGTGGTTCCCTCGTACTATAGGAGCCTAGTCTCGCGCCACACAGTTTATGGGGGATATGGTTCTAGGATCTTTGATGATGACGGATTGGGTAGCTTGTGTTTGAGCTTCGACTCATATGACCCAGATTGATAGTTTGACCCGGCAGTTGGACCAGGCACATATATTTATCCGGCATTTGGGCAGATATCTAGCAGAGGCGGAGTCATTTGTTCCTTCCAGCTCAGGCGCTAGCCCCTCAAACGACCCATTTGGTTTTGCCAGTGCAGATCCACCTCTTTATAGGCCTGACATCCCTGTTGATAGAAAGCCAATGACTCAGGAGGAGTTACATCAGGTGGACAGGATTGAGGACGTGGACATCGAGACCCTGGTCTTTTTTCTGATGTATATTCTAGTTATATCTTTTGATAGGCCTCTGTTAGATATTGGGTGGCTGTTCCCCATTCTCGCTATATCTTTTGATAGGCCTCTGTTAGTAGTAGGGCGTCTGTGCCCCATTTCCACATGTTGTAGGCAGTCTTTGAGATGATGTATTAGATGATGATATACTTAGTAATGTATGCACCATTTTTTCATTCCCTATATCATATTTGCCATCCATTATCTGTAATGCATGTATCATGTTATGCATATGTATGTATGTCCAGATATATTCAGCATTGACCCTTGGATGGTCTTATGACACGGCCTGTACATATGTCTTCTTCGACAGTTAGCCGTATAGATCATACCCCACCGTCAGTGGTGGTATTGGGTATTCAATCATGGTATGATAGCATGTCTCCACCAGACAGGGTGACTGTAGATTAGCTGTTGCAGCATACCATAACTTTATTGATGTTTCAGGTTCCCACAGGGTTTGTAGACGGGATGCTAGAGCATTGGCTACCGGATAGGCAGGTATTTCGATTTGGTACCCACGAGTTGACTCCTACTTTGGAGGAGTACGCATGTTTGACGATGCTGCCTTTAGATAGACCTTGCGAGCATCTGGCTTTGGGAGACATGAGTAGACGATTTATGACTCTCACAGGATTGCGGCGCAGAGTAGTGCAGGACGAGCTGACATCTAGCCACGTGATATCCCAGCTTTTTTTGTATGACAGATTTGGCTCGGAGGATAGCTACTCACGAAATTTTGGGGATTTCACCGCACCAGAGGATTATTGGAATTTGGCCAGAGTCGATGTACTGATGCTATGCGTACTGTCATATGTCTATATGCCACGATATATGGACGAGATAGACATTGGTGTCATTATGGTTGTGAGAGCTCTTAGAGAGGGTCGCACCGTTGTACCTATGATTGTAGGAAAGACCCTTCGGTCAGCATCCTACTGCTGTACTTACCCGTCAGGAGTGTTCACTGGGAGTTCGGTCATGCTGTATGTGTGGTTTATGTCACACTTGAGACCGGTTGGTACCCTTAGACGGCATGGGTATTGGTTCACCCATGATGTAGCCATGTCATACTCCTTTCAGCAGTCGGAGTGTACAGGTGCTCTGTCTTAGTCCGCATTTGTAATTGTAACGACCCCAAAATTCATACCATTTAATTAAATCTCAACTTCGGTCGTTAACCATACATTAAATCTTTAATTTGTACATCATTATTTGATATTAAAAACACTAAAATTATGGAATATTTAAAACGTTTATACATTTCCTTCTTTCTTGTCCTGAATCGCAACCTTTACATTACATCTCTTTGATTCAATCTTATATCATGAATCGTTACAACAAAATGACTATACAAAGTCTTACATCATAACTAAATATCTATATACATTGGATAGCTCAACTTACAATTCAACAACATGTTACGTTCAAAATATGAAATACATTTCTCATAAAACATAAGTAATCTTCGTGAATATAGATCTCTATAACTCACTTAGCACATATCTTTACCTTAAAATCTTGACCTGCAAAAGTTGTTATTTGCAAGAGTGAGCTCGACAGCCCAACAAAGTCTAACAGTTTTCATGCATCACACAACACATAATAACATGCTCGATATACATCTCATTAAAGTAACATGGCCTACATGCTTTTAATTCACATAGCAAGTATAAAGATCGAGTTCCTTACTCAATACTCCTTATTTAACCAAAACAATGCAGTCATAAATTGACTTTAACATTTCATGATTTCAACATGTATAACATATCATACAATTTAAAACAGTTCATCAAGTCCACGAAGAAAATAGGAACCGAAAGACTTGCCTTGATTGTTGTTTACCAATAACAGTTTAACAACTTACAGTTATCTGCACTTCGCGTGCCCTTTTATTGCTTAAAAAAATACTTGTCAACAGAACTTGTTTTGGACAATCACGCACTTAGTTTCCTCTCAAACTCTCTGAACTTTTCCTTTCTCTTTTCTTTCTCTCTTTTCTTAGGCTTAAGCCAAACAATAGTATACGTAAACTAAAATAAAAGGCAACACACGTCTAAACCCAACGTACGAAACTGCCATATACTAATGACCCTATTAAAATATCAGTTACCAAATATATTATATATTATTTATATTTTATTTAATTTAATTTATATTACTAATAAATGAAATTTAAAAATCCAAAAGCAATAGGGCTTTGTTTAGCAAAACGCTTTAAAATTAAAGACTTCATATATTTAAGCCTTGTTTGGCAAAATAAATTAAAACTACTTTAATTTATTTTAATAACCACTTATAATATAGTTATTTGTCACACTTCTAATTAATTAAGTTTTCATACTTAATTAATTAATTCTAATAACAATTCATTGCATAATATAATAATTTATTTTATCATTATAAACTCTCTAACTTAATTATTAAATTAAATTAAATTACTATTTCAAAATAATTACTTTCTTTAACTCATTAATTATTTATTAAACAAATAAATAATCAAATCACATCAAATCAATTAAACAAATACTTATTCAACGATAAACACATCCATTAAAATATTTATATAATTCAATAAATATTTAAATTTTTAATTAAAAATCTGGATTGTTACATCATTCCCTCCTTACAAGGATTCTGTCCCCAAAATCACAACTCAAACAACACATTCATTACATTCTTCCCTACTTACAAAGATTCTGTCCCCAGAATCGAAGACAAAAATTAAACAAATAACTTAAGTAGTCTTTCATCATTTTATCTAAATATAGATTTTATATTTCCTACTACATTCATTACTTTAACAAATTCTAGGTTTCATTTCATAACTTTCACTTGAACTCAATTCCTTTTCTAAGGATCGTTGTCATCAACACACGGGATATTACATTCACCCTTTCTTCTAAGAATTTCGTCCTCAAAATTTTATCAATTAATATTCAATCTATCAAAATAGATTTTACGTCACTACTTCATTCATTCATTGGTTTCTATAACCACTTTCTTTTCACAAAGATCTTTCTACAATTATTAACTTTTCTATTAAAAGTTTCACGTTATTCTTTGATAACTCATCTACTTCTCACTTCAAAATCTCTTTTCTCACTTATTCAACATATTCATCATTCAGTGTCGTATTCTACGACTTATTTCTTTCTAAGGAATATTTTCCTTTTTCACTTCCATCTTGCAGAATAACAAGAATCTTCCACAATTGTTCAATAATTGGGAACTAGTATGAATAACTCAGGAATTTAAAAGATTCCAAATCACGCTGAGGGGTCATAAGACCGTGAACTCTTCTCTAGGTTTAATAGTGCTTCACCCCCGGTTCTTCACACTTTAAACCCTCTTTGGCAGAATGTTTATCAATCACAAAGATTGGAAACACCCTACATCCATCTTGCAGAATAACAAGAACCTTCCACAATTGTTCAATAATTGGGAAGTAGTATGAATAACTCAGGAATTTAAAAGATTCCAAATCATGTTGAGGGTCACAAGACCATGAACTCTATTCTCTAGGTTTAATAGTGCTTCACCCCCGATTCTTCACACTTTAAATCCTCTTTGGCAGAATGTTTATCAATCATAATGACTGAAAACACCCTCTGCAAGTACTCTAGGTTATCAACCTATTGTACATGTATTGTGCACAAACATTTTAACGCAAAGTATAACTAAGCGTAACCTTTAATAAAAGAGTTGTTCATCTCAGAATTTAGAGTGCAAGCATTCAACTGAGGGTCTAATTACCACGAACCTTGTCCGCAGTTATAAGTAATCTTTCAACTTTAACTTTTACAGTCATACGACTATAATGACTTCAAGGTACTTAAGGGATTAATCCTTCGTACATGTATTGTGCACAAATATTTCAGCACAAAGTATAAAACTAGGTGCAACCCCTAAATAATAGGGTTGTTCATCTCAGCTTTTCAACATCTGAATCCGCACCAAAACAATTTGGTTTGGCATAACTTCTCAAGAAACTCTTGAATTTCATGAACATCTTTCAATATTTGTTTAGCTGAATCAAATAGCATAGACCTCTATAATAATTCGCACATCAACCGAAATATACATATACATACATACATATGTATTCTCATAACTCAAAGAAATCTCAAAAATATTTTTATGACGTCATGATACCGCACTGTATTTACAGTTCGTTGAGGATTCCGTCATTTGGTGATTTTATCAAACTACATCATACCATAGTGGGCTGACGATCCTTAGATCACATCCAACACTAGTAATCTTGCATTGATGACTCCATCGTTTTTTATCATCTTTGCACCAAAGTTACATGATGCATTAATGATATAAAATACATTTTGATATATTGCAAATCATTTTTGTCTAGCCAAAGCAATTAGCATGAATACGAATAACAATATTGTTGTTAAAACTCATTGGTTCCATCATTTGATCCAATGTTTTCAAGAAAATAGAAGTGTAAACATCAAAGACGAAGTCAATAAATTTGAAAAGTCTAGCATAGCTAGTAGATTTAGAATACCTATGCTTCCACCATCTACTCCACTTTCTGTAATGATCCATTGCTTAATAGGTCTATCTATTCCTATCATCCTCAATACTCCATTCACACTTAATTACACCCAGTTCGTCAAACTTACCACACGTTATGAGTTCAGGAACTTGCCACAATCATATGAGTTTAAGAACTTATCCTAGTCAGACCATAGGCGTCCATTCACTGAGGGGTTCAAAAACATACCATATAATTATGAGTCACGAACCAACCATAAGTATGAGTTTTAAGAACTCGCACATAACCTTATAATATTCTCTAACTATACTCTACCTATCTCGTTATACACATGAGAAAGAATCACCTTCTCAACAGTATATAGCGAGATAATACACACAAACATTTCAATGATTATCAATGTGATAAACTGAGTGCAAGCACAAAACCCTCGCCCATACAAAGATTTGTACAACTCAGCCATCACAGGAGTCCTCAATTGAAATCCCTCCTAAATCTATCTTACTTATAACTTGCTCTTTGCTCGATACGAATTCCTCGTATCTCATCATTTATAACTCCTCGCGAGTTTATCTCGTACTATTTCATAGTACACCATCTTCATAGCATCAAGCTATAATCATTCAAACATTACAAACCATCTTCCTTTTATAACTTAAATAGATCACGTCGTGATCTAATTCTATACTCATCACCTTTAAAATTCTTTTGTTAACTCATGATCGTTTTGTTTTACGATCCTTATTCTTTCCCTTTTTCATCATTTACGACATTATTCGTTATCTTAGCTTTTGGAGTTAGGAAACTCCCATTTCTTATCTTTATATCTCTTAGATTCTTCTTTGAATCTTCTTGTTTATAAAAAAAAAATTCTTCCTTTAAGAATTTCTAACTTCAGTTATATCACTCAAAATTTCATTTGAGTTCTACATTTTCATCATACGTGTCCATTTCTAAACTTGGTACACATCGAGTCTCTAACAGTTTCAATATGGTACGCTGAGTGGTTTCCCACAAATAACCAACAAACTAGGTTTCGAGTTACTAGTTCGTATATACATCCGCTCCATGAAGGAATCATTTAGCCCAGATACCGTACATCAGCTACTAAAGAGTACAATTGCACCATACTTAGATATAACTCTCTATTCTTAAATTCTTTATCACTCTCTTTTTATAAATATTGTCTATTTATCATCACCTTACATCCTTATTATTGGAGTTGGGTAACCCCACATTCATATTCCTTATAACTCTGCGAGATTCTTCTTTGAATCCTTTTACGCAAGTTTAAATCCCTTCTTTATAAATTTCTTAAATTTCTTCTTATTATTCAAACTCTATTTGAGCTTATTCGTTCATTATCTTCACCTCTCTTCTCTAAGGTTATAGCCTAATGTACTCCTACCTAAGGTTTATTACATACAGCTTTGATACCAACTGTAACGACCCCAAAATTCATACTATTTAATTAAATCTCAACTTTGGTCGTTAACCATACATTAAATCTTTAATTCGTACATCATTATTCGATATTAAAAACACTAAAATTGCGGAATATTTAAAACGTTTATACATTTCCTTCTTTCTTGTCCTAAATCGCAACCTTTACATTACATCTCTTTGATTCAATCTTAAATCATGAATCGTTACAACAAAATGACTATACAAAGTCTTACATCATAACTAAATATCCATATACATTGGATAGCTCAACTTACAATTCAACAACATGTTACGTTCAAAATATGAAATACATCTCTCATAAAACATAAGTAATCTTCGTGAATATAGATCTCTATAACTCACTTAGCACATATCATTACCTAAAAATCTTGACCTGAAAAGTTGTTATTAGCAAGAGTGAGCTCGACAGCCCAGCAAAGTCTAATAGTTTTCATGCATCACATAGCACATAATAACATGCTCGATATACATCTCATTAAAGTTACATGGCATACATGCTTTTAATTCACATAGCAAATATAAAGATTGAGTTTCTTACTCAATACTCCTTATTTAACCAAAAACAATGCATGTAAGACCCCAAATTATTAATAAATAAAATTTATTTTCCTCTATTTATTATTTTGAAATAGTAAGGGTTGATTTGATTAATGTGGATAGTTATGGGTAAAATACGCAAAGATTTTGAATAAGCAAGTGGTTATAAAATATTCATTATCGTCGGGGAATATTCGTTTGGTTGTGGAATATTAAATCTTCGTCGGGGAATAATCGTCTGACAGTCTTTTGTGGGCCCCATAACGGAAAGCGATTGGATGAAGAAAAATGACAAATATAAGTTGTTTATAAATAACGGCGTAGTTATTACTGAGTTATCTTTTTGGAATACCCGTTAGTGGTTAAAACACACTATCATCTGCGTTGTTGAGCAGAAGCACGCGGTTGCACCAATTATTGATTCTTACCTAAGAAGGCACTACTCAATAATTGTTACAGTAATTACTGTTCAATATTTTATTGATTTAATAATTGTTGCATTGATATTTTATATTGTTGTTGTTTCAATAATTGTCATTACACAAAGATTTTTCATTATCGAAGCAATAATTCATATTATCCTAATAATATTATTAGATAACATTATTGGCAATGTCTAGAAAGTTACATCTAAGGAGAGGTTTGGTCACCTAATTGCTTGGCTAGTAAGGAGAAATTCTTATTGAAAGCCCCTCTTTCCTGTGAACGGCTGGTTGCCAATCTTTGTGATTACATAATATTATTTGTGAATAATTATTTATTGATTTATATGATGAGGAAAATATTGATTTTATGTGGATATAGATGGAGAAATTTTTTAAAATGACAATTGTTGAAAATTAATATTTTATCTTTTTCTGATAAAATAATTCATTTAAATATATTATTTTAATAATATATTAACGGTGATATTTTTCTAATGAATGTGCGATATGTGAGTATATGAGGAGGAAGAGTATTTTGTGGCATTAAATGATTAACACATGTTTTGTGTGTTGGTGGACCCCATTTCTTGATCAAATTTGATTATAGCTTTGTAAAATCACTTTCGTTTGTGGATTTCGGTCAATTTGTGTTTGGAATTTGGAAAAACTTTCTTCTGCAAAGTTGTAGAGAATTGAATTTCCTATTAAAATTCGCGTGATTCAAATTTTCTGATAAAAGGGCTATTTATTATGAATTATTGAAGTTCCGAAGCTCCGAAATAATTGATTTTTGGAAGTTTAAAATAATTTAAATAAGAAAAACATTTTTTTGTTTGGTGGGCATCTTTAACACATGCTAAGCTGCTGAATTCAGATGATTTTAAGTGGGCGTAGACAAATTAATATATATATATTATTATTATATTAAATTTTTACTTTGGTGTTCAAAGCATTTTCCTATAAAATAGGGTGCTTAGGTTAGAATTGAAAATCACATCAGAAACTGAAGTTTTCTCTCTCTATATTATCGAGCGTATTCTTGTGAGTATTTTGAGTATATTTTGAGTATTGCTATATGGTGCAAGTTTAAGTCATAGCCTATATTCGGTGTTTCAGCTAGAAGTACTGATCTTTCGAGGTAAGGGAGGTTATTTTCTTCTAAAATGATATTATTTCTTCAATATCATTATGCCAGAATGTTGTTTGGAAATTTTTATCAAATTTGGAACTTTTTCATGTCTGGGTTACTATTCATGAGTTACTATTCACGAATTACTATTCATGAGTTACTATTCACGAGTACTATTCACGAAACGTGATGATGTTTTTTGTGAAATTTCTATCTTTTTGTGTCGAAGTTACTATTCACGTATACGACACTATTCACGAATACGGCACTATTCACCGAAAAATGAAATTTCTTCTTTTTGTCCAAAATATCTACTATGGATACTAGCTTTGATTGTATCCATGTTTTGATCATTCTTGAATTTTACTCCACTCTGATTACTAATGAAGTATTTTTGAACTTGGATTGTTTAAAATATGAATCCTTAATAATTGTTCATTTATTTCACTGGATTCGTTTCCTTTAAAATATTTTTCATCATCCTCAGTCCTAAATGATGATATTACTGAATATCTTTGGCCTGTAGTGCAAAGATGAATGATTTCTTGATGAATATCTTTGGCCCGTAGTGCAAAGATGAACAGGTGTTGAGATGAATATGATCGACTGATTAATATCTTTGGCCCGTAGTACAAAGATGAACAGGTGTTTAGATGAACATGATCAACTGATGAATATCTTTGGCCTGTAGTGCAAAGATGAATATTTGATTCCAGATATATATTGATTGATGTTACAGGGATAAAATATCGACGATGGACTTTTAAATTCATATATAGAAGATAGTAGTTTGCATTCTCTACTTAACTCTTCTAATGAATTATTATTTCCACTGCGAAGATTGATTTAAAACTGGTTATCTATTGTATTCTATTAGATTTTTCCCTGTTGGAGACTAACGATAATTTGTTGTATATTATCTTAGTCATAATATTCTTTACTGGGCCAAATAAAGAAGAATAGAGTTAGAGATAGTTGTAGGAGAAGAAGAAGATGAAGAAAAAGAAGAAGAAGGAAAAGCTTTGAGAAGACAAAACAAGCCCCATCATCATCATCTTCATCTCTTTCTTAAATTCATACTAATAAAATTAAAATCTAAATTCCTTATTTTAATTTTTTTTTTTATGTTCTTCATAATGTTGATAATTGTTATGTAGAAGTTGTATTGAGAAATTGAGAGAGATAGAGAGAAATAGAGGAATTGAGATGAGCTAGAAGAAGAAGAAAAAAAAAAGCTAGTAGAAGGTAACTTCTAAACTCTTATTTAATCCTTGATTTTTTTTTTGGTAGATTTATGTTCTAGGGTAGTAGACCATGCTTAATCTATTTGTATTGGTTTAATCTTGGATTATCAAGAATCAAACAAGAGGATTCAAGAAAGAAAATGAAATGGAAAAAAAATTTGAAGAACATAATTCGTAGGTTTTTAGTAATTGTGGACATATCTTGTGAAATTCATACCTCTTTGGGTATAATGAGTTAGAAAGTGAGCCTTATATCAAATCGAAGATATGGAAGTAAGCTATATTTTGAAAGTTGAATCACATGAAAACACTTTGTAGATTTCTTGCAATGTCCATTTTAGTAAGGCTGGTACGAAGGGAAAATAATCTGTCTAGAAAATCAAAACTGTTACGGTTTCTGACTTTGAAAAATTCATATAAATTCGTGTGTTTTGAATCTGAAGAAACTTAAAACTGCAAATTGTAGATATGGAAGTTTACTAGCTAGAATCGCGTGATTGAGCCATTTTATGGACCGGATCATGTCCGAAATAAATTATTTAGTAAGGATGTCCAGAAAATAAAATTTTCTAGACTAGTTGATGAATTACAGAATCTGGTTTAGATGGATAAGGGTCTGACTTTAAGGCCTAGACGAGGTTGTAGTACCTTTGAGTAAGGGTTAATTCGTATAAGAAGGAACAAAAAGCGGACATGTAATGAACGAGTTACGTTAAAAACGAAAACAACGTTTTGTTAAAGAAATTGTGAAGATGAGTTTTATAATTCTGTTTGAATTAAGATTTTGGGTGATGATATATTTTGATGATTAAAAATATGTTTTGACATATGTAATGAGTATAGATATGTGTTATCATATTCTATGCATAATTAACCATTTAAGATCAAGAGTTGAGATAAGTTAATGTGTGCACATAACGTGCTCGATAAAATGCCTAAGAGTAATAGTGTTTTCTAAACTTTGGTATAAAAAGTGTCTAACTAATGGCTATTATTAGATATCTAAGTATGAAAAGATGATAATACAAGAATAATAATGGAATGAAATCGAAAAGGGTAATTTTTGATTTATGAAGGAAAATTAAACTTGTAAACAATGTGTTGAATATGCATTTTTGAAACCAAAGAGGTATAATAAAATGGTCTGATATACGCACATTAAACTACAAGTGTGATAGTCTAGCATGTGTGGTGATGAAAATGAAAAATAAAACCGAGTTGCATATAAAATAGTTAGATGTCTATAAAGACATTATAAAGGATAATAAGATAAAGTAAAGGTCTTAGAATAAATTTGACCATGAGATTGAGTATTGATTTTATTTATTATCAATCTCACATACAATTAATGTAGGTTGTGCAAGGATCGCCAAGTATTAGCGTATTGGTAAAACGCCTAGTAAAAGCAAGTCTTTCAGGCCCATTTTGCTATGTGAAATTGATGATGATCTGCTTTAAAATTTTAGTGTATGATGTATTATATATGTCAAAAGTATGAAATTTGAAAGTCAATCTATGACTATGATGATTGAACTATGAATGTTGATTGAGTAAGGAACTCAATCTTTATAGTTGTTATGTGAACTACAACATGTATGCTATGTTTTGTTTATGATTATTATTGTATGTTGAGCATGTTATTATATGCTACATGATGCATGAAAATCATTAGATTTTTTTGAAATCATCGAGCTCATTCTTGCAAATAACCATTTTTGCAGATTCAAGAATTGAAGGTAACACTATGTGCTACTTGATTGTTATGGATCAAAAGTGATATATGAAAATTTAATATCCTAGCTAAGTTTTTATTCTTGTAAACCATGTCTAATGTTTAGAATAATGTATTAATGTTGAATTGTAATATTGATTTGCGAATGTAAACTATTGCAGTATTAAAATGATTCTGAGATATTTAGATGTAAAGGTTGAAGGTTTTGGGAACGAGGATAGTTTGTAATAGAAAATTTTAATTATTCTGCAAATTTCAATGGTTGTATTATCTTTTAATGATGTAAAATTAGAGGTTGAATGTATTATTAACGACTGAAGTCGATAATTAAATTGTATGAATTTTGGGGTCGTTACAGTTGGTATCAAAGCTTATAGGTTAGAAACCTTAGGTAAGAGTACCTTAGGCTATAACCTTAGAGAAGAGAGGTGAAAATAAGGAACGAATAAGCTCAAATAGAGTTTGAACAATAAGGGATTAAAACTTGGGTGAAAGGATTCAAAGAAGAATCTCGCAGAGTTATAAGGAATATGAATGTGGGGTTACCCAACTCCAATAATAAGGATGTAAGGTGATAATAAATAGACAATGTCTATTAAAAAAAGAGAATGATAAAGAAGTTAAGAATAGAGAGTTATATCTAAGTGGTGCAATTGTACTCTTTCGTAGTTGATGTATGGTATCTGGGCTAAACGATTCCTTCATAGAGCGGAGGTATATACGAACTAGCAACTCGAAACCTAGTTTGTTGGTTGTTTGTGGGAAACCACTCAGCGTACCATATTGAAACTGGTAGAGACTCGATGTGTACCAAGTAGAGAAAGTGGATACGTATGATGAAAGTGTAGAACTTGAATGAAATGTTGAGCAATGTAAATGAAGTTAGAAATTCTTAAAGGAAGAATTATTATATAAACAAGAAGATTCAAAGAAGAATCTTGAAGAGATATAAAGATAAGAAATGGGAGTTTCCTAACTCCAAAAGCCAAGATAACGAATAATGTCGTAAATGATGAAAAAGAGAAAGAAAGAGGATCGTAAAACAAAACGATCACGAGTTAAGAAAAGAATTTTAAGGGAGATGATTATAGAATAAGATCACGACATGGTCTATTTAAGTTATAAAAGAAAGATGGTCTATAATGTTTGAATAATTATAGCTTAATGCTATGAAGATGGTGTACTATAAAAAAGTACGAGATAACTCATGAGGAGTTATAGATAATGTGATACGAGGAATTCGTATCGAGCAAAGAGCAAGTTAAGAGTAAGATAGAGTTAGGTGGGATTTCAATTGAGGACTCATGTGATGGCTGAGTTGTACCAATCTTTGTATGGGCGAGGGTTTTGTGCTTGCACTCAGTTTATCATATTGATAATCATTGGAATGTTGGTGTCGCGCTATCTATGTATATGTGGCAAAAAGGTGATTCTTTTCTCATGTGTATATTTGATAGTTAGAAACTATTAAGATTAGACAGATATTATTAGGATTAGGCGTGGTTCTTAAAACTAATGCATATGGTAAGTTCGTGACTCATAATAATATGTTATGTTTTGAACCCCTCGGTGAATGGACGCCTATAGTCTGACTAGGATAAGTTCTTAAACTCATATTATTGTGGCAAGTCCTGAACTTCCAATGTGCGGTATGTTTGATGAACTGGGGTATAATTAAGTTATGAATGGAGTATTGAGGATGATAGGAATAGATAGATCTTTTCAGCAATGGATCATTACAGAAAGTGGAGTTGATGGTGGAAGCATAGGTATTCTAAATCTACTAGCTATGCTAGACTTTCAAATTTATTGACTTCGTGCTGATGTTTACACTTCTATTTTCTTGAAAAACATTGGATCAAATGATGGAACCAATGAGCTTTAACAACAATACTGTTATTCTTATGTCTATGCTAATTGTTTCGGCTAGACAAAAATGATTTACAATATATCAAAATGTATTTTATATCATTAATGCATCATGTAACCTGGTGCAAAGATGATAAAAATGATGGAGTCATCAATGCAGTATTACTTAGTGTTGGATGTGATCTAAGGATTGTCAGCCCACTATGGTATGATGTAGTATGATAAAATCACCAAATGACAGGATCCTCAACGGACTATAGATACAGTGCGGTATCATGACGTCATAAAAAGATTTTTAAGATTTCTTTGAGATATGAGAATACATATATATGTATGTATATGTATATTTTGGTTGATGTCCGAATTGTTGTAGAGGTCTATGGTATTTGATTCAGCTAGACAAATATTGAAAGATGTTCATGAAATTCTAGAGTTTCTTGAGAAGTATGCCAAACCAAATTGTTTTGTTCCGGATTCAGATCTTGAAAAGCTGAGATGAACAACCCTATTATTAGGGGTTGCGCTTAGTTTTATACTTTGCGCTGAAATGTTTGTATACAATACATGTACAATAGGTTGATCAGCTAGAGTACTTGCGGAGGGTGTTTTCAGTCTTTGTAATTGATAAACATTCTGCCAAAGAGGGTTTAAAGTGTGAAGAACCGGGGCTGAAGCACTATTAAACCTAGAGAATAGAGTTCATGGTCTTGTGACCCTCAGCATTATTTGGAATTTTTAAATTCCTGAGTTATTCATACTACTTCCCAATTATTGAACAATTGTGGAAGATTCTTGTTATTCCGTAAGATGGAAGTGAAAAAGGAAAGTATTCCTTAGAAAGAAGTAAGTCGTAAAATGCGACACTGAATGATGGATATGTTGAATAAGTGAGAAAAGAAATTTTGAAGTGAAAAGGATGTGAGTTATCAAAGAATAATGTGAAACTTTTAATAGAAAAGTTTAATAATTGTAGAATGATGTTTGTGGAAAGAAAGTGGTTATAGAAGCCAATGAATGAATGAAGTAGTGACGTAACAATCTACTTTGATAGATTGAATGAATAAAGATTAATAAATTAATAAATAAAATTCTGAGGACGAAATTCTTAGAAGAAGGGGTGAATGTAATGTCCCGAGAGTTTGATCATATAATATATGATAATGATCCTTAGAGAAAGATAATGAACGGGTCAAAGAATATGTAATACTCAAATATAATTGAGTCTAAGTAAATGTTATGAAATAAAACTTATAAGAATTTATTATCAAGAATGGTAAAAGTAGAAAATACAAAACCTATATTAAGGTAATGTGTTGAAGTTATTCAATGAATAGATTTCAGAAAAACCTGAGTAAGGTAGGATTTCGGTGATTCCGAGGGCGGAATCCTTATAAGGAGGGAAGGATGTGACATCCCAGATTTTTAGAATTTATAAATCAGAATTTTATAAATAAAAGTATTATTTATGAGATATGTTAGGTGTGAGTATGTGTATGTCATATATTGTAGAATATGTGAATTGATGTGAAGAGAATGTTATATATTAATTTTAATATATATAAATATTTAATCGAATTATTGATTGAGTTAAATAAATAAATTTTGTTTTGATTATAGAGTAATGTAATTAAGTGCAAGCAGATTAATTAAATGAATATTTAGTATTTAATTTGATTAATATAATAATTTTATCTTATAGTTCTAATTTAATTGAGATAATTAAATTAGATGAGTTATAATGATGATTGTTACACAAAATTATAATTAACAAGTAAATATAATTATGTGACAATTTGATGAGATTGATTGATGTTAAGCTATTGATTAATTAAAATAATGAGTATTTGACAAACATGGTCTTAGGCTTTTCAAGTTCAAATTGATGTAACCTATGTATTAACTAGTAATTAATATATCTAATAATTACTAGGAGTTACATATATTATATATTACTAGTATTGTATATTATATGTATATACTACAAGTTAGTATGTTAGTTTTAGAAAACAAAAACCAAAGAAAGAAGAAGAGAGTTAGAGAGAGTTGTAGGAGAAGAAGAAGATGAAGAAAAAGAAGAAGAATGGAAAGCTTTGAGAAGACAAAACAAGCCCCATCATCATCATCTTCATCTCTTTCTTAAATTCATACTAACAAAATTATAATCTAAATTCCTTGTTTTAATTATATTTTTATGTTGTTCATAATTTAGATAATTGTTATGTAGAAATTCTATTGAGAAATTGAGAGAGATAAAGAGAAATAGAGGATTTGAGATGAGCTAGAAGAACAAAAAGAAAAAAAAAGAAGCTAGAAGAAGGTAACTTCTAAACTCTTATTTAATCCTTGATTTTTTTTTTGGTAGATTTATGTTCTAGGGTAGTAGATCATGCTTAATCTGTTTGTATTGGATTAATATTAGATTATCAAGAATCAAACAAGAGGATTCAAGAAAGAAAATGAAATGGAAAGAAAATTTGAAGAACAAAATTCGTAGGTTTTTAGTAATTATGGACATATATTGTGAAATTCATACCTCTTTGGGTATAATGAGTTAGAAAGTGAGCCTTATATCAAATTGAAGATATGGAAGTAAGCTATATTCTGAAAGTAGAATCACATTAAAACTCTTTGTAGATTTCTTGCAATGTCTGTTTTAGTAAGGCTGGTACGAAGGGAAAATAATATGTCCAGAAAATCAAAACTGTTACGGTTTCTGACTTTGAAAAATTCATATAAATTCGTGTGTTTTGAATCTGAAGAAACATAAAACTGCAAAGTTGTAGATATGGAAGTTTACTAGCTAGAAACGTGAGATTGAGCCATTTTATGGACCGGATCATGTCCGAAATAAATTATTTAGTAAGGATCTCCAGAAAATAAAAATTTCTATACTAGTTGATGAATTGCAGAATCTGGTTTAGATGGATAAGGGTCTGACTTTAAGGCCTAGATGAGGTTGTAGTACACTGAGTAAGGGTTAATTCTGTATAAGAAGGAATAAAAACGGACATGTAACGAACGAGTTACGTTAAAAATGAAAACAACGTTATCATATTCTATGCATAATTAACCATTTAAGATCAAGAGTTGAGATAAGTTAATGTGTGCACATAACGTGCTCGATAAAATGCCTAAGAGTAATAGTGTTTTCTAAACTTTGATATACAAAGTGTCTAACTAATGGCTAATATTGGATATCTAAGTATGAAAAGATACTAATACAAGAATAATAATGGAAAGAAATCGAAAAGGGTAATTTTTGATTTATGAAGGAAAATTAAACATGTAACCAATGTGTTGAATATGCATTTTTGAAACCAAAGAGGTATAATAAAATGGTGTGATATACGCACATTAAACTACAGGTGTGATAGTCTAGCATGTATGGTGATGAAAATGAAAAATAAAACCGAGTTGCATATAAAATTGTTAGATGTCTATAAAGACATTATAAAGGATAATAAGATAAAGTAAGGTGTTAGAATAAATTTGACCATGAAATTGAGTATTGATTTTATTTATTATCAATCTCACATACAGTGTAGGTTATGTAAGGACGCGAAGTATTAGCGTGTTGGTAAAACACCGATAAAGGCAAGTCTTTCAGTTCCTTTTTGCTATGTGAAATTGATGATGATCTGCTTTAAAATTTTAGTGTATGATGTATTATATATGTCAAAAGTATGAAATGTGAAAGTCAATCTATGACTATAATGATTGAACTATGAATGTTGATTGAGTAAGGAACTCAATCTTTATAGTTGTTATGTGAACTACAACATGTATGCTATGTTTGTTTATTATTATTATTGTATGTTGAGCATGTTATTATATGCTACGTGATGCATGAAAACTGTTAGATTTTGCTGAGCTGTCGAGCTCATTCTTGCAAATAACCATTTTTGCAGATTCAAGAATTGAAGGTAACATTATGTGCTACTTTATTGTTATGGATCAAAAGTGATATATGAAGATTTAATATCCTAGGTAAGTTGTTATTCTTGTAAACCATGTCTAATGTTTAGAATAATGTATTAATGTTGAATTGTAATATTGATTTGCAAATGTAAACTATTGTAGTATTAAAATGATTCTGAGATATTTAGATGTAAAGGTTGAAGGTTTTGGGAATGAGGATAGTTTGTAATAGAAAATTTTAATTATTCCACAAATTTCAATGGTTATTTTATCGTTTAATGATGTAAAATTAGAGGTTGAATGTATTATTAACGACCGAAGTCGAGAATTAAATTATATGAATTTTGGGGTCGTTACAGCATTTTTGGCAGATATCAGAGATCCATTTAGCATATTGATGTGCTCGGGGCTTTGCTCACCATACAGCTTCATTACTCATACTCCGGGCATGGACTATCTCCCTCTGGCTGGTTTGAGGGGCGTGACCACTTATCACCCATTGGTCGTGATGTCGCAGTTCGATCAGTTCCAGGATTTTCATTCTTTTGAGGGGGCGATAGGTCAGCGTTCAACTGCTAGATATCTCTCAGCAGAGGACCGATCCCGTGTGTATGCATGTTGGGATCATCGTGAGATAGCTGCTTTTTCTGTCAGTCATACAGGTTGTTCCGCAGAGTATTCCGCATGGATGGAGACAGAGGTTTTATCGGCTGTAGCAGTATCTGCAGTACCGGATAGCGAGTCAGACGATGTAGAGCCCATGGAGGACATCGATACCTACATCAAGGAGGAGCCCGCTGCTGGGTAGCCAACATTTCTTCTGAATTCTCCTAGTACTAATCTTATCATTGTGATTCAAAGACTTTCGGCAAAGATTTTAGAGCGAGTCTTCATCTGATGACCTTTGAGAGAGATCAGGCTCGATCTATGATGTTGACTGCCCTTGATGGGAGAGACGCAACTCTATTAGAGAGAGACAAGGCATTAGATCACAGAGATGCCGCTATTGTTGAGCGGGATGAGGCCATATCAGCCATAGATGCAGTGATAGTTGAGCGGGATAGTGCTGTATCTGCCCGAGATCTAGTTGTCATAGATAGCACGGTAGTGAGGTCCCTTACAACTGGCATGATCGCAGAGATGAGCACATATATTGATGATCATATGGTCACCAAGCAGATGGCTGCAGATCTGTTGGGTCGTGTGGATATTCTCGTACAGGAGACCACAGCTTCTCCTCCTACTTCTGAGAAGGACGCTATGTTGGGCTTGTTAGCTCGCATATATCCTTACTTGTAGATGAGCTTGTATTTTCCTGCACAGACTAGCTTAGCCATTTTGTCATGTACAGTTTACATTGTATAGATCAAACAACATTATATATATGACAGGGAAATATATTTTTGGATCACTTCCCTTTTAGATATGCCTTGCTATTTGCTTGATATTTTGCCTACTGCTTCAGGGCTTGTGATCTTGATGTATTCTAAATTCTTCCTGGGTGGATGGACATTGAGTTGTCTCTGGATAGTTCAGAATGGATCATTGATCTATGTGTATCCCTACCATCTTTGGTGTCTTGGGACTGGTTTCTGGATGGAAATGTGGAGAATAGTGTGGCTTTCCTCTCTGAGATTGACCGCACCATAGATGGTCGCCAGTACTTCTTTTTAGGAGAAGCCTAGTTAATTCCATATCTTATGGATTGGTGTTGGTCTTCAAGGTATGACCGCAGCTTAGATGGTCGTCGAATCTCCTATTTGGGAGGAGTTCAGGTAATTCCATCCCTTTGGTCTGAAGCCATATGAAATGTAATGGATTGAAGGATGATCCCGATGCAGTTGACAAGGGTTTGTGTTTTGGTGGTAGGGGTGAGACCAAGACCATGAATGGTACCAACGTACTCTATTGAAGAGGAGATCAGTCTCATGTGGTTCGAACACTGTGTAAAAGGTTCAACGCTGTGTATGGCAGAAATGGTGTAGGAATGTTTTTTGTTGTTTTTGTAAGGAGAAAAGGGTAGAAATGTTTTTGTTGTTTTTATTTTATTGTGATCGCGCCATATGAAATGGTTTCCTACGTACTCCTATTGAAGAGGAGATCAGGTTGGCGTAGTTCGCCCCTCAGGGCGAGAAGAAAAGCGTAATCTCATGTGCAGGTCAGAGTGCAGGGAGGAGAAAGTTTAATCCTAGGTTGAGGATAAACTACAGGTATGAGAAGTTTGATCCCAGGTATGGGTAGCCAAACTGCAAGTGTGAGAGGTTCAATCCGCGGTGGGATGACCTAAGTCGTAGGAATGCAAAGGAGAGCCAAGCTGCTGGCTTGAAATATAGGTTTCCCTGAGAGGCAAAGTGTAGGAAATTTGTAGGTGGTAAAGGGTTAAAGAACCAGAATAACTGGTGATCTGATGGTCCGACACCAGGGTGTTTGTGAATTACTTCAAACATAGTACCGTTTCACGGCGTCTGAGTTAATGAGTTGTGGAAATTCATCGCCGTCCATTTCTTATAACCTGAGGTCGCCTCCTGTCAATACTTCCTTTACAATAAACGGGCCTTCCCAGTTAGGAGCGAATTTTTCTTTAGCCTGATCTTGGTTGTCAATAATCTTCTTCAAAATCAAGTCATGTTATTTAAACTGCCGTATTCGGACTTTTTTGTTGTAGGATCTGGCGATCCTTTGTTGATATAACTAACCATGGAAGATAGCAGCGGTTCGCCTTTCGTCTATTAGAGACAATTGGTGATACCTGTCTTGTACCCATTGGTTATCATCCAGCTGAGCGTCTATCAACACTCTAAGGGATTCCATTTCAACTTCTATGGGGAGTACTGCTTCCATCCTATAGGTTAAAGCGTAGGGGGTTGCCCCAGTGGAATTATGCAATGAGGTTCTGTAGGCTAACAAAGTCAGAGGCAATAGGTCAGGCCAATCTTTGTGGTTGGCGGACATCTTTTGCATAATCTTCTTGATGTTTTTGTTAGCCGCTTCAACAACACCGTTCATCTTCGGATGATAGATGACAGAGTGGAGATGTTTGATGTGGAATTTACTGCATAATTCTTCCATCATTCTGTTATTGAGGTTCTTGGCATTGTCTGACACAATCACCTTTGGTTGTCCGTATCGACAAACGACATTGTTTCTGATGAAGGCAATGATGACTTCTTTGGTAACCCGGGGGAAGGAGGCTGCTTCTACCCAGTTGGTGAAGTAGTCAATCATGGTGAAGATAAATCGGTGACCATTACTGGCTTTAGGCTCGATGGGCCCAATCACATCCATTCCCCACATTGAGAAGGGCCAAGGTGAACTCATATTGTGGAGTTCCCGTGGAGGGGCGTGTATAGTATTCCCATGAATCTGGCACTGATAGCATCTCCTGACATGGTCATTGCAGTCAGCTTTGAGAGATAGCCAGTAATGTTCCATCTTGAGGACTTTCTTGACAAGGAGGGGGCCACTCATGTGGGGGGCACAGACTCCGCCATAGATTTCATCCATAAGCCTTTGGGCTTGATCTTTGTCTAAACATCTGAGGAGACCTAGTCCTGCATCTCTTTTGTAGAGCGCATCTCCACTCAGGTAGAATTTCATAGCAAGTCTATGGATCCACCTTTTCTCAGTCGGGCTCGCCTCAGCGGGTGTAGATCCATCTCGTAGATATTCCTTAATCTGCTGATACCAAGGATGTTGGGTAGGAGGTAGCTCATCCGATACTTCTCCAACTTAATTCTCATAGGCTGGGGACTTGTGCAAGGAAATTGTGACGCTTGGCAAGTGTTCCTTGTCTGATATACGAATCAAGGAGGCCAAGGTTGCTAATGCGTTTGCAAAGTCATTCCTGTTACGAGGAATCTGCAGAAAGGAGATTTCTTCGAACACCAAAGCCATCTTCAAAACCTGCCGATGGTAAGGCAGCAAATGTTGTTCCTTGGTTTGATAGATTTCGGTGGATTGTATGATTACCAACTCTGAATCTCCAAGGACAGTTAACTGCATGATGCCCATTGAATGGGCAAGTTTTAGCCCCATGAGACAGCCTTCATACTCAGCCGTATTGTTGGTCTTTGACAAACCGTAATTTAATTTGGCGACGGATATCGCTTCCCCAAGACCGAGATACTAGAACGGCTCCAGCTCGTAACCTTCCATATTAACAGCTCCATCAAAATACATCTTCCATGATTGGCGCGTATCGTACTGATGATATTGCTACACTGTTATTACTCCTTCATCAAGGAAATATGTTTCCAAGGGTTTGAAATCCCCTGAAGGTGCGGCGGCGATTGATCCATGATTCCTTGACCTTTGATGGACTTTTGAGTCACATATACAATATCAAATTGTTGTAGGATCAACTCGCCATCCGGACAAATTGACAATTTAACATGGGTTTGTTGAACACGTACTTGAGAGGATCCACACGGGATATGAGATGGGTTGTGTGACCCTGGAGGTAATGTTGTAACCTCATGGAAGCCCATGCTAAAGCACAACACGTCTTTTCAATCAGAGTGTACTTGTGTTAACTGCTGCTGAACCTTTTGCTGAGGTAATAGATAGCTCGTTCTTAGCCTCTATCGTCCTTCTGTCCCAGCATGCAACCCATGTCATTGTCACTTATGGACAAGTACATAAATAGGGGAACATCATCCCTAGCTAATCAAATTGGCTAATCAAATTGTCACAGGGTGTACAATCTGACACAAATTTTTCGTGCCTTTGTCCTCCTTGTGATACATTGGTTCGCCCAACAAGTCAGCAACCTGTCACTCACACAAACCACAATCTATATAAAATAGCTGCAAACACAAGTCGACATAGTGTTTTTACAGGACAACGTCCCAACCTTTTCTTATTGCTCTCAATAACAAGGATTGCAAATCTGACTAGGGCTGCAAGACTTACTTGGTCAATGATTTTGTCTCTTGCCATGCCTTATGCTACATCTATATATAAGCATATAGAATTTAGGCTGCAGTTGACATCCCCAACTGCTAGGACATTCAGCCAATAGGAAACCAACATTATGAATAGTAACTGCTCACTAACTGCCCATTAGCAGGTGTGCACGCCCCATGATCTGCAACTGCTTGAGACATGTCAGTCATGTGTATGGAGGTTGACTGAGATCTGTAACTGCCCACAATTGCTTGTCAGTTTGGTCCTGGTCCATCCAGCCAACCCAATCAGCCCACCGTGTTAACCCATTCTTGTTGATGACTTAACCCACAGCGTCTGCCCACATTGTTGATGTCTCTAGCCCACGAGTTGCCCAATATGGTGCCATCAAATGCTTTGTCCAACTAGTTCGCCCGAATGTCCACCTGACCACGCACTTGCCTAAGGTGTTGCCCGGTCTTACTTTGCACATCCAGCCCGATGCGTCTGTCCACATGCTTCAGCCTTGTTGCATGCTGGGTGTCAACCCATGCCATGCCTTGGCATGCCAAGCCCAACGCCTGTGTCATGCCCAATGTCTGTCCAACAGCGTTCTTGCTTGTTCATGCCCAGCTCATGAACGATCTTGGTTGATTCGATCCAAGCCACCAATCTGATGTTTGACATTGTTGGAAGAGAGCCCAACAATGTCCTAATGCCCCACACGCATCGCCCATGGCACCTGCCCATGGTCCCGGGTAACCTTCACGGAGTACCCCTCCCCTATAGTAGCACTTATGAAAATTTCCAAACTGCCAGCACTAGACATCAGACCTGTCTGAGGAAGCATAATGCAAACCGTCTAGAATTGATAGTTTTCTGACATGTGCCCATTTATTGCCCAATGCGCCTAATCATAGTGTGACAGGTCGCCCTTGCCGCATATTCGTTTATCGCCCAAATGGCCGAGTGTCAAACTAGTTTGTTGGGTAAGGCGCATAGACAATGCTTTTCTTGCCACACAAGACGCTTACTGCCCGACAACGCCTTTACATGCCGCCTGACGCCATTGGTCAGCCACGCACGCGCTTCTTTTCAATGCCTTGCTGATTGTTAAGGCTTGACTTGGCATGCTATCTGAGCATCCCGCATGCCAAGTATGTGTCAACCGACTAAGGGGCTAACAAACCACCCCCACCAGAAGAGCCCGACGTCCTCGTCGGCGGGTGTGCCCAATACTCTGCAATCTGTTTCTCAAACTACCACAAAGTCACATCTATTTCCCAGCTCGCATCTACCTCATCTTCACCTTTCCAATGAACTAAGTAGTCGGTCCTTCTATTTTTCTTGCTCATACATTCTGTTTTATGAGCCAAAATCTTCTCAACATCCTTGTCAAACTGCTTCCTGATCACTGGCGGAGCCCTCTTGGCTTGTTTTCTGCTAGCGTCAAGCAATTCCTGCTGGAATGGCTTAAGGTAACTCACATGGAAAGTTGGATGTACCTTTAATCTGTATGGAAGCTTCAGTCTGTAAGCCACAGCCCCAACTTTTTTTAGCACTTCGAATGGGCCGTCATACTTGGGAACCAATCTTCTATGCACTGCCTTACTACTAATTTTCTTCCAAATCTGAGGTGTTAGCTTCAGCAACACCGTGTCTCCCACTTTGAACTCTAATGGCCGCCGATGTGCATCTGCATACTTCTTCATCCTCCTCAGTGCCTTGCTCAGACTATCTCATGCTACCTTAAGCATTTCTGTTCTAGTCCTTGCATATCGATAGGCAGCAGGACAACTACCTCCTGTACACTGCACTGCCACATCATTCGGAGTCCTTGGCTGAAAACCCATGCTCAGCTCAAAGGGACTCATACCCATTGTAGAAGATTGATGCAAGTTGTAGCAGAACTGTGCTGGTTCAAGCAACTCTAACCAGTTTTTCTGACTTGCAGTCACATAGTGTCTCAGATACTCCTCGAGCAACAGATTCATCCTTTCAGTCTGTCCGTCTGTTTGGGGATGATTTTTCGTGCTGAACTTCAACTCAGACCCAACCAAGCCAAACAAAGTCATCCAAAATATGCCCGTAAACCGAGAATCTTGATCACTTATGATATCCTCCGACAACCCAAAGTATTTTACAACATTTTTGATGAATAGTCCAGTAGCAACATCTGCTGTGCAAGCATGTGGTGCTGGGATAAACACCGCATACTTGGAAAACCGATCAACCACTACAAAGATTGATCTCATCCCATCAACCTTCGGCAACCCAAAAATGAAATCCATTGAGACCGATTGCCAAGGTCTGTCTGGAATGGGAAGAGGCTGCAACAAACCTATTTCGCTCTTTCTTTCAAGTTTGTCAACTTGACAGACTATACAAGACTTGACGTACGCCTCCACGTCATTCTCCATTTTTGGCTAGTAGTACGAGCGAGACAACAACGCCAGTATTCTCTCAATGCCTAGGTGACCAGCCCATTTTGAATCATGCATGATTTGTCTCTTCAAGTTCCCTCCACAAGGAACATATAGCCTACCGCCCTTTGCATACAGCAACTCATCTTCGATCCAATATCTTCGAACCAAGCCCTCTTGAACTTGTGACCGAAGTTTTTGGTAAACAACATCATTTTGGGAATGTTCTCGTATCTTGTCCAGGTACTCTGTCTCGACCACCATGAGAGCACTAACAAACTCCTGGACAACTTTTCGACTCAATGCATCAGCAACCGAATTTAGTACTCCCGGCTTATACACCCATACAAAATCAAATTCTGCCAAGAATTCCTGCCAACGTGCCTGTTCGGAGTCAGCTTCTTCTGAGTTTTGAAGTAGGTGTTGGCTACATTATCGGTAACCACCACAAACTTCGTGTCCAAAAGATAGTGCTTCCATATTTCCAAACAATGCACCATTGCAGTCATTTCTTTTGTGTGAGTACTATACCGTTGTTCAGCATCTTTCAGTTTTCGGCTCTCATAGGCAACTGGATGGTTGTCTTGCACAAACACCCCGCCAATAGCTCTGTCTAATGCATCAGTGTGTACTTCAAAAGGAATCTCGAAGTCAGGGAGTCTCAACACGGGCTCCGACGACACTTCCACTTTTAAGTTGTCAAATGCCTCTTGGCAGCCTGCTGACCAGTCCAACTTCACATCCTTCTTCAGCAAATCAGTTAAAGGAGCCACCTTCTTCGAGTAGCCCTTGATAAACTTTCTGTAGTAGTTTGTCAATCCCAAAAATGATCTCAATTCAGTAACTTTTGTAGGGGCAGTCCAATCAACAATGGCTTGGACTTTTCTCTCGTCCATTCGCATCTTTCCTTGGCTAATCCAATGCCCAAGGAACATAACTTATGCCCTACAAAACTCGCACTTTTCTTTTTTGACATACAGTTGATATTCCCTCAATTTTTGGAATACCAATCTCAAATGTTCTATATGACCTTCTAACGTTTCACTATACACCACAATATCATCTAGATAAACAACAACAAACCTATCTAGATATTCATAAAAGACATCACTCATAAGATTACAAAATGATGTTGGAGCATTAGTTAAGCCAAACGACATTACAAGGAATTCGTATGAACCATACCTTGTCACACATGCAGTTTTTGCTTCATCAGCAACGACAATCCTCACTTGCCAATATCCTGCCCTCAAGTTCAACTTTGTGAAGTACTTGGCTCGAGACAATCTGTCGAACAAATTAGCAACATTTGGAATAGGATACTTGTTTTTGATAGTAACCTTATTCAATGCTCGATAGTCGACGCACATTCTCATAGAACCATCTTGTTTCTTCTGAAACAGCACTGGAACACCATTGGGAGCCTTTAATGGTCGAAGAAAGCCAGATTCCAATAAGTTAGCCAATTGCTTTGATTAGTTATTTCTTGATTGTGAGGAAGGCATTTTGACACTCCTCATTCCATTTCATAGAGGAGTTCTTCCTTAATAGCTTGAAGATTGGCTCACAGGTTGTTGTAAGTTGGGAGATAAACCTGCTAATGAAGTTGATTCTTCCCAAACATCCCCGTATTTCCTTCTCTATCTGAGGAATGGGCATTTTTGTGATGGCTTGGATTTTGGCAGGATCCAGCTCAATCCCTTTGTGGCTGACTAGAAATCCTAGCAACTTACCTGATTTAACACCGAAGGCGCATTTAGCTGGATTCAACTTCAAGTTGTATTTACGCAACCTGTTGAACAATTTTCTGAGATGGTCTAGATAGTCATCCTCCTTCCGGGACTTGACAATGATGTCATCCACATAGATCTTGATCTCTTTATGTATTAAGTCCTGGAAAAGAGCCATCATAGCTCGTTGATAGGTGGCTCCGGCATTATTGAGGCCGAATGACAACCGTCTATAGGAAAAGGTTCCCGAAGGCGTGATGAAAGCAGTCTTCTCATGATCTTCCTCAAGAACCATGATCTGATGATACCCCGTAAAGTAATTAGCAAAGGAGTACATGTCGTATTGCGCAGTATTGTCAATGAGAATGTGGATAAATGGCACGGGAAAGCTATCTTTTAAGCAAGCTTTGTTCAAGTCCCGGTAATCCACGCAAACTCGCACCTTCCCTATAGGTTTAGGCACGGTCACAATGTTGGATATCCACTCAGGATATGTAGACACCATGATGATTACAGCTTGAAATTGATTCACAATTTCTTTTTTCACCTTTAAACTCCATTCAGGTTTCAATCACCTGAGCTTTTACTTGACTGGCTTAAATCCCTCTTTAATGGGAAGGTGATGAAGGACAATGTCAGTGGACAAACCCACCATGTCTTCATGAGACCATGCAAACACATCCTGGAATTGGGTTAATAGCGTAACCATGTCATTTCATTGGTTTGGGGTAAGGTCTGAACTAATCTGGATTAACTTAAGGCTTTCTAAGGTTCCGAGATTGAAAGAAGTGGTTTGATCAAGGTTGGGTTTGGGTTTATCTTCGACCCATTCTTAAATTTCTGGAGGCACGTCAATGACATCCTGTATATCCATCAAGGCTGAATTCATTTCTACATCAAAGGTACAATCCTTGTGGAGAAGAGGCACCGTATCAGCAAGTACATGCACATCTAAATTCAGAGTCCTGAAACAAAATATGCTTTCACTTAGTATATATGAAATGTGTTGATCATACACAGTGTTAGCATATACTAGCAAAATAAACTGCTAATACTGTACAGAAAAGTAAGCAGTTATTATATCTATAGGGCAGAAAGAGTTCTGCCCATTTTACCCTTGACGACCAATGCACGAAATGCTGTTCCAATTGGCAAGGGAAAAGTCCGGGTGGACCGCAGTGATGGAGGGATTGTCATCATCCTCCCTGTCCTGAATGATGGCCATTACGTCTGGGCAATCATTGTCTGGGGTGTATCTGTTGGTATGTTCATCATGAACGATGATGCGTATACCGGACATCATCCATATGACGTCTTTCTTGATTCTTCGTTCCTCTTCTTCCACTGCGGGATTTGGACCAATGATTTCTTTTTCCTTCACCGGTACCGGCTTAGGAAATAACGTAGCCATCACATTGGCTGGCACCTTTACAGGAGGTTGTGCGGACTCAGACTTTGAAGGCGAAGATAAACGCCACATGGTTGAAGCTGAAGGAATCTGCTGATGTTTATGAGGATTCCTGTGACTAGAACTGGTAGAATAGCCTAGCCCAGCTATTCTAGTTTGCCTGGTTAAGCGAATTGGATATTTGATACCCTGACAATCTTTACCCAACCCCTGTCCCGGCTTATGACCCAACGGCATCATTTCTTGAGTAGCCGACATTACTTCGGCAGAAATCATGGGTTCGGGCAATGGCGTTCCAATAGCATGGTATCGAGTATTGCTTATTTCCAAAGCATGAAAACAGAATGGTTCTACGTCTGCATTGGCATTGATGAACGGTATATCCCCGTGTTGAGGACACTCTGGTTCAGCGTTGACCGTGACCAGGCTATTATTGATAATGTATTTCAATTGTTGGTGAAGAGTGGAGGGGACTGCTCCAGCCATGTGAATCCATGGTCGTCCTAAGAGCAGGTTGTATCCCGAATCTATCTTGAGAACATGGAAAGATACGCAGAATGTGTGAGGACCAATTTCGATTGGCAGCTTAATTACTCCGACCGAATTCCGGCGGCCTCCATCAAAAGCTTTGATGATAGTATGGCTACTCCGAATTCGGTTGAGATTGATATTCATCTTCACCAAGGTAGCGTATGGGCAGATATTCAGAGAGGAACCTCCATCTATTAAGACTCCAGCTACCATATATCCAGAGGACAAGACTGCAATGTGCAATGGCTTGCAATGACCGGTCCCTTCGGGCGGTATGTCATCATCAGTGAAGGATATCACATTGTTTTTGAAAATGTGATCAACCAGATGTTGAAATTTTTTTCGTATCCACTGATGTCGGGAGATAGGCTTCTTCTAAAACTTTTAACAAGACCTTCTGGTGATTCTCAGAAGTTAGGACCAAGTCCAAAATTGATATTTGTTGTGGAGCTTCTTTCAAGCTTAAAACCACCGTGGCTTCGTGACGGCCCATAGTGTGGAGGAATTTTTCAATCTTCTCCCTAGGTATTTTCCCCTTTGATTTGATGGTAGGCTTCATCACCAGTGGGGGAAGATACATTGGATTTTCCTTCGACACTATAGCAGTTATATGGGAGGTGGATCCTTCACCTTCTCCATAATTCCACGGAACTGTGCGCAAGCTAACAATAGGATATTGTGCTCTGCACGGCAAGTTTATTGGCTCGGGAGCGGCCACTTTCAAAGGATTGTTGCCTCCCTTGAGTTGAATTATTAGCGTTGTGAGTAATGTATTAATCCCATCAGTTTCAGTGGATGGCCTGCATTCTCACTTGCACGTAACACAGTATCGTCGTCCGCTAGGCGTAGGACACCACTATCGATTAGATTTTGAATAAGGTGGCAGAGTGCCCAACATTCTTCTGTGCTGTGATCGTGAGACTGGGAGTGATATTGACATACTCCATCAGAGTTGTACCGTCCTGAATGGGGGTTGATTGGAGGTAGAAGGGAACTGATCCTTCCTTCATTGATTAACATATGAAGGATTTCCTCCATAGGTTGGCCCAGATAGGTGAATTCCCTTTTGTTGGCGAAATCCCGACGGGCTTTGGCATTTGCTCTCTTTGTCACTTTGTCTTCCAGCATTTCATTTTCTGAAAGTGATGAGGGAATATTCATGACAATAGGTAGGAGACTGGCATGCTTCTGGTTGATTAACTGACGAGTCATTTGATGCTGATAAGTCACCAGTTCCGCCAATTGCTCAATTTGCTTGCAGAGAGCTTTCATCTTTCGTTCCATTGTGAACTGGAACTTGGCATAATCCCATCTGTCATCACCGTCTTTGAGGGTATGGGAAGATTCACAGCTGAAGTTGGAACTCTGTCCATTGCTCCAATTAATCATGTTGACCTCTTCTTCTTTGTGTTGAAGAAGAGGGTTGTCTTGAACATGAGGCTGATCTGGTTTGGTGACCACAATCTCTCCGTTGTCTATCAGGTCCTGGATCTTGTGTTTCAAGGCCCAACAATCCTGAGTATCATGTCCAGGTGCCCCGACATGATAAGCACATTTCCTAGCAGCATTGAAACCCCGTCCATTAGGACTGGCTGGTGGAAGAAGATGCGTAATTTTCTTTTGTGTTGTTAGAAGATTAAAAATGTTCTCGAGGGTATCCCCTAAGGGTGTAAACACTTGAGGGCGTTTGACTTCTCCACCTTTTGGTATTGGAGGGTTTACAGATTGTGCTTGAAAGGGAGTGTAGTTTCTCCTTTGAATATGCATGTTTTGATTGCCTTTTTGACCCTGTAGTATCAGGGAAACATCTTCCTCTTTCTTTTTATGGACCCTCCGGGGGTTGTTCCCATAATTTCCAGATTGGATGTTATCAGCAACCACTTTGAGTGCAGCTAGGTCTTGAATCTTTCCGTACTTCAATCCCATCTCAGCCATCTCCCCATGTTTGACCATTTTAGAAAATGGTTTACCGATGCCGGCTAAAACTCTTTCATAGAACGGAGCTTCTTGTACGTCTATGAAAGTCATGACCATCTCTAATTCTGTCATGGAAGGACTAACTTAGGCAGCCAAGCATCTCCACCTTTGAGCATACTCTCTGAAAGACTCGTTAGACTATTTCTTGATCTTGGTAATCTGATACCGATCAGGAGCCATCTGTGTTTGAAAGTTGTATTATGTGAGGAAAGCATGCGTTAGCTCTTCCCAGCTATGGCTCTTAGAGTTGTCTAATCTTGTGTACCACGAACAGGCTTCTCTAGTTAGACTTTTTTGGAATAATTGCATTCTGAGTTTTTCATCCTCTGCATAAGATCCAAGTTCTCCAATAAACACCTTTAAATGTGTGTAAGGATCTCCTAACCCGTCATATTTCTCGAAGTCGTGAGTTTTAAATTTTTCTGGATAATGAACACCAGGAAAAAAACACAGATCAACATATGAAACACTCCCGTGTGTTCCAATTCCTTTGATAGCGCGAAGGGTTTCTTCCATTTGGAGAACTTTCTTTTTGATGTCACCAGTGTCTGGATCTCTAGTGGGATGGGCAAGATCATGAGTTTTGTTGGTCGATCCAACCAGTAGTTCGTGTATGGAAATGACCGTGATTCCTCCTCGTGTGGAGGATTCAAAGATGTATGGGTATTTTCCTCACCCTGTGGTAGACCGTGTAATTCTTTTAGTAGAAACGACCAAATCAGAATTTGTTTGCTTAATCTGTCAATTCTTTGCGAGAAACTAGATTAAGTTCATCGCAGTCGGATGACTGACATGATTGATCGTGGGCTTTTTGCCTTTTTAGACTTTGACCGGGTAGTAGGTCCTATTGATTCCCTGCGAAAGACTGACATAGTTTAGTCTTTAGGGGATGTGTATAATAACATGCTATATAATGTGTTTATTTTAGGAATTTTATCCTGCAAAACGGATGTAAGCTATTTGTAGCATTTTAAATATGTATGTGTACACATTTCTTTATATTTCTCATTACATGGAGATAGATATGGATTGTAATTACAAGTAATTGTATTTACAAGTAATTTGAAATGAGAGCATGAAGAGACTTTCCTCGTTCTGGGTTTATCAGAGGCTGACCTATCTTAGGTTACTCTCGCGGCTTCTTGGCATGAAGGTTCCCAAATCATCGCAATCTACTTGACGGGAAGTTAATCCGGTCTTTCAACTGCAGCGAATTTGGGTGGTACCTTTCCTGAGCCTCGGAGAATTAGTCTTCTCACGAGTCCAGTAATCAAACACCGACGGGATAGCCTCCTGGTGGAGGGACCACACAATATAAATTCACATACATCGCGTCTCATCGTATGAAAAATGATGACATGTGCGAAGCACTAATATCACAAGCAGTTATAGTGCGAAGCACTAGCATCACAAGCAGTTATGGTGCGAAGCACTAAGTGCAATAAGGAAATACATTTGTACACATTCATCAAAAGTAAATGCAACATCCACACACAAGCAGATAACAATTTTGAAAAGATTATAATAGCTTCTTAAGTCCTCTTATTGGAGTCCCTAGCAGAGTCGCCACCTGTCAACGTTGGGATTTTTGGATGTCCCTTTCCGTTACTTGTTCTTTGGTGCTCTCATTTTAGGTGAGATTTGTTTGACAAAACAAGTGAAAAAGGTCCGACATGTATAATGTCGACGATGGATCGATAAGAGTCGCCGGTTGGTTTTTAAATGGTTGTACCAACACAACCGAGAAAAGGTTTGCACATCGACCCAAAGATGTGACAATCGCTAAACGGGTCGGTGAAATCAAGATTCATTAGGGTCCGGGGACTTGGTTATGCGGGGGGAAGGTGTTAGGCACCCTCCGACATCCGTGTTACCACGGTGACCGCCTCTTTTCAAGAAAATGTTATCTGAATGTGTGTGTGTGTGGGTCAATGTGCTGTTATTTGGAAGTAGTGCGAGGCCTCGTTCGAACCTATATACACAGGGTTTGAATTTATGTAAAAATTCAGTTTTTAGCAAGATATAGCAATGATGTTTTATAAAAGAGTTTTTTCAAACCCTGATGCTCAATAGTAATTGAGATCTTTTACACTCCCATTTTATTATGTAACCGGCTTGATTGATTTTAATTGACAGATGCGAGGCATCCGTACGAAAATAATATACAAAATAATGTCGATTTCCTCGTGAGTATGGAAACCATCTGAGGAAATTCAGACAACGCGGAATAATTTACAAGCTGCTTACAGCTGAAAATTTCTATCACGGGAACCGAATCTAGATTCAATGGGATGAATCTTTGATCACATGATTCCTAGGCGCACAAGATACTGCAATTTGTATGAAAGTAGTAAGCAGGTATATATATATATAAGCTGTAAATATATATATACAGACAGGATCACCAACCATGAAGCACCTCCATGGGGGATCAGAAATGTAAATAAAGCTGTAAAACCTATCAACCATCACGGAGGAAACTCCAGTCAAGATGAAACGTAAATAAAGCTGTGAATACGGTCAACTGCCATGAAGGAAACTCCAGGCGGGACGAAATATAAATAAAGCTGTAAAAGCGATCAACTGCCACGAAGGGAACTCCTGGCAGGATGAAATGTATATATATATATATATATAAACAATAAACGCACCGGATATAGAATCCAGGCTCATCGAACAGAGTTCGACCACAGTTCATATATATAAGAATATATATATATATAAAAGCGAATAAACGCACCGGATATAAAATCCAGGCTCATCGAACAGAGTCCGACACACAGTTAATATATATAAATGTATATATATATATATATATATATTAAAGTATTAAACGCACCAGACCGAAGTCTAGGCTCATCGAATAAAGTTTGACATATAATTAATATATATATATATATATATTAAAGCAAATAAACGCTCCAGACCAAAGTCTAGGCTCAATCGAGGCATAACTCGATAATGTTAGTCAATATATATATAAATATATATATATATATAATATATGTATATATACGCATCGAATGAAACTACTGGATCAAGTCCGTGCAAAAGAAAGCAACATGACTCTCAACGTGTAGAAGGGTGTGTGCAAAGATGAAGAGAATGACTCTAAAGTATGTGAGAAGACTTACAGGTAATTGCCAAAAAAGACTTCTATATCTTTAAAGTGGGTAAACACTGGCTTTTGTAGGTACAAAAGGGCTATATATGAGCTCACAGGTGTTTAAAAGGGGAAAGTACACTGCATGGGGTGAGTGCAGAGAAAATTGGGCAGGGCTTCCTCGCCTTTTTCACTTGGAAAATCAGCACCCCAAGCCCTCTATTTATAGGCATTTTAGTCAAGATGTGTACTGCTGGGCCGAGCCATGAGTGTACCAGAGGCAACTTGGGTGTGGCCCTGTTTTTTGGGTTGGGTCGTCTCGAAGTAAGTGCACTCAGGCACTGTAATGTCCACTCTAACTTTCAGAAGTTCAATCCGGGCATCCGCTTGAGGTATATAGGACCTATTTTGGACCGCCGTTGTCGAGAGTTGTACAATGGCATGGGATGAGAGTTTGTACGAAGTCATTGAAGATGGGACGATGCCATCTGGTCTTCAAGCTTCAACTTTCATCCCTTACCCCGCACAATAGTCACTCGGGATTGGTTAGTCTTGTGGGACATTGTTGCGTAGAGACGTGACGTGGCATCGTGTTAACGAGATGACAATGTTTCCCCTCACCTGTGTTATCGCCGGATTGGGCTGATAAAGCAGACGTTGCTCAGGCTTTGTTGAGATTGGACTACTGTAATTTGTTGAAGGTCCTCATTGTCATCTTTGAGGTGTGCCTGTCTTCCCTATGTCATTGCCGGGTTGGTACAGTGTATCTCGCTGTGAGCACCGAGATTGAAACTGGACGCATTTGAAACAAGCATTTCTGGAGTTATCGTCGAAACTGCATTCCTTGGGGTTATCACCAAGGTTGGTGGCTATTCCCATGGTTAGGACTAAGATTGGATACCTCAAGTTTATCTCCGAGATTAATCGGTCTTCTCTGGTGTGTGTTCCGGTATTGTATCTGCAGGCCTCGGGGTTACATCCGAGGTTAGATATGTTAATCCCAGATTGCAATCCAGGGTTGATGCTGAACTTCCGGTAGTATCCGGTATGGATTTGGATTATCTTTCAGGGTTCTCTCTTAAAAGACGAATCTGTCCTCCTGCAATGTTAGTGACTGTAGTACAGAAAATTTCGAGTGTCTACAGCCCTCTCTTTCCTGGGAATGACCTGGTCGATTAATATTGTGAATTATAATAATGATGATAAATTTTGTTTTAATAGTATTATTAATATAATAAAACAGAAAATCTTTTTATATAAAACAGAATACTTTTATAAAGTTATCTATTTTATTAGACTATAAATAGAATATATTATATTTTATTATGCATAGTGTTTGCATAGTGCCTGCATAGTGTTTGCATAGTAAAAACTTTTTATATAAAATAGAATACTTTTTATAAAGTTTTGTTTTATTTGATTATAAATAGAATATATTATATTTTATTGCATAGTGCAGCATAGTACCTTTCCATTCTCCTATAAATAGGATGCTTAGTTAGAATTGAAAATTACACAAGAAGTTCAGAGAATTCTTTTTCTATAATCTTGAGCGTATTTCTTTAGAGTTTAAGAAAGCTTTGAGCGTAGAAAATAGTGCAAGTTTTCTTCAAGTATATCCCCGCCCTACCGTCGGAATACTTTCTTTTTAAGGTAAGGGATATTATTTGTTGTACTCGTAAGGGGTATTATTTCTTTCATATTCATGAAGAGAACTATTGTTATTCCATTCCTTATTATTCTGTTGGAATAACCTATATACGCGGACTACCGTATACATGGTGAAATTCTTCTGTTATTTCATTATTTATTATTATGTTGGAATAACCTATCTGTGTGGTCTGTCACATGCCTGGTGAATTCTGTTGTTATTCCATTCTTTATTATTCTGTTGGAATAACCTGTCTGTGCGGTCTATCGTATGCCTGGTGAATTTTGTTGTTCTTCCATTCTTTATTATTCTGTTGGAACATCCTGTCTGTGCGGATTACGCATGACCTAGTTCCATTCTTTATTATTCTGTTGGAACATCCTGTCTGTGCAGATTACGCATGACCTGGTTCCATTCTTTATTATTCTATTGGAATATCCTGTCTGTGCGGATTATGCATGACCTGGTTCCATTCTTTATTACTCTGTTGGAATAACCTGTTTATGTGGATTACCGCATGTATGGTGAATGATCATTTGTATTCATTCCTTAGTAACTTGTGGAAATGATCTGTCTACGTGGATTACCGCATGGAAGGCGAAAATCCATTTGTAGTTTCATATATTCTATTATACTCAGTTTGTTAATGTGACAACCGTAATTTTGTAATTTAATTTTAATATTTATTAGATTGAATAAATATTTTTCGATGAATTAATTATTAGATTAATTAATTAATTGATGAAGTTGTGATAGATTAATTTAATTATATGTGTTATATTTATTAAATTAATGTGGAGAATTTTTATTATTCGAAGTATGTGATTATGTGAGCTTATTGAATTAAAAGAAATATATTTAATAAGCCTATATGTTATTTCAATTAATTAAATTATTAATTAGAGATTTAATAATTTAATATTATTATTAAATGAGAAATTAAATATATGACTATGTGAATTTATGAGAAGTTATTATATTTTATTTATATTAAATAAGATATTTGATTATTGTTCAAGTGGTTGTGACATGAATTAACTATGTGATAAAGTTTTATTAAATTAAATTGTTTTTGAAACCTATTCTAGCTAGGCAAACATGGCACTAAAGAGAGTTGGGGCGCTTAACCCACGATCGGGTAATCCACCACCAACGTCGATTGTTCATTATTTAGTTTACGTATTCTTTTATTTCTTCTTCATTATTTGCCTAAGTCTAGAAAGCATAACAGAGAGAAATATAGAGAAAGAGTTGAGAAGTTAGAGTTGTTAAGAGGATTGTGAGAGTCATCTGAGAAGGAATTCATCTTCCATTAATTATACTCTAGGTAATTCTCCTTCCCAAATTCTATTTTACGTCATTAAGTTTTTATAAGAAAATGGCTTTCAAAGTTTCTGTAAAGCCTCTGTGATTGAGAAAGGAGTAATATTTATGAGTTATTTATGGGTTAAGATGTATCAAATCGTATTTTATATATATATTGCATGATTCCATATCATCAGTTTCATAATATTACATCGTATATGATTTCTACAAAATTACAGAGTATGGGTTATGGCCTTATACGTGATATTTTATGTATTGAACGTATATTATCCCTAAATTTTACACTCGTATATTATTATGCATGTTGATACGAAGAGACCAAAGTTTAAATAAACGGATTCGGTGTTATAACGAATCCGTAGTGACAATTTTCATGTTTTATTTTCAAATCCTTCAAGAACATCAAGAACAGTGGAAGTAAATGCGATGATTTTGCAAATTATGTGCTGTAACTTGTTAAAAATCATGCTAGATGGGTTAAGTAATCATTAAATATGTATTACAATGATTGGGTAAGTCTAAATTCGTGTAAAAATAACTAATTGGAAGTTATAGCCATATTCATGTATAATTTTACCTGTGATCGATTTTTGGCCTAATTTGGCCTTGTTATGTTAATCGCAGAATCTATGACTGCAGAAAATGAACTCAGGTAACTTTAGCTTCCGTGTATGTTACTAAACTAAATTACCCTACCCCAAGCAGCTTAAAAATAAAAAAAAAAAAAAAAAAATAAATATTTGATGAGAATTATTATTAAAATATTTATAAAATAAATTAAATATTTTAATTGAGATATTTATGGAATAAAATAAATATTCGATGAAAATTATTATGAAATAATTTATTCGAGTGTAATAATAGTAAGAGAATGAAAATATTCTAATTTAATTAAGTAATTAAATTAGAAGGGTAATTATTTGTTAAATAAAGTGGAGTTTTTATTAAATAATTAAGTGAAAATGTAACTAATGAATGTCGTGAATACATATGGTATGTGTGTAGGATTTGTGGTGAACGGAAGTAGTAATCATTTAGCCTACGCACGAGGCAAGTTTCCTAACCCTACTTGTCATTATTGTTCAAGTTATTAGTTACCTCGAGTAAATTATCGTTACTATTATTCAAGTTCAATTGTTATATTAAAGATTTATTATCTTTTCAAAGCATGATTCAGTTATACAATAATTGTTCTATTGTATACTTCTTGAGATTATTATTCAAATCGAATATCATTATTGTTGAACCTTATTAGACTAGTGAACTTTATTGATATAACTAGTCCTTAGTTGATGAACGTTCTAAATTTCAGAACCCTTATTGAATTATCCAAACCAAACTTCCTTTGGTGCGGACTCGAATGTCAAACTGAGATGAACAACCCTTCAAAGGGATTTACTTATGCGTTAGCGTTAAGATATTGTGCACAGTATGGTACTAAGGGTTGATCCCCCTAAGTACGAGAAGAAAGGTCCGTAGTCTTATGACTGTTAAAGGTTTCAAGTATAACCCTTGATAACCTAGGACATAGTTCAAGGTCTTATGACCCTCAGAATTATTTTGATTCTTGTTATTCATTCTTGATTCAAAAGTTGAGCTTTCATTCAGATGTTTTTGATTTACTCGCATGTTATTATACTGTTATTTCATTATTATACTTGTGGGCAATAATGCTCACTATTGCTTAATAATAACATTGAGTAAAGAACGAAAGAACCGATGAACCTTCCACTAGTAAAGGCAAGGGCAAAGTTAGCAAGTGATGAAGACTTGTTATTTTTATTAGATGATGTTTTTATGTTTAAGACTTGAGTTATTGATGTTATTTAAGACTTATTTGTTTATGATTCTGCACAGATGTTTAAGGTTAGTTTAACTCGGGATTGTATTATTATTATTCGATGTTGTAACCCTTAAGGGAAGATTTTTATTCTATCTATTGCATGGCTTGCATTTATTATGGGTAGATAGATAGATGATATTTGTATAGATGAACACCAAATCCGTGGAATTGAAGTACCCTGGATTTGGGTGTGTCACAAGTTGGTATCAAAGTCATGAAGGTTATGAACCTTAGGTGGGGGAACAACCTTAGGTAGTAGCCTTGTAGGAGATCGAGAACATAGTAGTGGTAAACTCTTATCGAGTTCTAAGAAATGAATTTCTAAATTCTTTAAAGATAATAAAAGACTTTATGTGCTTATATGTGTTAATCTATGTGTTCGCTAGCACGGATTAGTAACTAAAACTTAAAATTTTGTTGTCGATGTTCTGGATATTGGAGGAGCTAGTCGAGCCGGGGAGGAGGAACCCCGATTACCTATAGAGGAGGAGCCCCGAGACATTCATGTCGTCGCTGGGGAACAAATTGTGTGACAGAGAGAGTCATCTCCGATGATCACCGTCGTTGGTCGAGGAGCATGAGCCGGAGGCCATCCAGAGGAGGATCCTGAGGAAGAGGAAGAAGAAGAGGAAGAAGAGGAGTTCCCACCGAACTCCAATGATGCAGAGATGTATGAAACACTCTATGATCGTAACGTAGAGTTTCAAGATACTGTTCGGGATTTGACTGAGCAGGCGGTTAGTCAGCAGATTACTATTGAGCAGAAGGATAGAGAGATTGTGAATCTTCACACACGTTTAGGAAACGTGGAGTGGGATCTGGTTCACGACAAGGGTCAGACCGAGGATAAGTTCGCAGAAATAGAGAAGTTAAAGAAGGATCTGAAGGAGACCTCAGAGAGGCTTGCCATAACAGAGGAGGGCTGGGTACGAGAGTCACGCCGTGCTGATCGTGCAGAAGATGATCGCCATGCGAAGAAGGCTAAACTTGAGGAGACATACTCTACACTACAAAATGCAATGAATGTGGTCCAAGATCGAGTTAGGAAGTATCCAATCCAGTTTGAGGATCTACCATCATATATGCTAGATCGTGAGAACGATGTGCCACATCATGGAGGAGGAACGAGCAAGGCTATCCAAATACTTGACGAGATAAAGGATAGAATTTGTTTAATTATGTGAAAGACTTAATTAGTTTTTATATGTAAATTCGACGTGTTTATGAACGAAAGAATATTTGAATGTTTTAAATCTCGTGGATTCTTTATTCCAGATAGTTGATGTAAATAGCGCTTATGCTATCATTTAATGTTAAAACTTTGATTTGAATGCAAATATATCAAGTTGTTTGAGATGATGTGTTAAGTGATATGTTAAATTATTGAGTAATGCCTTAACTATTTAGAGAAATAAATAAAGTTCTAATAAAGCGTTTATTTAATAGAAAAATTGCCGCCAAGAAGACGACAAAATCATCGACCACCCCGGGAAGGGTCAACGAATAAAACAACAACACCACCAATGCCAATTCTGCTCAAAGAAGCCAGGTGAATTTATTAGCTGGAGCAATTAACAATCAACCACAAGCCCCACCAAACACCACGTTCAAGGATTTCAAGGCGGTGGGACCGCCAGAGTTTAAAGGTTCTATGAACCCAATCGAAGCTCAAACATGGGTTATGGAGATGGAGAAGGTGTTTGACGTCGCCAGAGTAAGGGAAGACCAGAAGACCGCATATGCAACATTCATGTTGAAGTCCGCCGCCTATTGGTGGCGAGCAAACAAAGTACGGGGAGGAGAAGATGTAATAACTCGAGAGATTTAAGGAGACGTTTGTCGAGATGTATTTTCGACTAGTTCGCAAAACCAAATGGAAGTTCGGTTTTTTGGAGTTGAACAGGAAATATGTCAAGAGTGATTATGCGGCAAGGTTCAACGAATTGGCTAGGTTCGCCACATATCAAGTGCATACTGACGAGAGAAAGGCAAGACGTTTCGAGTAGGGACTAATGCCCTGGTTGTATAGCAAGGTGTCAATGTTCTAATTGAACACTTTTGCTGGAGTTTTAGAGAAGGCCATACTCGCTGAAGGTGGAAGCGATGCGGTATCTAAATATAATCAGGATCAGAAGAAGAAAAAGAGTGAAAATGAAGGAATTAACAAGACTGGTGGAAGTAGCACGGGAGGTAATAATAATCAGAAGAGAAAGTGGTCCGATAACTCGTCAGCTGGAAGTCAACAAGGAGGGCAAAAGAAGAAGATTGAAGCGTGCTCAACCTGTGAAAAAGCTCATCTGGGAGTTTACATGAAGAGTAAACGAGTATGCTACAATTGTGGTCAGGAAGGCCACATAGCACCTAACTGTTCTAAACCAAAGAAGGGTGCCTGCTTCACTTGTGGCTCAAAGGATCATCTTGTAAGGGATTGTCCTAAGAAGGGATCTGGAGGAACAGGATCAGGAGGGAATAGAGGAAACAACGGTGGAAGCACTCTGACTATCACAGGACCAACTGCAACCAACCGACCGATTGCCAAAACATTCAACAATGATAGCGATTCGTAATGCAAATGCGCCTCTCACGATGTGGTGTCAGGTATCATTCCGATCAATAAAGTTAATGCTTATGTATTATTTGATTCGGGTGCTACTTGTTCATTTATATCCGATGACTTTGCCAAGAGCTTAGAAATGCCTAAGGATGAGTTAGAATACCACATGAACATAGAAATTGCGAATAGAGAAATTATTCTTGTTAAGTACGTGCACAAGAACTGTAGAGTGGATATTAAGGGTAACATTATGAACGTAGATCTTATCCCTATTCGACTTGGAGAATTCGATATTATCTTGGGTATGGACTAGTTATCCAATTATGGGGCGGTAATTGATTACCAGAAGAAGCGTATTAACCTTATGACTCCGTCAAAGGTTGTGTTTTATGGTAGTAAGTCGCCTAGACAAGCGAGTTGTCTGACGATGATGCAGGCCAGGAAGTTGTTAAGACAAGGCTGTGTAGGATATCTAGCTTACATATTACATAGTCGATATTCGTAAAGAAAATCTAAAAATAGAGGAGATACCAGTAGTTAGGGATTTCGCAGACGTATTTCCGGATGATTTGCCGGGACTTCCACCGAGATAGAGCGGTTGAATTAAGTGATCGATTTGGCTCCGTGAATGGTTCCAATATCGAAGGCAAGATACCGAATGGCACCTAGTAGAGATGAAAGAGCCGATGGTTCAACAACAAGAATTACTAGACAAGAAGTATATCCAACCAAGCGTATCACCGTGGGGAGCGCCTGATTTTATTCAGAAAAGAAGAAAGATGGGACAATGCGGCTCAAGATCGACTATAGAGAATCGAATAAGGTCACGATCAAGAATAGATATCCATTACCGCTAATCGATGACTTGTTCGATCGCTTAAAGGAGCGAGATACTTTTCAAAGATAGATTTGAGGAGTGGTTATCATCAACTCAAGGTGAGACCGTAAGATGTACCAAGACAAGATTTAGAACCCGATACTCATTACTCACTTTATTGAATTTACGGTAATGTCATTTGGTCTAACAAATGCTCTCAGAACATTTATGGGCTTAATGAATGGAGTGTTCAAGCCGTTTTTGGACAAATTCGTAGTGGTATTTATAGATGACATTTTGGTATATTCGAAAACCAAGGAAGAACATGAAGAACATTTGAGGGTGACATTAGAGACGTTGAGAAGAGAGAAGTTGTACGCTAAATTTTTGAAATGTGAATTCTGGATTGAAAGGGTACAATTTCTTGTACATGTGATTGATAGGGATGGAATTTTGGTCGATCCCTCCAAAGTCGAAGTTGTGATTAACTGGGATCTGCCGAAGACGCCGTCGAAAGTAAGAAGTTTTCTTGGATTGGCATGTTATTACAGAAGATTCATTCAGGATTTTTCCAAGATCTCAACCCCGTTGACGAATCTAACTAGAAAATCGATGAAATTTGTTTGGACGGAGAAGTGTGAGGAAAGCTTTCAAGAATTAAAGAAGAGGTTAAGTTCACTTTCGTGTTATCTCTTCCAGATGACACAGGAAATTTTGTGGTATATAGTGATGCGTCGCACAAAGGACTTGGCTGTGTGCTCATGCAAAATGGCAGAGTCATTGCATACGCGTCACGACAACTGAAAGATTATGAGAAGGGGTATCCGACCCATGACTTGGAGTTAGCTGCAGTAGTTTTTGCTTTGAAAATCTGGAGGCACTATCTATATGGGGAGAAGTGTGAAATATATACAGACCACAAGAGTTTGAAATATATTTTTACACAGAAAGACTTGAATATGCGCCAAAGAAGGTGGTTGGAGTTAATTAAGGACTACGATTGTGAGATTCTATACCATCCGGGTAAGGTAAATGTGGTGGCCGACGCCTTAAGTAGAAAGGGTCGGGAGAAACTGATGTTGTTAACCGTACACGAGGAGTTAATTTCAGCAATGGAGAAGCTGGAATTGGAAGTGAAGTATCCTATGGAGATTGATGAGAAAATATTTCAGATGCAATCTGGTATAACCCTACTGGATAAAGTTAAGGAGGCTCAACTTCAAGAAAAAAAATGTAAAAATGTGACAAAGAAGATATCTGAAGGAACCGAACCAAGATTTAAGATGGATAGGGAAGGAATACTAAGATTTGATAATAGAATTTGGGTACCGCCAGTCAAGAGATTAAGGAAGATATTTTAAGCGAGGCTCGTAGTTCACGATATTCGATTCACCCTGGTAGTACCAAGATGTACGAAGATCTTAGACAACATTTCTGGTGGCCGAATTTAAAGCGTGATGTTGCAGAATGTGTTGCCAAGTGTCTGACCTGTCAGAAAGTGAAAGCGGAACATCAGATACCGAGTGGATTGCTACAACCGTTAGAGATCCCAGAGTGTAAATGGGAACATATTATAATGGACTTCATGGTTGGCCTTCTGACGACTCAGAAAGGCTACGACGTAGTATGGGTTATCGTTGACCGACTGACGAAATCTGCACACTTCCTTCCGATCAAAATAAGATTCAACTTAGATTAGTTGGCAAGGCTATACGTAAAAGAGATTGTTTCAAGGCACGGAGTTCCGGTATCAATTGTTTCAGATAGGGATCCGCGATTCACATCAAATTTCTGGAAACGTCTTCAGGAATGCATGGGTACGCAATTGCGAATGATTACGACTTACCACCCTCAAACGCATTTTACAGAGTGAGAGAACGATTCGTATACATTAGAAGATATGCTAAGAGCCCGTGTGTGATGGACTTTAAAGGAAATTGGGATGATCACCTACCATTAGTAGAGTTCTACATAACAACAACAGCATTACCACGCTTAGTATTGGAATGCCAACCTATGAAACGTTATACGGCAGAAAGTGCAGAACTCCACTATATTGGGATGAAGTTGGCGAAAGACAACTACTAGGCCCGGAATTGGTACAACAAACAGCAGACATAGTCAAGGTGATTCGAGCAAGATTGGCAGCAGCTCAAGATAGACAGAAGAAATACGCCGATCCACACCGTAAGAATGTTGAGTTCGAACCAGGTAGTTATGTGCTCTTAAAGGTCTCTCCTTGGAAAGGAAAGATCAGATTCGAAAAGAAGGGAAAATTGAGCCCAATATTCATCAGACCCTTTAAAGTTATGTTAAGGGTCGGAATAGTTGCTTACGAGGTAGCCTTACCTCCATCTCTAGAGAATGTCCACAATGTTTTCCATGTCTCAGTCTTACGACCCTACAAATCCGATTACAAGCATGTGATTGAATATGAACCCCTACATTTCGACAAAGACTTGTCTAACGAAGAAATTCCTGTTCAAATTATCGACCGAAAAGAACAATTTCTGAGAAATAAAGTAATACCTTCTGTTAAGGTAATTTGAAGGAACCACAACGCTGAAGAAGCTACGTGGGAACTCGAAGAGAATATGATGAAGAATTATCCTCATTTATTTACTTAGATTGTTATATGCGATTCTGGGGACAGAATCTTTGTAAGGGGGGGAGAATGTAACGGGACAAATTTTTGAGTTGTGATTCTGGGGACAGAATCTTTTTAAGAGGGGAAAGATTTGACAACCGTAATTTTGTAATTTAATTTTAATATTTATTAGATTGAATAAATATTTTTTGATGAATTAATTATTAGATTAATTAACTAATTGATGAAGTTGTGATAGATTAATTTAATTATATGTGTTATATTTATTAAATTAATGTGGAGAATTTTTATTATTCGAAGTATATGATTATGTGAGCTTATTGAATTAAAAGAAATATATTTAATAAGCCTATGTTATTTCAATTAATTAAATTATTAATTAGAGATTTAATAATTTAATATTATTATTAAATGAGAAATTAAATATATGACTATGTGAATTTATGAGAAGTTATTATTTTATTTATATTAAATAAGATATTTGATTATTGTGCAAGTGGGTGTGACACGAATTAACTATGTGATAAAGTTTTATTAAATTAAATTGTTTTTGAAACCTATTCTAGCTAGGCAAACATGGCACTAAAGGGGAGTTGGGGCCGCTTAACCCATGATCGGGTAACTCCACCACCAACGCAATCAAATTGTTCATTATTTAGTTTACGTATTCTTTTATTTCTTCTTCATTATTTGCCTAAGTCTAGAAAGCATAACAGAGAGAAATACAGAGAAAGAGTTGAGAAGTCAGAGTTGTTAAGAGGATTGTGAGAGTCATCTGAGAAGGAATTCATCTTCCATTAATTATACTCTGGCTATTCTCCTTCCCAAATTCTATTTTACGTCATTAAGTTTTTATAAGAAAATGGCTTTCAAAGTTTCTGTAAAGCCTCTGTGATTGAGAAAGGAGTAATATTTATGAGTTATTTATGGGTTAAGATGTATCAAATCGTATTTTATATATATATATATTGCATGATTCCATATCATCAGTTTCATAATATTACATCGTATATGATTTCTACAAAATTATAGAGTATGGGTTTTGGCCTTATGGCCTTATACGTGATATTTTATGTATTGAACGTATATTATCCCTAATTTTTACACTCGTATATTATTATGCATGTTGCTACGAAGAGACCAAAGTTTAAATAAACGGATTCGGTGTTATAACGAATCCGTAATGACAATTTTCATGTTTTATTTTCAAAACCTTCAAGAACATCAAGAACAGTGGAAGTAAATGTGTTGATTTTGCAAATTATGTGCTTTGTAACTTGTTAAAAATCATGCTAGATGGGTTAAGTAATCATTATATATGTATTACAACGATTGGGTAAGTCTAAATTGTGTAAAAATAACTAATTGGAAGTTATGGCCATATTCATGTATAATTTTACTCATGATTGATTTTTGGCCTAATTTGGCCTTGTTATGTTAAATGAACCGCAGAATCTATGTAAATCGTAGAAAATGAGCTCTGGTAACCTCAACCCAGACCAAGCTACTAAACTAAATTACCTTACCTTTACTAAGTAAAAAAAATAATAAAAAATAAAAAATAAATATTTGATGAGAATTATTATTAAAATATTTATAAAATAAATTAAATATTTTAATTGATATATTTATGGAATAAAATAAATATTTGATGAAAATTATTATTAAAATATTTATAAATTAAATATTTTAATTGAGATATTTATTGAATAAAATAAATATTTGATGAAAATTATTATTAAAATATTTATAAAATAAATTAAATATTTTAATTGAGATATTTATGGAATAAAATAAATATTTGATGAGAATTATTATTAAAATATTTATAAAATAAATTAAATATTTTAATTGAGATATTTATGGAATAAAATAAATATTTGATGAAAATTATTATTAAAATATTTATAAATTAAATATTTTAATTGAGATATTTATTGAATAAAATAAATATTTGATGAAAATTATTATTAAAATATTTATAAAATAAATTAAATAATTTAATTGAGATATTTATGGAATAAAATAAATATTCGATGAAAATTATTATTAAAATATTTATAACATAAATTAAATATTTTAATTGAGATATTTATGGAATAAAATAAATATTCGATGAAAATTATTATTAAAATATTTATAAAATAAAGTAAATATTTTAATTGAGATATTTATGGAATAAAATAAATATTCGATGAAAATTATTATTAAAATATTTATAAAATAAAGTAAATATTTTAATTGAGATATTTATGGAATAAAATAAATATTCGATGAAAATTATTATGAAATAATTTATTCGAGTGTAATAATAGTAAGAGAATGAAAATATTCCAATTTAATTAAGTAATTAAATTAGAAGGGTAATTATTTGTTAAATAAAGTGGAGTTTATATTAAATAATTAAGTAAAAATGTAACTAATGAATGTCGTGAATACATAAGGTATGTGTGTAGGATTTGTGGTGAATCTGAGGTAGTAATCGTTTAGCCTACGCATTTAGGCAAGTTTCCTAACCCTACTTGTCATTATTGCTCGTTATTAGTTACCTCGAGTAAATTATCGTTACTATTATTCAAGTTCAATTGTTATATTAAAGATTTATTATCTTTTCAAAGCATGATTCAGTTATACAATAATTGTTCTATTGTATACTTCTTGAGATTATTATTCAAATCGAATATCATTATTGTTGAATCTTATTAGATTAGTGAACTTTATTGATTCAACTAGTCCTTAGTTGATGAACGTTCTAAATTTCAGAACCCTTATTGAATTATCCAAACCAAACTTCCTTCGGTGCAGACTCGAATGTCAAACTGAGATGAACAAGCCTTCAAAGGGATTTACTTATACGTTAGCGGTAAGATATTGTGCACAGTATGGTACTAAGGGCTGATCCCCCTAAGTACGAGAAGAAAAGTTCATAGTCTTATGACTCTTAAAGGTTTCAAGTATAACCCTTGATAACCTAGGACATAGTTCAAGGTCTTATGACCCTCAGAATTCTTTTGATTCTTGTTATTCATTCTTGATTCAAAAGTTGAGCTTTCATTCAGATGTTTTTGATTTACTCGCATGTTATTATACTATTATTTCAGTATTATACTTGTGGGCAATAGTGCTCACTCTTGCTTAATAATAACATTGCAGTAAAGAACGAAAGAACCGATGAACCTTCCACTAGTAAAGGCAAGGGCAAAGTTAGCAAGTGATGAAGACTTGTTATTTTTATTAGATGATGTTTTTATGTTTAAGACTTGAGTTATTGATGTTATTTAAGACTTATTTGGTTATGATTCCGCACAGATGTTTAAGTTTAGTTTAACCTGGGATTGTATTATTATTATTCAGATGTTGTAACCCTTAAGGGGAAGATTTTTATTCTATCTATTGCATGGCTTGCATTTATTATGGGTAGATAGATAGATGATATTTGTACAGTGGACACCAAATCCCGTGGAATTGAAGTACCCGGATTTGGGGGTGTCACAGTTAAAGTTTTGGCTTCTATACTCCATGAAATTAATAGAATATCCTGGATATTTGCGCTTCATCCAATATCTTTTCATGGAAATATTATTCTGAGCATTCTTGAATTTTACTCCACAAAGCAGTATTATGTTGAAAATTTGGACGTTATTGAGTTCTGGATAAATTAACTTATAAATCTTTAAAATTTATTCTTGAAATTGTTTTATTGAATTGTCATCATCCTCATGCTTATATTATGTTGAAAGTCATCTATGGCCCAGAGTGCATATGATGGACTTGGTATGATTATAACCAGGGATTATTCGGTATAATCATGATCGTAATGTTATAAATGATGTGGAAAAAGTCCTCATTGGCCCGTAGTACATTGATGGACAGTTTTTGGTATGGTTATGGCTATGGATTCTCTTCGGCCAAGGGTGCAAAGATGAATTATTTTATGGCATGATCAGTACCGTTGATGAAAACACGATTATTTTTGGCCCGTAGTGCATGGATGATTCGTGGTCATGATACTAAAGAATATCCTTGGCCTGTAATGCAAGGATGATTTAATGATGTGGATTATTTATTAAGCTGAGTCTCAGCGATAAAATTGATGATAAATCTTTTAAATCATAGAAGATAGTAGATTTTATGCTCTACTTGACTCTTCTAATGGATTGCTTATTCTGCTGCAGCTTGTTGATCTAAAACTTGTTGTCAATTATATTCTATCGCTTGTTATATCATTGAAGGCTAATGATAATTTATTCTGCATTATCTTAGTCATAATATTTCTTACTGGGCTAGTTGAGCTCTCCCTTTCTTTCAATGTTCTCTTCAGGAAAAGAGAATATAGGTGGGACTAGTCGGGGAATGGATTGACGGTCCAGATGGTTGCATTAGTATTCCTCACTATTTTGTGAAATAGTGTGATAATAAATGTAATGAGGACTTATTTTGAGTGTGGATATTGTCTAGATGACAATATTCTTATTAAAACTCATAGTTTATGTTTTGTCGTATTTTACGCGACAGTTGTATTATTAAGTTTGTATTTGTATTCTATACCATGTATTTGGCGACTCGGAATGTGTGATGTATACCTGTTTTGGGGGCGTCACACTTCACACATCGTATTACCACACATTACAATCTAAAATTATAGCTTATATTATGTCTTAACATCATTAACATGCATGCTTGATCAACCTAAGTCCCTTATACATGACCTACAAATGAGCGTACTTCACCGCCTCGCATATCAGTAGTATGCGCGCAATGCTGGCTTGGGATCAAGCGCAATTGCTATAGCTTTTGCCTTAGCACTAAGCCAAGTACTGCCGTGCATGATTACAGAGTAAACGACAAGAAAAGATGAGCCGACTTTACCCCAACAAACACGAATTTTACCCACAAAACAGTGAAATTAACATTTAAAATTGGTACAGACTATTACAAACATGTTTTCTTACATTTACAACCAATTAGAACAATTTAACATCAGCAAAAACTAATTTAATTTCTCAAAATTCATATTTTTATACTAAAACTCCATTTTTGAGTTTCTTCATAAAAATAAACAATGTGACTTCGATTCTTGTCTGAATTACTTTGTTCAAATTACGTTATGTGCATTTCTTAATATACTAGCATAAAAAAAACTCAATTCACAGTTTAACATACAAATTGACCACTAAAATTAGTACTTTCACAAGCCATATAAGAAATACAACAGTCATACTTTTCTTCTTTTTTAAATTGTAATTCGCATATAATTCATGTCTGATTACAACCTCTAACATCATAACTATATATAATCACCATACACAGGTTACATAACAACAATTTACAGAAAACTAGAATTCACAGAGTTGAAGCTTCATGCCGTAAAACTCATATATATACACACACACACACACACACACACACATATATATATATATATATATATATATATATATATATATAATATCAAGGTTACAGAAAATACCTTCAATTTGTTTGATAATTTTGGCTAAACCAACTGAAATTGCCTTGAAATCATTAGGTTTTCTCTCCAAATTTTTTGCCTATCTTCTCTCAAGTTCTCTGTATCTATTAAGCCTTAGAAAGACAATACATGAAATAAGAAAACTGTGCGCTTAAACACTGATAATCGTGATTATCAGTTTATTAAGTCAAGCGTCTTTGGCAGTTACATTAACCAAAAGCCACAAGGCTTTGTTTGGTTACTCAGAATTTCCATAGTAGATTATTTTTATAATACTTTATTATATAGTTTCATGTGTCACACCTTAATTTAATTAATTTAGATAACTTATAATAGTAATAATAATAAAAATCTTATTATCATTATATTTATAAATAAATAAATAATTATATATCTAATTTAATTAATAAATTAGAACATCACTTTATTTAATTTATTTATTTCCTTTTATATCAAACAATTCATTTAATTTAATTATTTTTTTAATTAAATCCCTCAATAAAATTATCATTATTCAATTTAATTAGTATTAATCAATTTAGTTACTAAATTAATTCACCACAATTATCAATTATTTATTTTCCTCAATAAATAAATTATTTAAAATATTTATTTAATTCAATAAATATTTTAATTAAAATACAAATTTCTCGATCGTTACATCCTTCCCTCCTTAAAAGGATTTTGTCTCCAGAATCACAATTCGACAAATTCATTCGTCACATTCTTCGCTCCTTAATAAGATCATGTCCCCAGAATCGCTATACAAAATCAAACAAACAACTGAGGATAATTTTTCATCATAACGCTTTCAAGTTCCCACGTAGCTTCCTCAGCATTGTGGTTCCTCTAGATTACCTTAACAGAAGGTATCACCTTATTCCTCAGTACTTGCTCTTTTCTGTCAACAATTTGAACAGGGACTTCTTCATATGTTAAGTCTTTCTCAAACTATAAGCTCATATTCTATAACATGTTTATAGTCAGGCTTATATGGTCTCAACACCGAGACGTAGAAAATATTATGGATATGCACCAATTCTGGAGGTAAAGCTACCTCGTATGCCACTTCACCAACACGTCGAAGCACTTCAAAAGGTCCTATAAACCTAGGGCTTAATTTCCCTTTCTTGCCAAAACGAATCTTCCCCTTCCAGGGAGACACTTTCAAAAACACATAACTACCCACATCGAATTCCCAATTTTGTCGATGTTGATCGTCATATTTCTTCTATCTATCTTGTGCAGCTATCAATCTTGCTTGAATCACCTTGATGATTTCGACAGTTCGTTGTACCAACTCTGGACCCAATAGGTGACGTTCACCTACCTCATCCCAGCATAACGGAGTTTTGCATTTCCTGCCGTATAACTCTTCATAGGGCGGCATCCAATACTCACATGATAACTATTATTATAGGAAAATTCAACTAGCGGTAAATGATCATCCTAATTTACCTTAAAATCCATAATACATGCTCTGAGTATGTCTTCTAGTGTCTGAATGGTTCTCTCACTCTGTCTGTCTGTTTGAGGATGGTACGCTGTGCTCATTCTTAGTTGCGTTCCCAAAAATTCTTATAATCGCTTCAAAAAATTGATGTGAAACATGGATATCTGTCTGATACAATGGACACAGGTACACCGTGCCTTGAAATAATTTCCTTAACGTATAGTTTTGCCAATCGATCCAGGTTAAATCTAATCTTGATTGGTAATAAGTGTGACAACTTCGCCAATCGATCAACAATCACCAAAACGGCGTCATTACCTTGCTGAGTTGTTGGAAGACCTACAACAAAATCCATTGTGATATGCTCCCATTTCCATTCCAGTATCTCCAACGGTTGTAATAATCCTCTTGGCCTTTGGTGTTCAGTTTTAACTTTCTGACACGTTAAGCATTTCGCCACACACTCAGCCACATCATTTTTCATATTCGACCACCAAAACGATGTCTAAGATCCTGGTACATTTTCGTACTTCCAGGGTGAATCAAATATCTTGAGTTGTGAGCTTCACTCAAAATTTCCTCTTTAACTTATGGTACTGGCAGAACCTAAATTCTCCCTTCGAAACGAAGTAACCCTTCTGAATCGATTTTGAATTTTCTTTCCTCCCCTTCAGATACTTTCTGTTTTATCATTTCGCAGTCTTCATCCTGAAGTTGTGCATTCTTCACTTTATCTACCAATATTGAATCGTTTCCTATTTGGAATAACTTCTCATCTGATTTTGTTGGATATTTAATTTCCAATTCCATCTTAGCCATTTCCGATATTAACTTCTCCTGAGCTATCAACATCATTAACTTCTTCCGTCCCTTCCTACTTAAAGCATCAGTAACAACATTTGCGCTTCTGGGATGAAAGTTAATCTCACAATCATAGTCTTTGATCAGCACCAACAATCTTCTTTGCCTCATATTCAAGTCTTTTTGTGTAAAGATATACTTCAGACTTTTATGGTCAGTATATATCTCACACCTCTCTCCATAAAGATAATGTCTCCAAATCTTTAGGGCAAACACCGCCGCAGCTAACTCCAAGTCATGAGTCGGACACCCTTTCTCGTAATCTTTTAATTGGCGTGATGCATACACAATAACTCTGCCATTCTGCATAAGCACACAGCCTAGTCCTTTATGCGATGCGTCACTATACACCACAAAATTCCCTATATCATCAGGCAATGACAACACAATTGTTGTACTTAACCTCTTCTTTAATTCGTGAAAACTTTCCTCACACTTCTCCGTCCAAACAAACTTAACCGCCTTATTGGTTGAATTCGTCAACGGGGTCGCGATTTTGTAAAAATCTCGAATAAAATGCCTATAGTAACCTGCCAACCCTAAGAAACTCCTTATCTCTGACGGTGTCTTCGGCTGATCCCAGTTTACTACAGCTTCAACTTTTGATGGATCTACCGAAATTCCATCTTTATCAATAACGTGCCCGAGAAAACGGTAACGTTCCAACCAAAACTCACATTTTGAAAATTTTGCATACAACTTCTCTTTTCTCAATATCTCCAACGTCAGTCTTAAGTGTTCAACATGTTCTTCATTGGTCTTAGAATACACCAAGATATCATCAATAAACACCACCACAAATTTATCTAAGAATGGTTTAAACACCCTGATCATCAAATCCATGAACATTGTAGGTGCATTGGTTAAACCAAATGACATAACCAAAAACTCGTAATGACCATACTGAGTTCTGAATGTCGTCTTTGGTACGTCTTCTGGCCTAACCTTCAGCTGATGATAACCACTCCTCAAGTTTATCTTTGAAAAATACATCTCACCCTTTAGTTGATCAAACAGGTTGTCTATTCTCGGTAACAGATACTTATTTTATATCGTGACCTTATTCAATTTTCGATAGTCAATGCAGAGCCACATCGATCCATCCTTCTTCTTAACAAATAACACTAGCGCTCCCCATGACGATATGCTCAGCTGGATATACTTCTTGTCGAGCAATTCTTGCAATTACACCATCAACTCTTTCATATCTGCAGGGGCCATTCTGTATGGTGCCTTAGATATCGGGCCTATTCCTGGTACTAAATCAATCACGAACTCGATTTGTTGATCTGGCGGAAGACTCGACAAATCGTCTAGAAATACATCTGCAAAATCTCTTATGATCGGTATCTCTTCTAACTTCGCACTCTTATTTTGTGTATCCACTATGTAAGCTAAGTATCCTACACATCCTTATCTTAACAACTTCTTGGCTTGCATCACCGTCAGACAACATGCTTGTCAAGGTGACTTGTTGCCATTGAACACAACTTTTGACTGAGTCATAAGGTTAACACACTTTCCTTGGCAATCAATTACTGCTCCTTTATTGAATAACCAATCAATTCCTTGGATAACATCAAACTCACCCAGTCTAATTGGTATCAAGTCTACCATCATCTCTTGACCCTATATAACCACTCTGCAATTCTTATATATGAATCTAACAGGAATCACTTCCCTATTTGTAATTTCTATGCTCAAAGGATAATTTAATACTTCTTGAGTCAAATCTAAGTTCTGAGAAAATTCATCGGATATAAATGAACAAGTGGCACCCGAGTCAAATAGTACATTAACATTAATACCATTAATCGGGATGATACCTGACACCACATCCTTAGACTGAACGACATCATGCACGATCATATTGAAAGTTCTCGTAGTAGGTCGGCTTGTCTGAGTTGGTCCAGTGATAGTCAATGAACCACCACCGCTGTAGTTTCCCTTTCCTCCACTTGCACTCCCCGTTGGTTTTGTAGGACAATCACGAGCCATGTGATCCTTCGAACCGCAGGTAAAACATGCTCCTTTCTTTGGGCTAAAACAGTTCGGTGCAATGTGTCCCTCCTGACCACAGTTTAAACACCCCCACTTTCCCTTCAAACACACCCCAGTATGGTTCTTTCCACAAGTAGCACAAGCTTCAAACTTTTTCTTTTGCTAATTTCCCCGCTGTCCTCTCGTAGTCGAATTCTCGTTCCACTTCCTTTTCTGATTGTTACTTCCAACGTTACTTCCACCAGCCTTATTCTCATTATCATTCTTCCTCTTCTTCTGTTCTTGGTTGTACTTGGTCAAGGCATCGCTTCCACCTTCCGCGTAATTGCCTTTTCTAGTACAGCTACAAATGTATTTAACTGGAACATTGAAACCTTGCTATACAGCCAGGGTTTCAATCCTTGTTCGAACCTTCTCGCCTTACGCTCATCTGTGTTGACTTGATAAGTGCCAAACCTTGCCAACTAGTTAAACTTCGCAGCATATTCTGGCACCGTCATAGTTCCTTGTTTAAGCACCAGAATTGCACCTCCAACTGATTCCGAGAACTCGCTGGAAAGTACATTTCGAAAAACATTTCCTTAAATCTATCCCACGTTATCACTCCTTGTCCCCCACGAACTTTATTTGCCTGCCACCAGTAGCTAGCTTTAGACTTCAGCATGAACGTTGTGAACGTAGTCTTCTGATCTTCGTTAACTCTAGCAACGTCAAATACTTTTTCCATTTCCATGATCTAGGTTTGGGCTTCCACTAGATTCATAGACCCTTGAAACTCTGGCGGTCCAACCGTTTTGAATTCCTTGAAGGTCGTAACTTGAGCTTGGGGTTGATTCGCAAGTGCTCCCGTCAACAGAGTTACCAACTGCTGAACCGGATTAGCGTTGGCCTCATCGTTATTGTTAGTAGACCCCTCAGGAGGTTGTTGTTGACATGGTTGTCTTCTTCTAGGAGGCATTTTCTATTAGAATATACGCTTATTAGTTCCTCACTCAACTTCTTGAGTATTTGAAGTTTAACTTAAACATTCTAAGATTAAAGCTATAACATATAACATTTTAAATAAACTTTGATAGTTTATTCATTCATAATACTTTAAAACATATAAAAGATATCATATCTTCTATAAACATTCACTTCCTGAAATAAACCAGTTTCAGGATTACATACTCATACTACCCCTTTATTCATCTCAAAATAAGGGATTTAAAACTTTATTTATTCACATAATAACAACATATTATCATCACTCTTATTTTCTATCTATACATATTAAGACGTCGAGAGGCTTCTCTGCGCTCCTCTTCCATGATGCGATATGTCGTCCTGCAATCTATCATGAACCACGGCGAGTCTTCAAATTGAGTCGGGTAATAAAAGACTCGATCATGGGCCCTATCAATCGCATAATTAAAGGCATGATCCATTTCGTTCATTTTAATTGGCCTTCTTCACTTGGACTTTAGCCTCACCGCGGTCTGCACGTTGAGTCGCCTTCATCCAAGCGTCCTCTACTTTTGTACGCTTAGCTGATTCCTCTTTGAAGACATCTTTTAATTTCTCCATGTCAGTCTTCATCTTCTCGTTCTTTACCAACAAATCATTATGATGACCCTTAGTATGAACTAAGCCCCACTCTGTATTTCCAAGTTTTGAGTAAAGTTCCTGAATCTCTACATCCTTCTGCTCCAACGCAGTGTGATGCATATCAACCATCTCCTTCAGTTCCTCTACATTATCCTGTAACTCTATGTTACGGTCGTACAAAGCATCATACATCTCAGCCGATACGGAGTTTGGTGGAAACTCCACAGGATCCTCCTCATCGTCATCCTCTATCTCCTCAGAATTATCCTCCTCGGGATCGGTCACAAGCTCATCCTCCTGAATCAACTGTTCCCGCACAACATGAATATCTCGGGGTTCATCATCTCTAGGTATCTGAGGTATCACCTCCCTAGCTTGACTGGATCCTCCTTCGTCAGACATCCTGACAACAAAATATTTTATGTTTTACTTAACATTATCGATACTTGTGATCACATAAGCTATTAACACATAGCACATAATGTATTTTATTGTTTAGTTTCAATGGATGCCTTAATCCATTCCTTAAAACCCGATAAGATGCGATGGCCTCAAGGGACGTAGTCGCAAGTATTATTCCGATCAACGATCTAAATGCATACGTGTTGTTTGACTCGGGTGCTACTTGTTCGTTTATCGCATGTGATTTTGCTAGACGATTAGGATTACTTCCCGAAAAGTTTCATATACCTTTAAATATTAAGGTATCAAATGAAGAGATAATTCTGGTTGAATATATTCATAGGAGTTGTTGCGTAGATATACGGGGTTGTAAATTATCGGTAGACCTGATATCGATAAAGTTAGGAGAATTCGACGTAATCCTCAGAATGGATTGGTTAGTTAACAATTGGGAAATAATAGATTGTCAAAAGAAAAGCGTGAATATTAAAACATTAAGACAACCTCATGTAATATTTTACGGTAATAAATCGCCGGGACGTTTGTGTTGTCTTTCCATGACACAAACTAGGAACTTATTGAGGAAGGGGTGTGTAGGTTATTTGTGCCATGTGGTTGATACCCAGAGGATGGGAGCAACCATGGAACAAATACCGGTAGTGAGTGAATCATGGATGTATTTCCAAGTGAATTTTTGGGTCTTCCACCGGATTGGGTGACCGAGTTCGTGATAGACATTGTGCCAGGAGCGACACCAATTTCCATGGCACCGTATCATATGGCGCCAGTGGAGATGAAGGAGTTGATGGCGCAAATATAAGAACTGTTAGACAGGAAGTACATACAACCGAGTGTTTCGCCGTGGGGATTGCCGGTATTGTTTGTCAAGAAGAAGGACAGATCGTTAAGACTTTGTATCGACTACCGAGAGTTGAACAAGTTGACGATAAAGAATAAATACCCATTGCCCAAGATCGATGATCTTTTTGATCAGTTAAAAGGGGCAAAGTATTTTTCTAAAGTAGATTTGCAGACGTACCATCAGCTGAAGGTTAGAAATAAAGACGTACCAAAAATGACATTCAGAACTCGTTATGGTCATTACGAGTTTCTGGTAATGTCATTTGGGTTGACTAATGCACTTGCTGTATTTATGGATATGATGAACAGAGTGTTCAAACAATATTTCGACAAGTTCGTCGTGGTGTTTATTGATGATATTCTAGTCTATTCTAAGACGCCAAAAGATCATGCTGAACACCTAAGAATAGTGTTGGAGACACTAAGGAAAGAGAAGTTATATGCGAAGTTCACTAAGTGTGAATTTTGGCTAGAGATGGTACAATTTTTAGGACATGTCATTGACCAGGAGGGGATTTCAGTAGATCCAGCGAAGGTGGAAGTCGTGATGAATTGGAAGCAACCAAAAACGCCGACTGAGGTGCGGAGTTTCCTAGGGTTAGTGGGATACTATCGGAGATTCATTAAGGATTTTTCAAAGATAGCTACTCCGTTGACTAATTTGACAGGGAAGACTGTGAAATACGTGTGGACAGAGAAATGCGAGGATAGTTTTCAAGAACTGAAGAAGAGATTAAGTGAATCGCCTATTTTGTCATTACCCAATGACACAGGAAATTTCGTAGTTTATAGCGATGCTTCGCAAAGAGGACTTGGTTGCGTGCTCATACAGCATGGCAAGGTCATTGCGTATGCATCTAGGTAGTTGAAGGATTATGAGAAAGTTTACCCTACTCATTATCTGGAACTGGTCGCGGTAGTGTTTGCCTTAAAGATATGGCGACATTATCTTTACAGGGAAAAGCGTGAGATATACACGGACCATAAGAGTCTAAAATATATCTTCACACTGAAGGAGTTGAATATGAGACAAAGAAGATGGCTGGAGTTCATAAAGGATTACGACTATGAAATCCTGTATCACCCTGGAAAAGCCAATGTAATGGCCGATGCCTTAAGTAGAAAGGGTTGGGAGAAGTTGTCTATGTTAACGGCTCAAATTTACTTAATAACAGAGATGGCTAGGATGGAGATAGAGGTGAAGTTGCCGAGTGAAGCGAATCAGAGACTATTTCTGATGGAGATCTAATCTACCATCGTAGAGAGAGTCAAAGAGGTGCAACTTAAAACTGATGCGTGTAACCAAATGAAGAAGCGGTTAACCAATGAAAAAGATTTAAAATATAGTCTTGATAATGATGGATTATTAAGATTTGAAGGAAGAATTTGGGTTCCGGATGAGATAGAATTAAAGGAGCAGGTTTTGCAAGAGGCTCATAGTTCGAGGTAATCGATTCATCCTGGTAGCACTAAGATGTATCAAGACCTTCGATAGAGTTTTTTGTGGCCGAACATGAAGAGAGAATTAGCCGAGTATGTAAGTAGGTGCTTGACTTGTCAGAAAGTTAAGGCCGAACATCAATGACCAAGTGGCTTGTTACAGTCATTGGAGATTCCCGAGTGGAAGTGGGAGCATATCACGATGGACTATGTGGCGGGACTTCCGACTACTCAGAAGGGGTATGATACGATTTGGGTAATAGTTGACCGGTTGACGAAGTCGGCTCACTTTTTGCCAATTCGGGTTAAGTATAACTTAGATCAGTTATCTAAACTTTATGTTAAGGAAATTATTTCCAGACATGGAGTACCAGTTTCGATTGTCTCAGATCGTGACCCACGATTCACGTCGAACTTTTGGAGAAGTCTGCAAGAGCAGTTGGGGACGCAGTTGAAGTTAAGTACGGCATATCATCTATAAACTGAAGGACAGAGCGAGAGGACAATTCAGATGTTAGAGGATTTGATAAGATCTTGCGTCATGGATTTTAAGGGTAGTTGGGATGATCATCTACCATTAGTAGAGTTTGCGTATAACAACAGTTATCATTCAAGCATAGGTATGCCGCCTTACGAAACTTTATATGGGAGAAAGTGCCGAACGCCATTGTGTTGGGATGAAGTGGGCGAATGCCGAATGCTAGGACCAGAATTGGTGCAGCAAATAGCGGAAGTGGTGAAGTTGATACGAATCCGTCTCGTAGCAGCTCAAGACAAACAGAAGAAGTACGCAAATTTACATCGAGAGAATAGGGAGTTTGAGGTAGGCTCGTACGTATTTCTAAATGTATCTCCATGGAAAGGAAAGATACATTTTGGAAAGATGGGGAAACTAAGCCCAAGTTTTATAGAACCTTTTGAGGTATTAAAACGAGTAGGTGAGGTAGCGTATATGGTAGCGTTACCTCCAGACGTAGAAGGAATACATAACGTATTTCACGTATCGGTGTTACATCCTTACAAACCAGATTATAAACACGTAATAGAGTTTGAGCCTATTCAACTCGAGAAGGACTTAACATACGAAGAGATGCCAATTCAAATCATCGACAGAATAGAACAAGTTCTGCAAAACAAGGTCATATCATCGGTAAAGGTGTTATGGAAGAACCACGACGCCAAGGAAGCAATGTGGGAATTGGAAGAAAAGATAAAGAAGGATTTCCCTCATTTAATTGTGTAATGAAAGGCGAGATTCTGGGGACAGAATCTTTATAAGGGGGGAAGAATGTAACGACCGAGAAATTCGGATCCTTTGTAAAATACTTGAAAGAATTAAAAAATGAATAAAATAATATTATTTGTTATTATTATGTGTTAGTAAGATGAATGTCGTTCTATAATTTAGAAACGTTGGAACATCATAGTATTTGAACCCCGTGAGAGAATTAAAGTGTTTGAATTTCCAAGACGAAAATAAAAGCTTTCCGAGAAATTTTACGAAAAACATTATTCATCGTTTAACACTCGGGAATTAATTTTGAACTTCCGAGAAATACGTAACATTATAATATCAAGGCGAGATGGATTATGTAATAATAATCTAGGTATGGAAACTGCAATATTTCGCACGCAGACTTAAATTGAGAGCGTTGGGAAATTAATGTCTAAGGAATGAACTTGTGTAATCTTGTAGGATATGCAAGTTCATTAAGCATTAATGGACAAGCCCAAGTTGTAGAAATGTTTAGCCCAAGTATGGATTAATGGGAAGCCCAAATTAAATTAAAGCAAGCCCAAAAGATAAGCTAATCAAACTAAACCTAAGCCCAAATGGTGATCCAATTGGTAAAGTAATATCCATGGGGCAACCCATGGGTGAACTTGGAGAGCAAGACCTTTATGTGATGGCCAAGCAAATTATGTAGGGAGAAAGATTACTTAATGAGCAAGTAGTGAATATTAAGGAGGTGGGATGCCTAATGACCTTAATACCCTAACCTTAGCTCTCCTATAAATACCAAGCCTTTTAATTCATTTGAGGTTTGTTAGTTTCATCTAACATTAAAACAACTTAAGTGTTAGTTTCATTTGAGCCTTTTAATTCTTTGTTAGTTTCATGCACTTTGAAGCTTAACTTCCATTGTTAGATTTTCCAAGAAGAAGAAGCACTAGTTCATCAAGGGTAAGACTCTTGTTCTATATTCTTCTATCTCTACCATGATAGTTTGATAGAGAAGTGAGGATCATGTATGTTAAGAACTCATAAAGATGTTTAATCAATAGACTTAAGCCGATTAAGTAAGGAATAAGTAACTTAAACTTAAATAAGTTATTAACTTATGAAGAACCTGAATGAACTTGTCCTATGATTAGCTTAGAAAGTGATTGATTTATAAGATGCAAGAATGTTGTATAAATGACTTAATCAATAAATAAGTCAAAAGAAAGGAAATCTTGTATTATAGAAATTGTTAAGTTATGGTCATATGAAGAATAAGTCATAACCTAATTTGAGTATAAGTTATTGTATCATGTAAGTGAGATGTGTAGATAATGAAATGAATCCTTTTGGAATGTTGAACAAGTCACTAGTAATGAAGTTTTTTTGGAATTCACACGATTGGAAGATAATCGTTGAATTCGTGAAATTCTTGGATGGAAGTCATATTTTGTATTTGAACTCAGAAACGTTGGTTTTCGATGGAGACAAGTCGTATTTGGCATTATAGAGTTGCGGACTCAATAATGGCCGGATTCCGACTTAGAACAAAGAAACGAGCGTTGAACGTTCACGAACGTTTATCATTTTCGTTAAAAATGGACTAATAGGTAAAATTTTAGCAAATGAAGTCGAATAGATAAAATTCTTGCATGAACACGTAGAGTATGTGATTTGTGAACCGTAGCCTCTTGTTCGAGACAATTCGAACTTATACCAAAGAAGTTACGAGTCCGGGAATCTCACAATTCAAAAAGTCTGTCAAAATTTTCTGTGGCATAGAGTCCGCGCCGCGACGCGATTCCAAGTCAAAAGACCGGCGCCGTAGCACCGAAACGGGCATCATCCACTGGAGAGTCACGCCGCAGCGTGACCCGTAACGAAGGGACTCGCGTCGCAGCGCCGAGTCCGATTTTTAGGCGTTAACATGTGATGCCGCAATGCGGCACAAAGAGTTATAACCCAGACTTAAAACCTAGACAATAAAGAATGTTTACATGTTGAGCATGCATAGTAAATGATGAACATCTAACTAAGAATCTTAATGTAAAATTGTCAAGACATAATTAAGCCTTAAGTATGAGTACTTCGGGTTAAGATAAGTCGATTGCATGTGAAAGTAAGAACGACGTAACGGAAAGCCGGAACCAATAATAACAAATCTAATACGTAATTAGATTTAGAAGAAGGGTAAGATTCTTTAGGAACCATGTATGTTTGTTCATGACCTAATGTGCTATGTGATGTTATCATCTACTGTAGAGACCTTAAAGACCTAAAGTTCCCGTGATATAAACTGTAGCAGACGCTAAAGGCAAGTACTTTAACCCTTGTTCCAATTTGATCTAGACAAGCTTTGTGATTCATGTATTATTCGAATGAATTAATGTCTGATGAAGTCAAAGCCAACTCTTTCGGCTAGACTTATGTTATGTCGAATTTCTTTTAATCATGCAAGTATGTGCAATGATTTACCATACTAATATTGTTGTGGTTTTTAAAAGGAGACTGAGTATGCTAAATTGTTTTTTTGTCAAACGACAGGCACATGATGTTGCCACAACTTAAACGTATACACGTTTAATGAATGTAGTGTTGATCAACATAGAGTACTATAGGCTGATCACCTAGACGTGCTCGTAAGCTATGCCGGACTTACGGACTTCGTGGCGGGATGTCTTTTTAAAGTACTTATGAAATGCTCATGGTCTTGGATCAAGAATTGATGTTTTACTAAATATTATGTTGTAAAACTTTTTGAAGGAAAAGAAGTGCTATTTATAATTATCGATAGCACTTCGTAACTATTGTTCAGTTATTGAATATATATGATTACTATGTCTCAAGCATTCTATTTTCCTAGAATTGTTGTACTTGCTGAGCTAGTTAGGCTCACTCTTCCTTGAACCATATGAATGCAGCTAAGACCGAACAGACTGACGGAACTGGCAACGATAAAGGGAAGGCTAAGGCGAACCCGTAAATTACCTATGTAATAGTATAGGTTTTGTAATGATAATATTTAATATTATGATAAGGACAAATGTACGGTTATACAAAACCTGGGAAATGTTAATATTATTTTGAATATATAGAAGACATATTCTTTCTTTTGAGGCATTTTAATTGAATGATTCTGTGAACTGTAGCACCGTGTAGCACCATCTGTCGGGTTGGAAGATACCCGAATTTGGGGGCGTCACAAGTTCTATACATGTGAAAAGAATTATTATTGTATAATACCTTCATCTATACCTCCATTTTTAATTTAGTAATGCAAGTATTATCAATCTTGCACCACCTCCCCTAATAGTATATGCATGTGAATCAATAATACACACATGTGAACAAATAGTTATAAGCATGTGATTTAATAGCAATTAATTTCTCATTTATCCGATTAATTATCCGATTGGTCAATATAACCTCCAGACATCAATTATTATCAGAATAGATGTCGATTTCCACTAACACTAATAATCCCAACACAATGGAAATATCAATTTCATCTTTAATCAACACAAACTTATTCATCATTATTATTATAACTCATAATATTAAAAATGCAAAATTAAAACTAATCATGCCAACACTACATGCAACTACCCTACTACCCCAATTCCCCCAAACTTAAAATGTCCATTGTCCCAATGAATGAAGGTATAGGGTTAGAAGAACTCCCCTACTGCTCAGCTGCACCACCCTCTTCGGGTGGTGAATCCGGTGGTGGAAATGACACGACAGTCCCAAACTGTGGCCACTCAAGCATAGTCCCCTGCTGTGCAAATGCCTCCGCTAGTGATCTTGTCAAACCCGTAGCAAACACTGCAAAATTGTTGTACATAGCGTCGACTTTCCGTTCCAACCTTCGGAGCTGTCGATCCCCAATACCAGCAGTTGCTTGGGTTGACGTGCCTGCTTCATTTGACTTGGAGGGTTGTGATGAAGGTGTAGACGAGGCAGGACGCAGAATAAAACCCTTTCCTCTTGGATGCGGTGTACCCCCTTGCCAATCTTCAAATCTTGCGATTGTAGCATGTGTAATGTCTTGGCTCAAGAATAGCAACTGCTCATCCGTCCACCTATTTCCTGCCTTGGCACACAAATGCGTCACTATTGAAGCATGTGGAATACTCCCTGTAGTACTTCCCTACATATATCTCACCATATTCTGATTCATCAAGTGACCCACGTCGATATATTTTCCAACAATGATTCCCCATAATATAATTTCTCGCTCCACTTTCATTTCATGCTGGTGAGAAGATGGCATAAGTTTGGCACACAAAAAAAGATTCCAGGCTTTTTCATAACGATTGAGAGTGGAAGCCAGAAATGTCTTGGGTTGATTCGTGCCAGGAGTGCATGTCCACTGGATCCCTGGAATACACAGATCAGTGATAACAACATCCAAATATGTTTCCAAATCTTCTGCCTCAACCCAATTCGTTCATCCAGCCGGAGGGTCGGGTAAGTTGAACACTTGGTGAATGGCTCTCGGTCTGTAGTCCACTTCAATCCCACGAACAAAAGAAAACCCATTAATTGTTTCCCTCATATTTGCGTAAAACTCCCGCACAACAGCCATAGGTGCAGCCATCGGCGTAGAGCACACACCATGCCAACACCTTTCTCTAATCATATGCACTAACTGTCCATCCTGCGCATCTGGCTTGAACCCTCATTCACGAACAAATGACTTCCCCACAATTCGATAGTATTCAATTTGAGCATCTAAGTTGATAAACTTTGAGAAATCAACATTATCTCCACTTTGACTGCTTGAATATGATGATTCAGGGGTGTGAGATCGAGCACGCTTGTGAGACCCCAGATTTTATGAATAAAGATTTAATTTTCTCAAAATATTTTTTTTAATATTATGGTGTGGATTTGAGATAGTGTTATAGTTGTGGGTAGTATTTATAAATTTTACAAAGTACGCAAGTTGTTATATAATATTCGATTGGTCGGGGAATATTCGTTTTAACAGGGAATATTCGTACAACGACACAATCATTGGTGGACCCTGCAATGGAATTATTGTCGGATTGAGAAAACAACAAAAATATTTTTATGAGAATAACGGCGGAAGTTTTACCGTTAAAAATGTTGAACTACTCGGTAGTAAAAGTACAGTAATATGTGTGGTTACATAGTAGCACACGGTATTGATTATTGATGCTTACGTGATAAGTCACTCAGTTTTGTTTTATTGGTATTATTAATGTAATAAAATGTAAGAGCTTTTATATAAAACAAAATACTTTTTTTATAAAGTTATTCGCTTTTATTAGGCTAATAGTAAAATCTTTTATATAAAACAAAATACTCTTATAAAGTTATCTCGCTTTTATTAGACAATAATTAGAATATATTATATTTTATTATACATAGTGTTTCAGATAGTGCTGCGATAGTGTTTGCATAGTAAAATCTTTTATAAAGTTATTCATTTTATTAGATTATAAATAGAATATATTATATTTTATTTAAAAGATTTTGCTTTACATATGGACGTTCGATTAAAGTAAATCAATCTGAACTGCTTCATGAGTTAGTTACTATGCAAATCGCTTTTTCTATAAATAGAAGCTCATTCCTTCATTATTTCTTACGAATTCACTGAAACTCTAGAGAGATAAACTATTGAGAGAAAGAAGAAAAATATTCTGCTACTTCACTACTTATATATCTAGTACTCTTCTTCTTAAGGTAAGGGATATTATTTGTTGTACTTGTAGGGGATACTATTTGTTGTACTTGTAAGGAATATTATTTTGTTATACTCGTAAGGGGTATTATTTTTTTTGTATTCATGAAGAGAACTTTTGTTATTCCATTCCTTATTATTCTGCTGGAATAACCAGTATACGCGGACTACCCTATACTTAGTGACATTCTTCTAATATTTCGTCTTTATTATTATTTTGTTGGAATATCATGTCTGTGTGTTTTACGCCGGACCTGGTTCTGTCTTTATTATTATTCTGTTGGAATATCATGTTCTGGCGCTTTTACTTAACCTAGTTCCGCCTTTTTATTATTATTTTGTTGGAATATCCTATCTCATGCGTTTCTTGGGACCGGTTCTGCCTTTTTATTATTCTATTGGAACATCTTGTTTGTGCGCGAATTTCTTTGACTTGATTCTCATTATTTATTATTCTCGTTGAATAACTCGCTCATGCTGGGCACCGCATGCATGGTGATTTCTTTTGTTATTCCATTCGTTATTATACTCAACTTGATTAAAGTTTTGACTTCTATACTCCATGAAATTAGTGGAATATCCTTAATATTTGTGCTTCATC